>CM032058.1:6480178-6500668 GCA_018831715.1 Matsumurasca onukii | reverse complement strand
AAAGGTCTGGAAGATAAAGCACGATTCTAATCAGTCAAGCATACATCTGTTCAAAGTTCAGCTACCTCTTCTTAAGAACAATCTACACTTGCCTAGTTTCTGTCAACTGGAACATATTGCATTTCTGTTTTCTTTGTCAAAGATAAGCCAGGAAAATAGTGCAGATGGAAGATGAAAAGATGAGCAAAGATGGTTTTTAATGAGCTCACACAGTAGTGTAGGCAAAAATGACCAACATTTAACTATACTGGATTGTAATATTGAATCACGGCCTTGTAAATAAAACTAATACAGTTGAACATTCCAGAGATAAACACATGAAGATCTCTATCAATGCTAAAGAACATAATATGCATTTGAAGACCATACAACAAGAAGAAAGGAAATTGCGCGAAACAAAACATAAGGACATTGGGTGAGCAGATGCGTCGAGTTGCCAGAAAGAAGAAAGAACAGTTGAGAATAGTTGAGGCAACGCTAGTCACCAAAATGTTATTCAACGGTCGCAGATCATTATGACCTTCAGCAAATCAGTTCCGTGACGCTTTTCAATAAGATACGGACATGAAATTTCACCTGCAAACTGTGACGGATGTGGAGAGCCAATGAGTGTTTGCCATGCTTTAAATTGAAAAAGGAGGCCTAGTAAAACACGGCATGACTATACGTGATAGTGGTGCTCAATTGGCGGCTTAGCCACCCTCTGTATCTTGTGAGCCAAATATCGTGAAGTTGAGGGCATGAACACCGGCATGATAGCTGATGTACAAATTGTTGAGTCTGGGAATCATCAGGTAGGAATGCTTTTAGACTATGGATTGTTAATCCTGACGCACCATCCTACCTTTCCTGAACTGCCAGACAACATTAGTTCGATGCAAAAGAGAAACACAAAAAATATGACCGAGCTGCAGAAGATGTTAGAGGGCATTTATGCCATGGTTTGTACTACAGACTGTGTCCCCACGAAGAGTTCAAAAGTCCTGACAAGATAGTTTACTCTAAGTACTAAGTGGCAGAAAAGATTCAGGTAAATGCAACAGCCATGATCGAAACGGAATTAGCCATAATAAGCTGTCTCATGAGGCTCAGAGGAACAAGAAAAGCTATTTGTCAATACCATTAGAAGATGGTGCTTTGCTGTTAAATTCTCTAAATTATTGTGATTTGTAACTGTGCATTTTTAACAATATATTGTATTATAGTAGATTAATATAAAAAAAACTACTTTAGAGTATTTTGAGCCAAAATACATTTTTAAAGCGAAGTCTTAACCTAACGTTAAAACAATTGGTGCTACATAATTGTCACGAGTTTGATTTACCTTCTTGAAAGTGGAAAGAATTCATATATTTACCGTGCCAGTATTCAAGAAAACGATGAATCAATATCATTCTTTAGTTTTGAACCTCTTACAAACTGATATACCGGTAACTCTTGGAGCAAGGTAAGACCCGAATTTCGGTAAACAAAATTAACAACTCTAATATAATTAATCGCATTTCATATTTTCTTCCTAGGGTATACCAGTATTGACATGAAAATTCACTAGTTCAACGTATAAGATCTTGTTTGAGTGTTGATTACAAACGATGTAACGCTTTGAAGCTGTTAGCAGATGACGCAAGATGAACTCATTTAGAATGCAGGTCTGCCATTTGTACTTCAGTCAGCTTCCTCCTGAACTCGATTTCTAATCAACTTAATTGAACCAGTAATAAATCAGTTTCTAAAAAATTGGACCATCGTTGTTGTCAAACAATAAAATTAAAATTATTATTTGTTACAAGGTCGGTTATTTTATTTCAATTTAATCACGTGGGTTAATAATCAAATATCAAGATTGTTATTATCTGCAAGTACTTTTACACAAAAGAATTCGCCGCTTTATACAATATTTAAAAATATAGAAAACTTATGAAAGCCTAAAATACGTACCATCAGAGTTAAACTGGAAGCTCAATAACAGTGAAAATAACCTGTTTGTAAAATAACGTACTAAAATAATATATTATACTCAACATCAAAATCAATGTGCTACTTATTTAAAGTTACCCATACCTAAGTTCAACCCCGTGGTTAAGTTCATAATTTGTTGTACAACATTGGTATTTACACGCATCTGCAATAATATAAAGCAAGAAAGAGGTTTAAAAGAATTACACAAGTATCGTAAGATAATACTTCTTTGAATTTCAGCTGAAATTAATCTAGAAGTCTAGATAGATCTAGCACTATGCTGTAAATTGAAAATAAACATATCTTGCATTTAAGCATATTTATTTTAGCATAGTCTTTCAACTCCTAATGTGAGTGATTTGAACCCGGCACTATTAAAAGAACGTCAATGTGTTATTCCACTAACAACATAACTATTCTAGCATATGATTATCGGCCCTTAAATATCGAGGTCCAGCTTGTTCTGTGCAAAGGGTACTTGGCTTCACTCCAATATAGAAAAGGCTGCATAGGCGTCATAAGTTTAGGGTTTGTTTATATCCTTTCACGTTCAGTTGTGCTCAGCACTGTTTTCTACGAAACGTTCTCAACACAGTTGTAACAACTTGTAGGATTGTCATTAATTTTAACTGTTAAAAGTAGGCCTAGTTTAAGAAATTTACATCGGAGTTTAGTTCGGATGATATTGTGAATACTAAAGGAGAATTATACACTTCAAACCTCCTGCACAACAATACAAGGGTTTATAACATTGTATCATAAACATAACGGGTTTTTAAGAAACCATTTTGTTGACCAGCTATTTTGAATAATTTTTTTTAAATGTTATCACCTTTTAACTACGTTAGACTAGTTTAAATTAACATAAAATTATTGAGTTACAGCTTAAAGAATGACGTGATGCCCTGACTGCTGACAGAGCTACTAAGATTCTGCTTACACTCAGGTTATGCTAACGATAATAAGTTTTTACCTACGACTGTTAACAGTGCTCTAATGCTGATATATTGGTAATAAAAAAATAAGTATAATAAAGCAAGACTTACATAAGCTGTCAGACTACTGTTACAGCTACAATTTATTATCATAGACTAGTTTAGAAAATGTTATTATATAGGAAAATACAGTTAACTAGTGTTTAAAATGATCAGGTTACTGGTGGTTAACTGAAAATAATCTTTGACAATATAAGTATTTAATATCATTTTATAATAAAAGAAAGCAAGAAAACTTATGATACATGAACATAGCTGTCAGGACTAACTGTTAGCATCAGTTAACTACAATTTTATAAATCAGTCATATTTTACTGTTTGAAGAATATTTTGCTTAATATTAAGAACACAGATAGGAGGTAAAATACTGGAAGGTTAATGGTAACGTGGTGTAAAGCCGATTGAATAAAATGTTTCGGAATCAAATAGTTGGTTTTAGTGTTACATCGTAAAGCTTTGGTACGGATTTATTTTGTCTGATATACAATCCACTTTGATTGACAGCTAGGCTGCAGACCTGAGCATACTAGCTACTCTCTGTGCGGTTCAATACGTTACCCCAACCAATCAAATTCCCTACACAAACTCACTGTGATATGATGGCACAGTACAAATATTGAATGGCGTTAGCTAGTTATATTATTTGTATAACTTAATGACGTTGAATAAAACATATTCTCAATATAGTTACAATATAGTAATATAAAACATGAAACACTTGAAATATCTAAATTTTATATTTATAGCCTATTTAATGCGTATGTTTTATATCTTAATTTCTTATAATTTTTCAAAAGAAATATAAAGTATTTACTTTATATAGTTTTTAATCGATTAAAAATTTTAAATTTGTAAATTTAGTTTAATTTAAGGTAGAATTAATCCATATGAAAAAAATTTGTTTAGAACTACAAGGAAAGGACTTTTTTAATATTATAAATGTTGTGTATTTTCATCAATAAAAAACATATCTGCTAATAATTAATACCGTTAAAACCCCTTTCTAGAATGATTAATTTGTATTTCTAATCCACCGTTACTAGTTCATTAATCTTATAAAAATAGTCAAATATTTAACGATTTAATTTTGTTAACGCTGCTCTATGAAACTGACACACCTGAACAAAAAAAATGCATACATCATATATTTAAAATTGTATATACTTAAAAAATATATATTTATTTGTTCAATTGAGTCAACACGTGATACAAACGATCGTAGTAAGAAGTAAAGCAGCCTTGGCTTTAATAAAAATGAATTCATCATTTGTATCTACTTTTTATAATTATATGTTGCGAAATGACTATTTGAGGAGGTTTACCGTATGTCCCAATATAATCTGACTGAATGCAGTGATTTACATAGTGGTGGTGTGTCCTAGCTGCATCATAAGATATGTCACTAACACCTACCTGCAGTTGACATGATTCAATTAGATGCAACCCAAGCTGCAGAGAACTTAGATAATAACTGCAAACTTAAGTTAGACACTATTGTAAGCACAGTGCCAAGGAAAGCTAGATGAAAATATAAAACCAAACAATGATGAAAAACTGGGTGATTATAAATAACAGACGACACATGGTCAAACTATTGTGTGAGTTTGTAGCTTTGTAATTTTTTAGATTTAAGGTAACAAACTCTTGTGTATTACAATGTTTCCTGCCGTGAAGATGGTTACAGAATATTAATCTGTGTTACTTAAAGCATGCCCGCTACAGACCTAATAGCTACGAAAGACAGCGGCGTTTTCCAGACAAACTCGTCTGTATTCCCTTTATCCTTGTAAACATGTTTTTGAACTCACGTAAAATGGCGAACCATTACTCAATAAATATTTGTTTTAATACTCCAAAGACTTATGTCCATAACTTTACATTTTTTCCCCTATAATTTACAAGGTACTAAGCTTTTTGTCGAAATTACATCAAACGTAAGTAAATAAACTATGCTAGGTAAGGTAGCTTATGAAAGGTTAAGAAAGCTGTTGAAGAAGAATTGTATATACTTTCCAGTTTATTTCAATAAAAGTTGTTATAATCGGGTTAAACAGAGAGCACGGCAGCTATTATACGCAACAAAACATAAACAAACTCAATAAAACTACAAACCGAAAAGTTATATAAAAGTGAAGGCAAAACTAACAAAGGTTTAATTTTCTAGTCAAAATGACCAATTGCAACTGGTTTAACTCAATGTTAGTTTAGACCGTGAACCAATAATAAAACACAGTGATGTTTTGTGCATTGCAAAACTGCTTATCTAAAATCTCCGCGAGTCATTTAAAAGTAATCAAACTTGTCGTAATGTCATCAGGTTTGGCATGAACTTCTCCCTAATTGAAGCAATCAATGTTAAGACTAGTCTCTTATCTTCTTTACTATAATCTGACACGGTTTTGTCAGACTTCTAAAAGATGTTTATCAAAAACAGATTTTTAAATTTGTAACGATAAATGTAAAAATGTTTTTATTATATAATAATAATACCAATCAAACTTGTCATCAATTTCTTCGTACGCGTTTCATAAAGGGTTGCATTTAACGGGAAGACGTACAGATCATATGGTTGATTTCATTATTAAAAAAATAACACCAGGCTTACCCAAAATGTAATATACTTTTTAATGTACACTTCAAGAATTTCCCAACAATTTTATTTTACCAGCTACTAATGTACACCTGTGTCATGGTTCCCTTACATGCGTATCGACAAAAACAACTATTAATTGTAATCAGTGGTAACCACCAAGTATGACGGTTAGGGTTCGATCCCTCCCAAGAGATGGCATATTATCGTTTGTCGTGTTATTTTTTAGGTAATTATTAAGTAGTACTATCAAATTAAATATTTTAAAGCCAATCTGTTGCTTTTATTATTGGGAGTTCTCTTAAATATTAATTCAATTGTTTATATTGTAGGCTATATAAGTGTAATTTAATGCCAAATACGGTTATAACTGCCGGGGTTTCAACTTCTAGTGCCAAATACAGATTTAACCGTAAATGTACAAAATCTAAAAACACTGAATATACAATTTCTCTATTTCTTACTTCCTACAAAATAAAAACAAATTGGCATTGGTGATTTAGAAACAAAAACAGTTTTTTGCTAATTTGGTACTAGCCCACCACTGTCTTAAAATTATCTGTGCCGTTCAAAGTTTTAATGATACGTAATTTCCTTTCCTTTTACTGGTCCTAATACCCATCCTAAAGGAGTATACTAGTTAAGATATAACCGACCCAATGCAAACACTCACAATACATTAGTATTGATGAAAATATAACCAACCGTTATACTTCACCGTGATATCGATTAATGTAAATTTACTTAACGGGACTATATCAAACGTGATGGTTACTGGTATATTGGATAATGGAGGACGAGAGGCTGACTTTATGAGATACCTTTTAATTCATTGACGTTACACCCACAGGTTTTGTATCTCTAACTGATAACGTTGAAAAACGAAAGGGTGAATTAATTAAGTCATACGAAAAAGGTGCATATATTTGGGGTAGTTGTATTTAGAGCCATCACTGTTCAGTTATATATCTTTTATGATACCAGAAAACTCGTTTATGCAGTACCATACATTTGATTTAAACAATAATTCTTGTCAAAATTTCAAAATTTAAATGCAGGGGTTAAACTGTTTTCTTTTGTTTGGGCTTTCAAAGATTTTTGAACGTGTGAATTTGTTAGTTTTCCTTTCTTCACAAAACAAACTGATTAAGACCACTTTTACACTTCATCAATACTTAAATACTAGCATTCAATGAAGTAAGTAGTTTTTAGTTTCTTATGACCTTGGTGCTGCTCCTGATAAAGAAATTCTCGAAAACAGGTTACCTAAACCTGAATTTTATTAATTCAACTCATTACAAAGTTTTAACGGTCAACTTATTTATAAATTATTTATGTTACAATTAAGATACATACATATTGGTGTTGTAAAAATTTCCCGGGCTCTTCTTATTTATACAGTACACTTAAATGTTACTTTACAATGAAAACTAACAGGTTAGTTACAAATTATTTGAACCTTTTGAGTTGTGTGAGTGAATGGTTGGTTGACTTAAAACAACGCTTTTATATTAGATAAGACACTTAAAAAAGTTTTCATACTAACAAATGACGAAGATCTCCTGGTATTAATATTTGATGAGGAACAAACAACTAAGCCATTTCCACGTGTTTTCCATGGTTTGCGCGCAATCTAAGTTTAACCTCTCACCCCTTGTTCCGGAGCATGTTTTAATTTTGAGGGACAATATTTTGATAGAGGAATATTTATACAACTGCGCTGATGGAGTGGCAACAGTGGCGGAACAGTTAACAGGATTACGCTATTTGTTAATTATTGTCGCGTATCCAGGATGAGAGCCGGATGCAGGGTTGCCAATCACCGAGACGGAACTGTTAAGGTGCTCAAACTGGCAAATGCGACCACTTCCGGTTGAATAGTCTGTGTTTTTAGTTTTAAAGCGGTTTCAAATACTATTTTAGGGAAAATCATTTATCAGGCATGATGCAGGATGATTTTGAAATGCTAAAGTAGACAGTTGTACATCTTTCGATATCGTCATAATTGTGTATTCTATTTACTGTAAACTTTAATGAGTATGATAGTCTATAGAAATATATTAAGCCTAACGGAATGTACTAAATGAGCTAAAAAAGAAAACCAATGTGAAAGTGGCTTTCTACGCAGGAGGTATAGGACCATGCAGGAAAGTAAAGGGTCTCTTTGGCTAACAAATGGCAACAACATGAAGCGTTTTACAACGAGCTCAGGTTTAACGTCTTAGGCATATACTGTAAACAACGACATCAATGAGATGTATAATCTCAATGTATAAATGTCAACAAAGAAATGTATAAGACATAGTCATACCGAAAAATGTAAACCCCTAAGGACTCGCAGCTAAGGGTGGAATGTGAAGAGAGGGGTGAAACATGAATGTTGGTCACGATCTTTGCTAAACGATGCTGTCAAGCACACTCCTCATCTCTACAGTAGTCTCTATCTGCCACATAGACAATGTTACACAGATTCAGTTTTATAACTAGGAACTTCAGTATTGCCTACTCAATTTTTATTAGGAACAAGTAGTTTGATCATTTCCGTAACAACTCAACAGTTGAGGTGTGGTCCATCTCTACCTTTATAATTAAGCTGTTTTGAATAAATTGCTCTATGTTGTTTTGAATCAACACCTATAAAAACACACAGACTTTTGTCTGTACATTGTAATGAATCCATCGGTTTTTGTTATTTGGTGTTTATATGTTTTGCAAAGACCGAAACTGGCGTCAAAAGTGTTCTGTCTGTCTGTAAAGTTTTCAAGGCATATTGGACCACTTATAAATCAAAATCATAATCAGACATGATAGTTACATCAGGAGAAAATTTGTAAAGTGCCTGTCTATTTATTTTGTCCATTTTAGTAAACCAACAATACGTTTTGTATTTAAGCAATAAAATATGTTATTTTTGTCATTATTTATTTATGAAACGTATGGTCATTTTTGACCGACTTCAGTGAAACGAGGAGGTTATACAAGTTGACTTTGGGCGATTTTTTTTATGTCTGTTCACGAATTACTTTTGAACGCGGGCACCGTTTACACCCAGTTTGCTTTGATTGGTAGATCTTAACTCCATAGTGGTCCCATTTAAAATCATTTTGATCGGACTTATATTTCTATAAAAAAGTAAAAACCTCAAAAAATTTCAAAACCCGTGTACAGTGTTTTGTGAGGTTAAAACCGGAAATCGCTTTAAAGAAATATTGGAGTCGGTGCTGCTTCTTCTTAGATAATGTCTCAGCAGCACCGACTCCAATATTTTTAAGTGAATGAAGATTATAACAACTCCTAAATTGTAGTCTACAATATAGCAATGATGTATTTTATATGTATTAGCAAAATAATATTTATCATATTGGTTACCATGAAATGGTTACAGCTGTAATATCTTACTGTAGTGTAAAGGATAAATTGTTTGTTTGCGTAATCAGTAACCCATTGTTTATAAATGTATCATGTAAAGCAATAGGATTGCATTACCCAATTATTTCACACTTTTATAGCATTGTACTGTTGGATTGTTTTGAAGTCGGTTCAATTTTTGTTAAAAGTTTTTTATTAGAACATATAGTTTTCTAATTTTAAAATAGTTGAAAAAAAAAATATTTGATTATTTTGTTGCTAGGAAACCTGAAACAAAGAGAAGGACAAACTGGCACTTACAAAAGTTGGTATAAGTGATTTTCTGAATCCTGATGTCTCGTCCATTTATCGTATGCGTAAGTTTTATTCTTATCAAATTAGTCAATTCTTAGCTAACTAACGGGTGTTTCATATGTAACGCCGAATTTAAATATGGCTGTATTTTCCATAGCGACGGTTGGCAGTCATGAAATTATGATTTTCGTCAGCTGTTGGTATTCCGATTACACATTATTGACAGTATTTGTGTGAAGCGTTGTTTGTTTTATCTGATTCATGATGGAGCGAATGTCTACTGAACAACGTATTCTTGTGGTAAAACTTATTATAAACAAAATGAAAGTCCCACAGCAACAGTTCGCGTATTACGTGGTATTCTGGGACGAAATGCTACTCCAAATGAGTCATCAGTTCGCAGATTGATTAGTAAGTTTGAGACTACCGGCTCCGTGATCAACACCAAAAGACAGGACGCAGACGCTTAGTTAGGACCGATGAGAACATCGCTATTGTGAATGACAGCGTAACCGTTAGCCCCACTAGATCGATTCGCCGTCGATCTCAACAGCTTAATTTGTCCCTACTCTGCAACGGATCCTTCGAAAGATCTCCATATGCAGGCCTACAAAGTTCAACTTACTCAAGAGGTTAAGCCTATTGACCACGGCAGGAGACGGCAATTTGCAGATTGGATCTTGGCCCGGCAAGCTGGCGATATGAACACACATATTCACAAAGAACAGAATCATTTTTTCAGACGAAGCACACTTCCACCTCAATGGGTATGTGAATAAACAAAACTGCCGGGTATGGGGTACAGAAAATCCTCGAGTGTTTGTTGAAAAGAAAATGTATCCTTTACGCACGACTGTGTGGTGTGCTCTGGGCCGGAGGAGTGATCGGTCCTTTTTGAAGATGATGAGGGTACTACTGTCACTGTAAACGGAGATCGATACCGTAGTATGATTTCAGAATGGCTTTGGCCTATTTTGGAAAATATGGACATTGACAGTTTTGGTTCCAACAAGATGGTGCGACTTGTCACAGTGCCCTTGAAACAGTTGCTTTATTGCACGACAAATCCCTAACCGTGTCATCTCCGACACGGTGACCGGGAATGGCCAGCCAGAATTTTGTGGGTTTTGTTAAATCTAAAGTGTATGAGAACAATCCTCAAACGATTCCTGAGTTAAAGGAAAATATCCAAGCAGTGATCAACAACATCCGGCCAGACGTTTGTGAACGGGTCATGGAAAACTTCAAAGACCGCATTATGAAGTGCCGTGCTGCCATGGGAGGCCATATGCCAGATGTTATTTTTCATACTTAAATCGGAGATGTTACTGAATAAAGTTTTATAATTCCACACAAGTTGTATGGTTTATTTCATTTTAAATTTTGCGTTACATATGAAACACCCGGTAGTAAAAGTACGCCAAGTAATACTGACATACCAATGCGGGTGTCAAAGGTCAACTAAATAATTGGTAAGTTCTTTGCTATTTTATTCATACTACGTGTATAGTTTCGTTAATATCTGCCCGCTCTGGCTTTTAGCTGTTTAATGGTCCTTGTTTCATTGGTAACTCACGTCCATGCGCTCGATATGCTATACATATCCTCAACCTGCGTTGTTTAGAGTTTTCCTTACTTGATATTTGACCTCAGCCTTGAAGTACAGGGACACCCATACTGGCTAAGGATTGGTGGAAGTTGTGTGGTTGATGACCCCTGTTAGTACAGTTTTAGTAAGTTGGATTCATACTCATGGCGCAGTGTTTAACTAACTGCCAAGAAATAAGTTGGGCAATTGTAACTCAACTCTGTAAAGCGACTTATTTCAATAAAATGTCTTAACTGTACTTTAAAACTGTGAAACTGTGTTTATAAAAACATTAATTGCTCTCAATCTCCCTTCTCATTAAAACGCATATTTAAATCATTTCGTTGAACTGTTGATGCTTCTTGGTCATCACAGTCAGTCTGTAATAAGTCCGCAAGAGAGCAGCACAAGCTCTGTCAGTTTTAAAATCCAACTATGACGGAAAACCTAGCGATACTTTGAGGGAGCTTGGAGTATTGAAAGTTGCTTATACAACGAACATAGAGTTGGACTTGAAGAAGATTTAAAGACCGCTAGCTGGGAAATATATTATAAAGATCTAATTCAGACGCAGAAAGGTACATAGTTTATAGCTGATATACCTTGGTTTGGAAATTAATCTTTCATGTATCTAAATTTTACACTTCAATGGTTTCAAAATAAAGGTATATATGTGTTGTGTTAAATTTTTTAAATCTCAAAGAAAATATGTACAATGCTCATATAGATAAATAACTAAATATTATTATGGAACTTAATTTGTATAAATGCTAAATAGCTAATTTATTACCAAATTTGAAGACAAAATATTTGGACCAAACCGGGATTTGAACCCATTTATGGATACACATTTTATAGACACGTAAACTGAAGAAATCTTCTTTGAAACAACATTCCTCAAAAACTGCTATTCTTGTAGTAAGATGAAGAAACAATAATTATTTTAACTTAAATTCTTATAATATTTGTTTATTAATGTTTCATAAGTAGGCCTATTTTAAAACCAACTTATGACACTTATGACTAAAAATATAACATCTTATTCATTACTTAAAACGTATTTTTAAACATTCTGGTTGTTAAATAAGTTCTGAGGAACGAGTTACTACAAAGATCGTTCATTTAACTACAATCAACTTATAATGTTACCAAAATTAAACGAGACAAATTCGAGCAAACTTTAAAATAAAACGTTACAAATTTGTAGTGTTCAAGGCTTTAAAGTAATTAATATTACTTATACAAAGTCCGTGTTTGTTTATTGCAAAACAAAGATTATTTGACTTACTTAAAGCTTTACTTTAAAAGATATGTTTGAAAAGTAATGCACTGTTTATGTTTTATGTACAATTTCAGATATACTTGGGGCACAAATTCCAAGATTGATGGCTCTAACCTTGGCAAGTTTGATTAAACATTCTCCCGTACAACGGGAGATCAAGGAACATGCGTATAAATACTAACTATACAATGTTCTACGGATTTTGTTTTTTTTCTTTGTGGTTGTAAATTTCGCAATGAAGAGTGTGACACGGATTTGAACAAATACAATTTATTCTTAATGAGCGAATGTCTATAGGATACAGAGTTATTTTTTCGCCAAAAAGCACTGAAGGGTTTGCTCACTGTGTATATATTTATATATTCGAGTATATGCGTGGGTGTGTACAATGTGCGTGATACGTGAACGGAAGTAGCGCCGCCTCAAATACGAGTACAATACAATGTATTATCAATCCACTGTACTTATCACTCTGAGTGACATCATCAGCCATGAATCTTCAAGTGGTCAGGAGAGGAACTGCAAAGTTACGTGTGCAGGATGTACCTTTCAGACAGCGTTTGGTTGCAATCAATCTTATTGTAAAGTCAGTGATGGTAAAATTTGTCTACAACTACAAAGTCCTCTACCACTCAACCTCGACCTTTACCTAGTGTTACCACAGACACTTTACAAGTTGTTTTTGAATTACTGCGGAAATCGAACCCGTGCCAGAAGAGCTTTGGTGTCGCGTACAATTCCAACCCGCCACGGGTCCGCTAGTCTTCAAGTCACTTACGATAATATTTCCTAGCTTTACACTTCCTAGTTCCTAGTCACTTGCTTCATTGTTAAACTGTTGTGTGTTTTCAAATATTTCGGAAACCCCAAATCCCTAATCGCTTACCAGAAGGCAAAAACCCAATACAATTCCTTTAGATAAAAATATGACGCGTGTTTGAAGAAGGAAAACCTTCTACTGTTTTGAGATGCAAATTATCAACAATGTTGCTTTACCCGCTATTGACTTCCAGTTACGTTTTGCTGGAAACATTGTTGCAAATTCCATCACTAACTAGAAAACACTACTTGCAACGTTATGTTTACCTGCAAAGCTATTGTGCGTTTACCTATTTCAAAGCGCTATTCAAGAGAATGCACACAGTGTAAGAAATGGTAGAAAGGGAAATGGCAGTTCTTGAGTTATCTAAAGCTCTTTTACACTAATGATCCCCGGACGTTTGCTTTGCCTCTGAAGTATTTCTTTTAAAGAAAACTGTTATTTCAGAGTTATTGTCCTATTGTTATACTTTTGAGAAAAGCACAAGGTTTAAGTTACAACAACTTTATATTCACGTAATATTTTAAAATAGAATTTTAGCTGCACGGTTCAGAATTTATAACGGTATCGGCGCTTCGGAAAAACACTTAGTGAATATTTTGTCAATCAATAAAATATGTTATTAAAATCTCCAAAAACTCGTATAAACGTATAAATCTAAATTTTCATTGTTAAAAATTGATGTTTCTGTAATGAAAACTGACGCACCCGGCGCTGGTGGATTAAAGTCAATAAAATTGGTTTAGCCGAATCGATTTCACCAAACGCCTCAGGAAAAACGTTTAGTTTAATAGCAAACTGAAAACCTCGTATGGAACTGAATTTGGCAACTGTAAAATGGCTACTGTAAATTATTTGAAATATTTATTTAATGTTATAAGTCACTATCCATAATAAATATGTGTTAAGTAGCTGTAAACAAAGTCTTAGCATTTTTAATAGGACATCAGTTTTTCCTGGGAAATATTTAAGCGCTTTTCGGAGATAGGGCTTGAAATTAAACTATATATTATCTAAGTACTTAAAGTTATATGAAAACACTTTAAGCCAAACTAAATCGTGTTTTCAAATATTTGGAAACTGAAATACTACCTAACAAATTGGTATTTTCAAGTCAATAATCCCTAATCGCTTACTAGATAAAACATTCTAATACACTTTAGACAAAAAATATGACGCAAGTTATGTTTAAAGAAAGAAAACCTTCTACCGTTCTTACGAAAATGTGTTTCTTAAAAAGTAGGTCGACACTTAGCTAAAGCACCGCTAGTGTGAGTGAATCGAATTTCTTTTGCAATTTGTTACTCTTATTTGCGCTCACAGACTCGCTTCGTCCTTCGCCCTCAGACTTCTGTATTCGGTTACGAGGCTCCTCGCTACACCTCATAGCCTCGCTTCGTCCTTCGGCCTCAGCTTGGCCTCTTTCCATGGTTTGCGCGCAACGTTTGTAGTTTAACCTCTCACCCCTTTTTTCAGCATGTTTAAATTGTTATTGAAATTATTGTTATTGAGAAATAATTACAAAACTGCACGGCTGGTGTGTTAAGGAACAACGAAAAGTGTTCTCTAGTTAGCGTTAGGGAAGCCGGCCACGAACAAAACCCTTATCCAAACGACGTGAATGTTCCGGTTTATGATAGCGTGCAAAGCACCGAATTAAAGTGATAAGCATAATTACATTTAAATAATACTGTCTTCTTATGCAATATTTCATGATTTAATAGAAGTTTTATTCATATAGCACATGTACAATATATTACCTGTTTTAACGACGTTTTTCGACTTATGTAACGTACCGGAAATAAAACAACATTTTGTAGCACAGTAGGCAAGTTGTTTGGCTAGTATTGTATTGTAAAGCCGGTTTTGGAGGAATTAAAGGTTTTACTTTCAGCACTTTGCCTGGAAAGCCTACACTGTTTAAGGACTAGTCATGCCTTATTATATTTCCTATTATTAAATGACAACAAACACTTCAAATGAGCGAAATGTGGTTAAGGCACATCGTTCTGAAGTGTAATTAACCAATCACAGGGCAGGACCACTTGTTTATGATGCCTGTCCTCAAGTTTCTGAGTATAAGACAGCCAAACTAACGGTTTCTAAATAATCATTTGCTGTATAATTAGGTTTTAATTTTGATACCACACCTAAATTTAACCATCTCGTATCAACAAATTACACATTCTGATACAAGTACTTAAATCCTGTAAAACTAGTTTTACTTGAACTGTGTGTACAAAATATAAACTAAAATAACTACTTTATAATCCCTAACAAGTAAGTGGAATGGAAATAATTACCGTGCGCAATTAAATGTGGACAACTGTCAACTGCACATGGATTGTAAGTTCAAAGATTTTGTTCGCTGTCGGCTCGCTCGCCATGGTTCAAGGGGAACGGCGCGGTGCGCTGGGTGAGGATGCAGACGATACTACGCAGTGTTATAACTACACGAACCTAACACAATTATTGAACTTTGACACGAATTCCTGTTTAACTTTTAGAGTCCGTGAGGTTTGTTCGTCCTCCTTTTTCAATTGAACCGGACAATTATGTGTCAATTCAGTTTGCTATAGTACAGTGACAGCTGCAATCTGCTGTCTGTCTGTTTCGTCTCATCGGGTACAGACAGACATTAGATTGCACTTGTCACTGTACCACAAGTGACCCACAGGTATTCAGTTCAGGAAGAGGAACAAACCTCACATATACTTAACGAATTACTCGGTTACAAAGATCTTATGACGTAACGACGACTTCATATCTCGATTCAAATCGACACGGTAACTTTTCACGTTTCGCTTAATTGATCGAAACTATGAGCGAAACGATGCAATGTTTCAGCTATAAATGTATACTATTTCATGCCACACTTACGTTTTGAAAATTGTATCACTCGTTTAAGCGCAAGTTATTGAACACATGGCCTATTTTACCTCCTATGAAAACCACACTTAAAGTGAAAATGTTAAAGTCCGTTTCCTAGTGGGTGCTTTATGGCTACAAGAAACATGGGTGCAAAGTTTCAGGTCTGCAGGCTTAATAGTTTGGACTGTGGTCTGGTTGTAAGGGAGTGAGCTAGAACACTCTCTTTCATATTTAAAATAATTAAAAGGTAATACAACTAATTGTTTGATTGTAACTACCTCATCATGAAGGGTTAAGTAGCAGCTGAAAACGTACAATACATGACATTTTTCGAAGTATAATGAGCGCTTGTTTGCGCTGTGAATGGCAAAATAAGCACATTGAAAACAAAATGATTTTTGCGTCGCCATCGCTAGCGTTGTTTACCGTCTGGTAGAGTTGTTTATGAATCCTTCCTCACCACTAAACCTCACCCACAACTGTGAGTCAACTGTGTAATTTTGTGTGTGTCTGTGTGAGGAGCGAAATCCGCCTTTTTTGTCATATTTACTCAGCACTTTAAAATAACATCAATTTTATAGAAATACACAGAATAAAGTAAATTCACTGATTTTTAGCTGATAAAACTCTTCTTATCTTAGAGCAGTCTAAACACTTGTTTAGTTTTTCGCATCAGCTGATGACATGTCAAACTTGTTATGACTCGTTCCTTTATATACTGAGACATTTCTGAGAAACGTTTTACTTTTATGAAAAGAAAATGCTGCTTAAGGCCGAGATTGTAGCCGGCTGAGAGGAACTAGGCCGGGTAAACATTTTTGGCTGTTGGAAGCTAGGAAAATGCTCTGTAATTACGTATTGACGTCAATGGTTTTAAATTACGTAACAATGTTTAAGGTACTTTGGAAGTATACAAACATGTAATGTTTTTCTGTAAATTATAAGTAGGATAATGTACGGATATTTCGTGATGAGCAAGATGTTTTATATAGTTATAATATGTTATGTAAAGAAATCAGATTTCTGGCTTCATTCACTGGAGGTGGAATAACGAAAGGTATTTGATAAGCCCAGTAGGGTCTTTTAAACGGTTACATAAACGGTTTGTGGTTTAATTCTCCAATACATGAGTTCAGAAAAAAGAAATCCTTTGACCAAATACAAAGCAAAGCTTAGAACTTTAGAAGCTTTACTTTTCGTTTGAAGAGGAAAGAGAAAAATACTAACGTATTTCATTTCCTCTCTTTTCAAATATAAATATGCTATCCATTCTAGTGACCAGTTAAGTATGTATAGTAACTGGTGCTTCCTGCTGAAAAGTTCACTCTTTTTGACTGAACAGGTAAAATATTTGTTTAATTTAACGAAACTAGTACAATATAGTGAACAGTTTAAATATTTTGTTATTTAGCTTGGTTCAGTGAACTCTGTTACAGTGATGTCACAACGAAAGCATCGTCTTCAGTCTTGCATCAGTAACCGTCAGACTGTTTTACTATTTCATGATGTTAGTTTTAATATTCTAGTAAATTGTTTAAAGTTGTAATAGTTGATCACCACAGTTTTACTAAAAAGGGTTTTTTTTTTAATATTGTTCTTGCATCAAAGTGTGCTCTTTTTTACGTTACTTTAAAAAAACACTTTTTATATAATGCTAAATTAAAGAAATTTACTTTCAAGATAAAGTTTCACCCTGTATAAATGTTTTAGGTTTGCCAAAGGAGAGTTGTATAGCGTTGTTCAGGGCATTGTTGATTTTGGCTTTATAACTTTTTACCGGTTGTTGTTTTCTTTATTTAATATATTTAAAATCCACACTTAAAAAATAAATAACGTATAATATTTTATGTTCTAGTTAAAACACCCTGATCACACACACCCAAAATGTTAACCTCTGCTTGCATGCATGTTTAGTTAAACTTTATCATTATTAAAATTTACTTTCAATGAGTTCAATTTCATAGAAATACCTTGGTATGTAGCCTGTTTCTCGTGAAGACTACAGGACCTTTAGGCTACTAAACTAGGAATTTCTAAGTTCAAATTGACCATGAAACCGGGTCAATAGTTGTTCATAAGTACCTCTTAACATTAGCATAGCGTCTTTATCATGGTAACTTGTATTTTCAAAACGTCAATAACAGTGAAAGTGCCAAACTGAAAGTTTGCTAACTATTTAAATTGAGAATTAAACTGAATTAGAGAGTTTTGAGGTGCTAAGGGCTAGGCTAGATATAGGGAAATTACTTGTCCTAAAGTTTGGGAATGTCTGTCAGGCACGCAACAACCTCCAAGCCTGAGACCATTCACCGCAGGATTAGGAACCTCAATTCAAACTGTACACACTGAATCCAACATAGTATTTCCAAGAATTTAACTATGAGTAAACTGCGTCAAATTTTGCAATGTGGAGCTAATCTTGTTTTGTAAGGGCGATAAGAACTTCCCAAACGAATGGTGCTTGTTAAAGTATCTGGATAAGCTCTTGGTTATTGCAAAGAAATCAGGAATGTAACTTTTAACTTATTGTTAACACCACCAACTTTGATTCTCATGGTTTCCTCATTTTAGAAACGGAAATATAAGCATACGAATCCAATATAAAATACCTACTAGATACACTTTATGTTACCCTCTCTGAAGATAAAGTTTTACTAAGTTACTGATGATTGATTTAAATCAATTAATGATTTATTTTTTCAATATACATGTCTAAAAACATTGCTGATTAGTACAAACAGAGGTCGCTTGACGAAGCAATTGACACAATTTTACAATTCGAAAGCGTTTACAGATTCCATCTCGTGACTTTATTTACATACTTAGTTAGTATTAATTTTTTTAAATCAAAAGTGTTACCGCTTTGTCTTAGATGAAAGGTATACGAACGATTTTTACGCTCTATAATACCAAAAGCCTAAATGATTATTTCCAACATCACTAGTTTTTTAAATAAAACTTGCGTCTAATAAACGAGAATCTCCTGCCTCTGTAACAATACAAAAATTGTCACCTTCCGGCCCAACTATGTATGCCTTAAAGTTTAGAGAAGAACCTTTGATCCTGAATCTGAATTTTAATATGATACATGTGGCTGTCAAATAGTGACTTAAAATCAACAAGCTGAAAATATTACAAACATAATTGAAATACAATCTCAAGTGACTTTTAATACATCTTAATTTTGTAAATGCTAAATAGATAATTTATAACTAAAGAAATTTTAAGAACAAATGTTTTGTCCGAACCGGGACTTGAAACCGGTCCCGCTTGCCGGGCGGTTTTGCTGACTGCCAAATGGTGTAGTGGTCAAATTTATCTGGTAATAAATTAACTATTTAGTATTTATACAAATTCAGATCTTAAAGTACAACTCATTAATAGAAATCAACTTTGATAAACGTAAAATATTACAAAAAAAATACAATATATATCTAATACGCCCTTTTTAAATTCATGTTTAGTATATAAAAATGTTACACATTTTCTGTGTTATATGATACTTCTAAGTACCCTATAGAGTGAAGCAGCACTTAGAACATAAAAGTTATTACGTAAGAAGATGTTTCATTTGCAATCTTAAGATTGGTATTCCAGAATTAATGTTTTCGATCATCCTGTTTTTGAAACACGAAGCAAAACTGAACGTACTGAGACATCGTTGACGGGAATCCTGTCAACTTTACGACACTGACTCTCCGTGTTTCTCTCTCTGAATATTCTCTTGTCAGTGCACGTTGAACACCAAATGTTACGTATCATGAAAAACTTCTGCGGGAATCTTAACTCGAAAAGAAAACCAAGCCCAACATCACTCTAACAGTAAAAGTGTTAAATGTATATTATATTTATTCTAGTTGTAAATTTGGTTTGATAATGCCGGTATGAACATGTCTATAAAGGTTAAAGGTCCCACCAATTAGGCCGCTTTTGGCCGTAACGACTTTTCGCCGTGCGTTGGATACGGCATGGCTCGGAAGAGTTTGATGACAATAGCATCATATGGAGCTGTTCAGACATGCCCGACAAGGCCGAGTTGCCGTTGTAACCAAACTTGTATCCGGCGCACGGCAAAAAGTCGTAACGTCAAAAAACGGTATTTTATTTAAATAGACAATTTAGTTTGACTTAAAGTGCTTTCGTATATTTGTAACTTTTAGTATTTTGATATACAGTTTAATTTCAAGCCTATCTCCGAAAAGAAGTGCTAAAATATTTCCCAGGAAAAACTGATTTAAAATGCTAAGACTTTGTTTACAGCTACTTAACACATATTTATTATGGATAGTGACTTATTACATTAAATAAATATTCTTTCAAATAATTTACAGTAGCCATTTTACAGTTGCCAAATTCGGTTCCATACGAAGTTTTCAGTTTGATATTAAACTAAACGTTTTGCCTGAGGCGTTTTGGTGAAATCGATTCGGCTAAACCAATTTCATTGCCAACCGACTTTAATCCACCAGCGCCGGGTGCGTCAGTTTTTCATTACAGAAACATCCAATTTTAACAATGAAAATTTAGATTTCTACGTTAAAACCACATTTAAATTATGTTACGTTTATACGAGTATTTTGGAGATTTTAATAACATATTTTATTGATTGACAAAATATTCACTATGCGTTTTCACGAAGTGCCGATACCGTTTTAAATTCTGAACCGTGCAGCTAAAATAATAATATTTTAAAATATTACGTAAATATAAAGTTATTGTTAT
>CM032058.1:6110961-6480078 GCA_018831715.1 Matsumurasca onukii | reverse complement strand
TAGGGGCAAACTGCCGCTTCTGGATATTGCAACGTCAGCATTCCTGAGAGCTTTGAGGAATCAGAAGAGCTGAATCAGCAGTCGCATAAACTGAGGAGGCGCAAGAGGCTTGTTGGATATTAGACTACCAGTTGATAATTCATAGAGTGCATTCAAACAATGTAGATAAAAATAACAAAGTTAGAGGAACTATCGATAATCCTCGACATAAAAAGTTTTATTGTAATCCCAGATGTAATTATTATTTCAGGAGTATTCAATCTCGGTCCGCTCTGCTTCAGAGCTTGCACTAGAATAAAGACGGTTTTCTAAGTATCTGTTTATAACACCTGTTCATGAAGTGGTGGGGATAGGAGAATCTATCCATTATAAAAGATTTAAAAGGTTTCCGTATTACAAATTATGCTTGTTATATCCCTTGAAGTTCCAAACGCTGGTTGTATACATCTTCGCGTTGCTATACTGAAAAATATATAAATGTAATACTGTAGTGATAGTTAGGATGATATTTAATTCACCAATAGGCACAGTTAAACCCGGCGAGTTCGGTAAGAGTGTCGTGGAGGCAAGGCTAGATTGAGCGCGCTACACAGGCCGGCGCCTGACACCCGCGCGTGTCCAGGCAGCTGCGGGATGATATCCGAGATTCCGCAATGTTGCATTTTAACCTGCTCTTGTGAGCTGGTCACTGTCAGAACAATAGGTGACACCATCAGGTGCAGTTGTGTGTGCTCCCAGTTTATCCAGCTTATACAGTTTCTTGGACAATTTCACTTCTACAGTTCTACGCTCACAGAAGGTATGTACAACTTAAACTATTTCAGACGTTACCGTCATATAAAACTTCGGTGTAGTTGTGTTATTTACATAAAGCAAACATTAACAAGGAATTCTTATCCTTAATAGTCTAAATTATTAATACTTAAAGATATCATCATCTAAGTGAATGTATTACTTGTAGAGTAATTTTCTTTAGCATCAGTGGCAAGGGGGCGGGGCTTATTGTTAGCCAATCAGAGGGCTGAATTGGGCTTTAAAAGGGGACCGTGTCTGGATAACCACGCACTCACAGCATGGGTGGCTAGATACTAACATGGTGCTTGGGCTAACTTGGTTTGCATTAACCTTAAATAAAATAGTCTAAGATGAATAGGTAGCGTTAAGTGTATTAGATATAGCGTTAAGTGTATTAAGTAGCGTTAGTTATTATAAGTCCACATCGCAATACAATATTTAAACTATTTTAAACTAGGTACACGTAGTTCTAAAATTAAAGTTATTATTCAATGAATGAAGTAGCGTAAAAAATGTAACTAAATAGGTAAGTAAAGAAGGTTATAAACTAATTGTGTGACTGAGAAAGTGGGTTTTCAGTGAGTGTAGTTGTACTCAAACCTTTTGTGACGTAGTGGATGCCTACAGGATACAACCCTGACCATTATGTGGCAGAGGTGATGCCGTGGGCTCAAGCACGGACAATTCACGGTTTGTGTACAAATTAAACTAAATAATTATATAATTTTTACTCAAACCTTTTGTGACGTAGTGGATGCCTACAGGATACAACCCTGACCATTATGTGGCAGAGGTGATGCCGTGGGCTCAAGCACGGACAATTCACGGTTTGTGTACAAATTAAACTAAATAATTATATAATTTTTACTCAAACCTTTTGTGACGTAGTGGATGCCTACAGGATACAACCCTGACCATTATGTGGCAGAGGTGATGCCGTGGGCTCAAGCACGGACAATTCACGGTTTGTGTACAAATTAAACTAAATAATTATATAATTTTTACTCAAACCTTTTGTGACGTAGTGGATGCCTACAGGATACAACCCTGACCATTATGTGGCAGAGGTGATGCCGTGGGCTCAAGCACGGACAATTCACGGTTTGTGTACAAATTAAACTAAATAATTATATAATTTTTACTCAAACCTTTTGTGACGTAGTGGATGCCTACAGGATACAACCCTGACCATTATGTGGCAGAGGTGATGCCGTGGGCTCAAGCACGGACAATTCACGGTTTGTGTACAAATTAAACTAAATAATTATATAATTTTTACTCAAACCTTTTGTGACGTAGTGGATGCCTACAGGATACAACCCTGACCATTATGTGGCAGAGGTGATGCCGTGGGCTCAAGCACGGACAATTCACGGTTTGTGTACAAATTAAACTAAATAATTATATAATTTTTACTCAAACCTTTTGTGACGTAGTGGATGCCTACAGGATACAACCCTGACCATTATGTGGCAGAGGTGATGCCGTGGGCTCAAGCACGGACAATTCACGGTTTGTGTACAAATTAAACTAAATAATTATATAATTTTTACTCAAACCTTTTGTGACGTAGTGGATGCCTACAGGATACAACCCTGACCATTATGTGGCAGAGGTGATGCCGTGGGCTCAAGCACGGACAATTCACGGTTTGTGTACAAATTAAACTAAATAATTATATAATTTTTACTCAAACCTTTTGTGACGTAGTGGATGCCTACAGGATACAACCCTGACCATTATGTGGCAGAGGTGATGCCGTGGGCTCAAGCACGGACAATTCACGGTTTGTGTACAAATTAAACTAAATAATTATATAATTTTTACTCAAACCTTTTTGTGACGTAGTGGATGCCTACAGGATACAACCCTGACCATTATGTGGCAGAGGTGATGCCGTGGGCTCAAGCACGGACAATTCACGGTTTGTGTACAAATTAAACTAAATATATAATTTTACTCAAACCTTTTGTGACGTAGTGGATGCCTACAGGATACAACCCTGACCATTATGTGGCAGAGGTGATGCCGTGGGCTCAAGCACGGACAATTCACGGTTTGTGTACAAATTAAACTAAATATATAATTTTTACTCAAACCTTTTTGTGACGTAGTGGATGCCTACAGGATACAACCCTGACCATTATGTGGCAGAGGTGATGCCGTGGGCTCAAGCACGGACAATTCACGGTTTGTGTACAAATTACCTTGTCGAACAATGCTGGGGCGTAGTGGATGTCTACAGGATACAACCCTGACTATTATGTGGCAGAGGTGATGCTGTAGACACGTCAGGTATTGTTCGATGTCCCCTTTAAGGAGCGCTAGTCAATGTTGTTTCTACATTTTTTTTCTCTTTAGTTTTTCCGTTACCACGAAACAATTTAATATTCAATTTTAAAACCAGCTGTTTCCATAATACTGGCTAGCGGTCCTACATTGGTCGAATGAGAAAGGGCCCTCTCATTCGACCAATTTCCTTTTTTTTAATCGATAATTGACCTTGACCCAATTTTAAAATTCGCTTAGTTTGTAAAGGACTTTTACTGTAACAAAATTATATTCGGACATTAAATGGATATTCAGTTGTTTTAAATAATTTGTAGTTAGCTCGAGTCCTTTCATGTTCTTTTAAATTTGTGATGTTGTTTCTATAAACAATTATGCTTAGTCAGCAAAATGATTGAGTATAAATGGGAGCGGAAGCCAATTCACCCTCAGTTGACTCCCAACGAGCACATTGCACGGTTTGAGGTTTAGCTCTCTCATTACGAAGTAGGTTAGTTTGAAAACGTTGAATATAAGATTTGATTTTATAGGTATGGTAAATATTCTTTCCAAATAAATTAGTAGCATACAATTGTGTATTTTACATGTTTTCTCTGCTTTCAGAATGGACCCTTGTGTCAGAAAACAAACAAACCCGACTCCAGTTTTCGCCCCTCCGAGAGATGAAGCGCAATCGGCTGTGCAATCGCTTATAGAAGCAGAAATATATAAGGAGCTGTGCGTTGAACTGGAGCAATGTTCTGGCAATGAAGCATTTTCCACCCATCCGAAAGTTGATTCTGCGATTGATCCTAATGATTCCAAATCTGTAAGTTTAATTGAAATAAATTCAACACAATTAGCTGAAACAAATTCAACCGAGATTCAATCTGAAAAAAGGCCCAGAGAAGAAGAAGAAAGTAAAACTAGTGATGGTTGCAAACAGAAAATTTTAAAACTAGATTTATATTTGTCAGATGATGCTGTCAAGAATGGAAATGTTGAAGAATTTAAACAAAAAGGAGGAAAAAAGTGTAGGAGTCAATTGAAGCTAAATAATTTCAAATCTGACGAATTCATAATTTCGTCGGATAGTGAAGAAGATACAAAAACAATTAAGAAGACGAAACTTATACCCCCTCTGCCCTTAGTTAGGAAGAAAAAGGAAACATTTTCTACCACTATTGAAGATAATATTCAATGTCGTCATTTAATGTTGAAAGGTGAAAACAAAGGGAAAAGGTGTCCCAACAAATCATCAAACCAGGCAAGTCAAACATGTGAAAAGCATACGCCAAACCGTAATTCGTCAAAATCTAAAACTACTCAAAAAATAGAAGCCTTAACTCAAGAAAAAAAAGAAGTTGAAACAAAAATAGGTAGCATTGAGAAAGCTGTAACTTCACAAAAAGTGGTAGTGATGAACAACAGAAAAAGAATAGTCGAGCTGGAAAAAGAAGTCGAAAAACTAAAAAATGTGATTAAGGATTATGAAATAAATTTGCAAGAATTGACAAACAAAATTGAGCATCATTTTGGCCAAAAGACGAACAATACTATCAAAGAAATCCAACCAAATACTAAAGACAGTGACAGAATAGAAAGAAGAAAAATCAATAAATTGGATCCGAAAAAAAATTACAAACTGATAAAAATCCAAGGAGAAGAAGCCTTTCTCCAAGATGGATCGAAAACAATCAACATAAAACTCCCCAAGAAATTACAAAAAGTCAATTTGCGAGATGAGTGTACACTTGTGTGTGGCTCGAAGAGTGGGCAATTTGAATGGGTGTGCACTAAGGCATAAATAAATGTACAGAGATAGTTGATGTAGAGAAAGTTAGGAGAGTAGTGATATTTAGATTTTTGCAAGATATATATATATATAGTGGTATGAAAATAGTTTAGAAGAAGGATAAATGTTGATGCTATAAAAGGAAATACATTGAAGTGGACAAGAACTGTTATACAAGACAGTGAAAGGTAAGTCAGTTCTCAGACAAATGACATTTTCAATACTTTGATATTTTAAATTGATATTAGTGTTAGTCGGCAACCAAAAACACAATATTTTTGTACAGTACATATACGAATTTGTCATTAGATAAATATACAACCGTGAACCGTAATCAAGAATATATTTACAAGCGGTGTATATTTATGCAACAAATAGGCTAATTCAATACTTTTTTTAGTCTCACGAATCTACGGATTACTATATTTGTTTTTGTTTTTATTACAGATGGGTTGAAGAATAAATCAGTCGGCGAGGTCTCTACAACAAACTGTGGCGCAGTTAAATCGACTCTCCAAACCATGTAGTTGTGAAACTTAGTTTATTTATATATATACATATTAGTGATTTGTATTCTTTCTTGACATATTGTAAATCTGTAAATTCTGTAATCTATAAATAAAATATATATTAAAAAAAAAAAAAAAATATTCCTCATGTATACTGTGACTTGAGATTATCGGTTGACTTATGTCTCTCAGTTACAGTATACATGAGGTTTATTTTTTATTATTAGGTTTGACCTTGACCTATTAGGAAACACAGCAAAATAACTGGATAAGTTGTTTGGTTAGTATAGTTTTTTTATATATATATATATATGATTTGCATTTACTGAAGTTCTCGTTACCGTACCTTGACATACTATTTCTTAAAGATTCTACATAGGTTGATAGGGGAAAAAGGGGAGGAAAGTGCGAGGGTATAAAACCTTGGTAAGTTCTCCACTACGCTCATTCGATTGATATTAATCACCACAGCATGCCTAGCACAGACAACCCGTTTTCATGTTCTAGTATTTACGTTAATGACAGTAATTCCGATGACATTTTCGATGAAGAAAGTGATCAGGGTTTCAACGGTGTTTCTGACACTACGGAACACAGTTCAATTTTTACCGATGCAGTGGATGAGTGCGAAATCATAGACGATGAAATAGAGGGTGAATTCAACAACACATTACCGTACACTTCCACGCCTGTATCTCACTTCGAACGGGATGGTTTGAACGTGGATGGGGCTAGAAGGCGCCTGTTTACAACAAACGAAGATGATGAGGTAAAGAAGTAATATTTTTATTACGTCAGAGTTACTCATTTTCCTGTGATTGAGTGTGTGGTAAATATATGTCACATTTTATTTTAGGTGGACGGTGAATATCTCAAAGAGGGAAACGAACATTCAACTGTACGCTAGGACTGTATGATAGCGAACCGTAGTATAACTGTAATAGATCTGTTGTATTGTATGTATCAGTCAAAATAAAATAAAGTGATTGAAAAATATCTCTCATATTTACAATGATGATGATAACGCAGAAACGTGTTATTATCTTATTAAATATGAGATATATTTTTTAACAACGTTGAATGACCTTGACCTAATAGCACCTAGCAGTTTTTAAGATTTAACTTTACACAAGTAAAGTGTGCTACCTCTTTCTACAGCTTAAATGTTGGGACACATCGTATTTAGGTCAAGGTTTACTTGGTAGGAATGGAGGGGTATCGGGTATATAAGACTCGTTGTTTTTTAAACAACTACCATTGATTTACCTTCATTGGTCCGAGACGGTCGATTAAGGTGAAAAATGGTCCACTCGTGTGATTTATGCGATGCATTTTACAACGACGAAATACTATTACAATGCCATAAAGAACTATATCACAGTTCTAATGATACGGTTTATCCTAGCGGCACGAGAAGTAATATCCTAAACTTTGAGATCTTAAATACGGACGATTCAAAAGAAGTTACAAGCAACAAGATACCGATTCGGAGACAAGACGAGGGTGCTTGGTCATTAAATGGCCATGCACGTAATTACCGCAACTCCAATAATGAGCTAGAATTGGGTAACTCGAGGGGCGGAAGCTTGTTACAGTTTGAGTCTTCGTCAAGTGACAAGAAATCTGACGAAACCTGCGAAGATATGCAAATCAGTGAAGAAAGTTCACTAGGGACAAACCGGGTAGAAGTAGTCAGTGCATTGAACGGAGCTGCGGTAAGAAACTATCGCATTAAAAATCATAAAGAGGGATTAAATGAGTTTTTAGACCGAGTAGTGGAAATTGTTAAAACTATTTTGACAAAAGAAATAACAAGGCTAAATGTTTTAAAGTTTAATTTAGCACTGGAAACTGTATTTACAAATGAACAAGATGAAACGTCGCAAAGAGGATTTATAACCAGGAGTAGGTCTCAAGTAAAAAGCTCAAATCTAGGAGAAACTATCACCGAATGTATTCAAGAACTAATTTTAAAAATTACGGAGCATGAAGCACGAGGATCCGGCTGGTCTTTATTGAAAGTTGATTCAATTATTGTGAGGGTGAACAAACACGGATATGGCGATCGAGGAAGTAGTTACATTCCTCTCCCGAAAAAGATTTCTGACACAAAAGCCTGTATAAACATACAAAACGTTGATAACGAATGCTTTAAATATGCGATGCTCGTAAAATTCCTTTCTGGGGAAAATAACACATGTAAGCCATCGAAAAGATATAAGGATGTCGCCCATAAATACAATTTCAGTAAAATCAAATACCCCGTCTCCTTGAGTGATGTTAGAGCATTTGAAAGGTCTAATCCCGGAGTATCGGTGAATGTCTTTGGGCTTGATGATAAGAATAATGTTTTTCCCCTTAAAGTTGTTCAAAATGAGCTTAAAGATCATAGTGACCTCTTATTGCTTAAAAAAGATGATGTGTCACACTTTGTTTATATAAAAAACTTCAATCGCTTAGTTGCAAGTCAATTGTCTAAACATAAGCATGCTATAACGGTTTGCAAACGTTGCTTCGGGTATGTTCATAAGGCTTATAATAAAGAGGGATCAAAGTGGCTTTCAGAACATTTGCGAATGTGTGGAAAGCATGATAGCGCCAAAATTGTACTCCCGACTATCGGAAACAACATTTTGACTTTTAACAAAATAAGTCATCAGTACAAAATTCCTATTGCTATCTATGCGGATTTTGAAGCATCGCTGTTACCTGTAACGGATGAAAGTGCTTCTACCGACACACAAAAGATGTACCAAAGACACGAGCCTAACAGTTACTGCATTTTATTGAAGTCGTCGCTCAGTAATGAGCATTTGGAGCACTATGCTCTATCACCGCTTCCAAAGGTCTACAGAGGGGAACATGCTGCTCAGAAGTTTCTTGACGATTTATATGACATTTGCAAAAAGGTTGAGCTTCTCTACAGCTACGTAGTTCCCATGGAGAAATTGAGTCCAACTGAAGAGTTAAATTTTGAAAATGCGGATATATGTTACCTATGTATGGAAAAATTCACAGACAGTAACAAAAAGGTTCGTGATCATGACCATCTCACAGGATATTTTAGAGGGGCTGCCTGTAATAACTGTAACATAAATTACAAGTTGCCCAATTTTATACCAGTAATCATGCATAATTTAAGTCGATATGATGCGCATTTTATCGTACCTGAACTTGGCAGAGACAATGGAAACATAGAAGTGTTGGCAACCACGAATGAAAATTTTATAAGTTTTTCAAAAAAGGTTGGTAAAATGAAACTTAGATTTTGGACTCGTACAGATTCATACCGGGAAGCCTTTCAGAACTCACAGAAAACTTAGAGGAAAAGGACTTTGTGGAAACAAAGAAAATTGCCCCCAAAGACCATTTACCATTAGTACTTAGAAAGGGTGTATTTTGCTATGATTACATCGATTGTTTGGATAAATTTGATCAAACTACTCTACCGCCCATCGAAAGCTTCTACAGTAAGTTAAATGAGGACACCATAAAACTAGAAGATTATGACCATGCCTGCAATGTGTGGAATACACTGAAAATAAAAACTTTGGGAGAGTATAGTGACTTTACGTCAAGCTTGATGTAACCTTGCTGTGTGACATAATGGAAGAATTCCGATCGACGTGTTTGAGTGCATACGGTCTAGACCCATTTCATTCTTACACAGCTCCTGGACTAGCCTGGCAAGCTATGATGAAGGAAACAAAGTGTAAGTTGGAGTTGTTAACAGATATAGATATGTTGTTGATGATAGAATCAGGAGTTCGTGGGGGACTCACGCAAAGTGTCACGAGGAACGTCAAAGGGAACAATAAGTATTTAAAGGAGTATAATCCTCTTGAAGAGTCACTCTACATCGGCTATTTTGATGCAAACAACCTTTATGGTTGGGCTATGTCAAACCCTTTACCTTACGGAGGGTTCAAATGGGTGGACCCTAACACTTTAGGTAATATAGAGGATATTCCCCAAAACGGGGACATCGGTTATTTCTTAGAATGCGATATTGAATATCCTGAATTCTTACACGACTCACACTATGATCTTCCATTTTTACCACAATCGGAGATTCCCCTGGGAAACAGCATCCTAAATTGATGGCGACTCTAAAGCACAAGAAAAGATACGTGGCACATTTTGGACAATTCAACAAGCGTTAAAGCATAAGCTGAATGTTACAAAAGTCCATCGTGCCATCCAGTTCAACCAATCCTGCTGGTTGAAACCGTATATCGATTCCAATACAAGACGGAGAACTGCTGCTAGGTCATCATTTCAAAAGAAGTTTTATAAAGACATGAACAACAGCATCTTTGGAAAACAGCTAGAGGATAAAAGAAAACATAAAGTAGTAAAACTGGTCAGCAGCAAAAGAAAACTTGAAAAACTAGTCGCAAAACCGAACTTCAACAATTCTATAATTATAAATAATAACTTGGTTGCCGTTTGTATGGATAAAACTAGCGTGAAAATGGACAGGCCGATATATTCCGGTATGACTATCCTCGACATTTCGAAAACATTGATGTACGATTTTCACTACAACAAAATGGTTAAATACTATGGAAGAGATAATATCGGGGTAGCTTATATGGACACCGATGCTTTTGTTTATTGGATTAAAACTCTGGATATGTACAAAGATTTAAGAGAATTTCCATACAAGAGTGACTTCGATTTTTCTGACTACCCGCAAGACCATCCAACGTATGACAAGGGAGTTCACAAAAAGGTGATAGGGAAGTTCAAAGACGAGACAAACGGTAACCCCATCAAGGAGATAATCTGTTTAGCCGCCAAAATGTATGCAATGGAGATATTCAATCCGAAGGAGAAAGAAATTGATCAAAGTACGTTCATCAAAAAAGCCAAAGGAGTAAAAAATCTGTACGTAAAGAAAAGAGTTAGGTTTGAACATTACAGGCTGAGCCTTCGTCTTGAAAAGACGTTTATAGCTAGTTACAACGTGATAAGAAGTTTTAACCATAAGCTTTTCTCATTGACAGAAACCAAGAAATCTATATCACCATATGATGATAAACGTGTAATACTAGACGATGGGATTAGAACCTTACCATATGGTCACTACTCGTTGGTAGCTATTGATGGGTAGGTTAAACATGTGGTCTAGGATTAATTAGAACCAGTCAAGAATGAGGTATTGGATTGAGTGTACCTTAGTGTTTTCTTAAGTAATTTGAATGGATTTCAAAAGTAAAGTCATACAAGAGCTGCACAGACCAGCTAGGAAGAATTTCCCTCGAAGAAATACCGTGTTAAAAGGTATTAATGATCTATTCCAATCAGACTTGGTTGAAATGATTCCACATAGTAAGTTAAACAAAGGATATAAGTATATTCTAACCTTGATAAACTGTTTTAGTAAAATGGCATACGCTCATCCACTGAAAACGAAGACGGAAAGGAAATAAGCTATGTAATGGAGCGGTTAATGAAGAGAAACAGTTTAAAATTTAAAAACTTACAGACGGATAACGGAAAGGAGTATTACAATTTAAACTTTTCCAATTTAATGAAGAAATATAAAATCAACCACTACTCTACAAAGAGTGAAATGAAAGCGGCCATAATCGAACGATTTAATAGGACTTTAAAAACTGCTATGTATAAAGAGTTTTCCATGAGAGGTGCGTACAAATGGATTGATATTCTTACGAATTTGATCAAAAACTATAATAATAGAGTTCACAGAACAATTGGAATGAAACCAAATCTCGTAAACAAGAATAACGAGAAATCGGTTCTAAACAACATACTGCGGTCGACAAAAGTAAAAGCTGAAAAGAAACCACCATCACAGTTTCTAGAAGGGGATAAGGTTCGAATCAGTAAATATAAAGGAGTTTTTACAAAGGGATATTTACCCAATTGGAGTAACGAGGTCTTTGAAATCTTTAGAGTGCAGCCAACCATACCGCAAACATATCTTCTCAAGACTAATAATGGGGAATTGGTTCAAGGTGGATTTTACGGTCATGAGTTATTACGATCAAAAACGGGTGATGTTTACTTAATCGAAAAAATTATAAAAGGAAAGGAGACAAGTATTTAGTTCGTTGGTTGGGGTTTGATAAGTCTCAAGATTCATGGGTACCTAAAAGCGAGATCATCTAAAATGGAAGTCATTCAACAAAGGCACTTTCATTAGGTCGTAGCATTTGTCGTAAAAAGGTATGAATTTCATTATTCATCATCACCAGGATAAACTTAATGTGGACAACATAGACAAACTTACAGTAGATTGTTTTACTACCAAAGAGAATGGTAAACATGGAAGTCTATTGCCCAACTCTGTGAGATGTATTGTTAGCGGCCCATCAAATTGTGGAAAGACGAACACAGTTTTTAATTTACTGACGCATGAGAATGGACTACGTTTCAATAATGTATATATTTTTTCTAAGTCTTTAAAACAACCAAAATACCAACTGTTGGAAAAAATATTAACTGATGTAAAAGAAATTTCTTATTTCAAATTTAATGCCAATGACGATGTTATAGAACCAAACAAAGCCAAGCCACATTCCGTGTTTATATTTGACGATATAGCATGTGAAAACCATGATAAAGTCAAAACGTATTTCAGTATGGGTCGACACAACAACATTGATTCAATCTACATTGGACAAACATATAGCCGTATTCCAAAGCAGCTTATCCGTGATAATATTAACTTGCTTGTTTTATTCAAACAAGACGATACAAACTTAAAGCACGTTTATAACGATCACGTCGGGGCTGACATGACTTTCTTAGTTTTTAAAGGTATGTGTGGTAAAGCATGGTCTGAAAAGTATGGGGCTTTGGTTATCAACAAGGATCAATCGGTCAAAGAAGGTCGGTATCGCATAGGATTTGATAAATTTATTGTACTAAATTAGACAATCGATCAAAGCAAGTCAGTTTGATGTACGTGTTCGTAGTGTGAACATGGAGAATCAAGAATACCTGGTAAGAGAAATTAAAGCTCTTAGTGATTCTATAAGAAGGAAATACAGAAGTCTGAAGCAGGGTGTGACAGAGAGAGACAGATTTATCGAAACTACATTTAAGCCTGTGGTCGCTCCTCTAAACGATATATCAAATATACTAAAGAATCAATCACCAAAGACCGTCGAGAAGGATTTAGGCCAAGGTGAGAAAGTAGAAATGGGCGCGGATTATACATCAGAAGAAGAAGAGACGCAAACAAATGATAGCGCTTCTGATGATGGTATGGTTCAACAAGATGAAGACCGTTTGGAAAATTCGGTAGAACCTGAGAAGGATGGAAGTGCTACTATTAGTAATCGACTTAGCATGTTAGGTCAGGAAATCGATTCAAAAGGTGTACTTACAAGAAAATATCTTGTTAAAATGTTACACTCAACGCCTGGAAATCGTAAATATCATGTCTATGGTGCTAGAATGGAAAATGAAGGAATGATGATTGGGGATAGTTTAGTTGAAACGGACAGTGACGATAATTTATTGATAAAAGGCAAAACCTTTAAAGGTACAACAGGTCTTTTTGAACTGGTTTTTAAAAGAACCCCTTTAAGATACTCTACAAGAGACTTAAACACGTTTAAATCAGTTCTTAAACTAACTAATGCTCATAAGAAAAACTACATTTCAGGATCTAATGTTCACAGAAATTCATCAAAAAAGTATATAAATATTATAGCTAAACTATTTCCACCCCATCAAGCTCGTAAGACTACTGGTAAAGGGATTTCACTGAAGAATACGTATGATACTAGTGTTATATACTACAATAACATAAATAAGCTAGCAGCGAGAATGAGACTATTATATGAGGCGAAACAATCGGGACATACGGGAGTTGATAATGAACTTATCGCGATAACAGAAGAAATGAGGAACAGAGGATATATAATTTGACTTCATACGAAACCTAGTTCATTAGGAGTGATTCTGTTGAAGAGGGTATATAAGCAGAGAGATAAATACCTTGATTTATTTGATGGAGCTCACTTCAAAGCGAAGGTTTCACAAGAGCGGAGGTGGATTGACTTCTTCTCTAATAAGCGGAGCATCACAAATACTTAGTAAAATACCTGTAGGAGCCGTAGTAAATACAGTGATCGACGCATTACCTGTGGAATTACATTTACCCGGAGGATATCAGTACTGCGGACCTGGAACGAAGCTCGGTCAACGCCTATCGAGAGGGGATCCTGGTATAAATAAGCTAGACCAGGCTTGTAAGGAGCACGATATTTTTTACTCAAAACATTTGGATACTGCTAACAGGGCAATCGCTGATAAATTACTAGCACAGAAAGCCTGGTTAAGAGTGAAATCAGCGGACGCTAACCTTAGTGAAAGAGCGGCTGCATTAGCAGTAACAGCAGCAATGAAAGCGAAAACCTCTTTTGGTGGGGGTTGTAGAAAACAACGTAGAGTTAAAAGTAAAAAAGAGAAAAAACGTGGTGGAAACCTAAAGAAAAGAAGGAGAACGAGCAAAAAAAGAACAAAGCAAAATCTGTCTGGACTATGATAAAGTCAGGAAAAGGACTATATCTAAAACCCTACCGAAATGCATAGTTAATGAGAAGAATCAATTAATCATTCCAAATAAAGCACTTTCGAATGAAGACTTATCTGTATATGCATCATGTTTGAAACTCCCGTTCTTTAGAGGAGTGTTTATGAAGGATGCTTTACCAAAACAAATAATGAAGAACGAAACTGGAATTGTAAATTTAGATAATTCGGATGGGGCTGGCACCCATTGGGTGTGCTACAAAAAACTTGGTGACACGATATATTACTTTGATAGTTTTGGAAATATCCCTCCACCGAAAGAACTTGGGGACTATTTCGCAACAGCCAATCGTGTCCTATACAATCATGAAAGGTTTCAAAAAAAAATACTGTAATATGCGGTCATTTATGTTTGGAGTTTTTAGCCTCTAGCGTTAGTATGCTTTAGGATGTCTTCGTTTACAGTATCTATCAACAGTAACAGCTCTATTCTTAGAAGCACACTTTTCCCCGCAATTGTTTTAGGAAAAAGTAGACAGTGGGAAGCTGCTTTATTGGACTTCACCACTTATAATTCTATTCCAAACATTACAGAAAACGTCAACAATCTGCTACACTACTTCAATGGTAAAAACGATAATGGAGAACTGACATCTCTTAAGGTTGCTAGACTACCAACAGGAGCATATGAAATCAATGACATAAATGAAGAGCTCAAACGTCAAATAGGATCTGAAAACATTGAAATCAAAGCAAACAAGAGTGTGTTAAAAGCTGAATTAAAATCAAAGTTTTACGTAGATTTTAGTCAGCCCTACTCTATCGGATCTTTATTAGGGTTTCCGACTTCAACCGAAATTCTAATTCCAAATATATTGCACACAGGAATGGTTAATGTTAATATAATGCAAGTTAATACAATAAATATAACCTGCAATCTTATTCAGGGGTCATATAAAGATGGCCGAAATGAACATATTATACACACATTCTCTCCAACAGTTCCTCCAGGCTTCAAAATTATCGAGAAGCCTCATAATCTAGTGTACCTTCCATTGAGTGTCATTAACATCTCAGACATTGAACTGACAGTTCTAGATCAGGACAATAACTTGGTTGACTTTAGAGGCGAATTTATTTCCGCAAGGATACACATACGACCGTCGTTGTAAAAGTTTAAGTACGATGGGGTTGGACCTTTATAATAGATATTTAACAGCAGCTCCTGTTATCACTTCTCACTCAACCTCCGAGAGGTTAACAAGTGAAAACATTCGTTTTCTTGAGGGGTAGGATTCACAGTTACCGATTATGGACATACTGGATGTAAGACACGGTCCAGTCTTCGACGAGAGACTTTGGGAAAAGGAATACCATACACACCATCCTTACGCTTCATCGAAATTGCAAAACAACGATGAGATTCGTATACCTATTCAACAACAGGATTTATATACCTTACCCTGCGAGAGTTACCTGTATATAGAAGGTAAGGTTACAAAAGCAGATGGTACTGTTGGGACTAAAGTACCTTTTATAAACAACCCAATGGCATTTCTCTTTGAAGAAATTCGTTATGAACTGTCGGGTGTTGTAGTTGATTCTACAAAGCGACTCGGAATAACTAGTACTTTAAAGTCACTGGTATCTTCGTCACCCAATGAAACTAATACTTTACTTCCAGCTGGTTGGGTTTTACCGAACGCTAGGAAGATAATTCCAAACGCTAACGGATACTTTGACTTTTATATTCCGTTAAAGATATTGAGCGGGTTTGCCGAAGACTATAAAAGAATAATAATTAATGTAAAACAAGAATTAGTACTGCTACGATCTTCAACAAATGATGATTTGGTTCTCGCAGATACAGGAACAACGCATGCAACGCTTGATTGGAAGCTCAATATTGATAAACTAGTATGGAGAGTTCCTCATTTACGTTTGGCAGATCAACACAGGTTGACGCTCTTGAAACAGTTAAATTCTGACAGAGAAATCATCATTCCATTTCGCAGTTGGGAGTTACACGAGTTTCCTACTTTTCCACAGACCAAACGTAACTGCTGGAATATTAAGACCTCTAATAATCTAGAAAACCAAGATACGTAATATTTGCTATGCAAACTGCAAAGAGAAATGAAATAACCGAGCATGCAGGTGAATTCAATCATTGTAATTTAACCAACATAAAACTATTTTTAAATTCTCAATTTTTTCCTTATGACAATCTTAACATAGAGTTTTCTAAAAACAGATTCAGTATTCTATATGAAATGTATGCCAGGTTTCAATCATCATACTACGAAAAAGTCAATATGCCTTTATTATCACCCGAAAAGTTCTCTTCGCACGCCCCAATTGTAGTTATTGACTGTTCAAAGCAAAATGAATCTGTAAAGTCTTCTACAGTTGACATTCGACTTGAATTAGAATTTGAAGACAACGTTCCTGAAAATACGTCAGCTTATTGTCTAATATTGCACGACTCATTGGTAACATATACACCTCTCACCGGAATTGTCAGAAAAGTTGTGTAATATTTACCCCCCACCACTATTTGACGGGTATAAAAGGAAGCGGGTTGATTCATTTTTAAAGCAGTAGTATCTCACGGCTGTCAGCATTAACATTGAGTGTGTGCAATGTCTCTAAAAGACGAGTCAAACTTAGAACCGGTTCTTTCTGAAGAACCAAAAGAATTGGTATTGGAAAATACGGGAAAAGAAGATAGCCATTTAAATAGTTTGAAAGAAAAGGATCGTGAAGAACGCAAAGAGGAAAGCAACGGACACGTTGAAGACACAAGCGGAGAAGAAGATCTATTCACACCGAAGATAAAGGTAAATAGGAAAAGGAAATTTAAAGAAGATCCGGCTGTTTATAGCTTAACTGGAGAATTCTTGAACGCATGCTATCCGATCTCATCATGTATGAGTAAATATATTTCAATAGGAGTTTCGAAACAGGAAAATTGCGCACCAACAGTAACTCTTAGACATGGTGCGAGAAAAGTAACTTTTAACGAAAAGTCATGGGAATCATTTAATAAATATCTACATCTTATCGAATGCTATTTGACAAACCAAGTTAATGGCAAAAAGACAAATATAATACTAGACAACTCCGATAATGAAGTGGAAAATATCAAAATGCGTGGGGTCAATACGTAAGGTTTAGAGATGTAACGAAGCATGACGAAAAAATAACTCTTTCACCAGAAGAGTTTGAAATGTTAGTCGCGATTGTACCAGCGATTAATCGGTACATGAGCCAGCTGACATTGTCATTACCTATGATAAAAGATTACTTGAGTGGCACTTTGGAATCCAACAGTTCCTTGCTATATGGACCTGTTGACGCTTCAATCTACAACCGTCTCCCGCAGGAAGTGTTCCATTTCAGACGGATGAAGGCTAAGTGGGAGAAAAAACAAAAAGAAGACAAAGAAAGACAAGAGTTGTTCTCTGACTGCTGTTATAAACACGAGAGAAGTATTGTTATACCTCAAGAAGAAACTAACCTATTAGATGGATAACCATGAACACATGCAGTTTAAAGATAAATAGAATCAAAATGAACTAAGCGGGGTAGGCCTACTGGGGATGGTGACCGCACTATAAATTCACCAACGCGCCTTTAACTGTACGGCCTGGAATATATATAGCCTACCGTGGTGAGGAAAACAGTTTAGTCCTGATTTTATCATGGTCAGAACAGTTCAGTTCAGCCCTAGTATTGAAACGTATGGAGATAAAAATGCAATCATAGAGTTTCAAGCTTTTAAAGGAAATAGCAGTGAGTTCATCGTAAAAGAACTAGTGATACTTGATCTAACAACCAATATTCCATATTATTTTTTATTCAAGCCTCCGTATAGTTTGAAAAGTCTAAGTCATAAATATCGGAAAACGAACAAATGGTGTTCAAACAATCATCATTTCATCACATGGGAGGAAGGCTTTACACAGTATGAAGAACTTGATGATATAATGTATCACTATTGCTCACAGTTTACAACTATATTCAGCAGAGGAGTTGAAAAGTGTAACTGGATTCGGATGTATACCACATCAAAGGTTGTAGAAAGGAATCTATCGAAAGAGTTAAGAGATAGTGAAAATGTGTCATGCATTAGCGTAAGAGACCCTCACCACAAGATTCAAAACTGTGCCTTAACTAAAGCTTACAACCTAGCGTTAACTTTGAACACACAGTTGAGTAGTTCATGTATTAAACAAGAAAGTAGTGGGGGAAGGATTTGTGGAGGGGAAATGCATATAAATTTGAGGGTGGCACGACCACTTTCCATGAGTACTACAGCAAGCTCAGAGAGGGAAGGACCTTTAACTTATCCAGTGAAGCTAACCTGCATACAGACATTTCTATCATGAGCAACCAACATCTTCAAAGTCTTGCAACCCTTTTTAACCAACACTCAAAATCAACCGTTCTTCCTACAAAGAAGTGCTACGAGCTGAAGGAAGAAAGACGCTATACAGTTCACACATTCAAGAGGATTGACACGTCAGTCGGAGATGGGATTCTTACTTCGCTTAGTGAAGCACCCTACAAAGATGGCGATCAACCGAAATTTCAAGTCTTCTTACCCAAGAGATTCGTAATTTCACTGCAAAATGAAGATTTAGGATCAATACAACCTGGGACATTGTATCTCGTCTCTCATGGAAGCTCTGGGAACAGCTCAACAGAACTTAGTCTTCACGTAAATGAATAGTCATTTTGTTTTATAACGGTTTTGAAAGTTTACTTTAGATTAAGTTTTAATAAAACTTAACTTGTACACTTGTATAAACTGTCATACACACTGTTTTGTAATTAGTTATGTTTTTCGTTTAGTTTTGATAGAAATGTAGATGTTATGTTTATTAACTTAGACTTTACAAACCTTGTATTAAGAATAATTGTGTGTAAAATAAAAAAAAAAAGACATATTGACAAATTGTTTTGAATGTCAATATGTCAATTTTTTAAAAACCCCTCAGGATGACCTTGACCTCGTTCCTTGATGTATATAAGACTGTTATGTCTCAAAGAATATTTAGTATTACGATGAGTGTCGACAAGTTTGGACGTCATGGAGAAAGCCTTCATCAATGGAGATTCAGAGGTCCTCCCGGTGAAGGATTCAATCTTACAGCAAAAGGCCACTATGATATGAAAAACAAACTTGTTAGGAACATGGGAGAGCCGAAGGCTGGCAAAGATGCTGTTACTTTACACTATCTTCAAAAAAATTGCTTGATGAAAGCTGAACCTACAACCATTGAATGTGATAATAAAGTTTTAAGAAACATAAGTAATCCTGAGTTAGATCATGATGCGGTTTCATTACAATATCTGAAAAGTGAAACTTTAACAAGATCTTCGGATGGAAATTATAGCGTAAATGGCAAACTCGTCAAACATTTAGATTCTCCCATCGAAGATACGGATGCCGCTACACGAGGGTATGTAAATGGAAGTATAAGACTTTTAAAACAGGAGCTTACGGAAAAAATTGCAAGATTAGAAAGAGTTATTTTTAAGCATGTTCACAAAAAGGATCAAGTAAGTCCCACAGTTGATGAATAGTATTAAAAGTGTCCCCTTCCCACTGACCCTCCCCCTACTCCTTTTCACAGCCACGACTATATAAAACTGGGACAGAGTTAGCTTAATTCATTCATAGGAGTGAAATGGCTAACCGAACATTTAAAGTGCACAAAATATCGTTCCCAGAATTTGTTGAATTTGACGATCGGGTGAAAAGTTACAAAAGCGCTTTACCGGGTTCATATTTACAAGAAAACCGTAAGCAATTGGCGGCTGCTGGTTTCTTCTACACAGGTAATGAAGACGAGACCTTGTGTTTTTATTGTGGAGGAGGAGTGAAAGCGTGGAGAGACGAAGATACTCCTTGGGTGGAGCATGCAAAGTGGCTATCAGGGTGTTCTTTCCTTTTAGTAAACAGGGGATTCAGGTTTATTCAAAAACATTATAAAGAGACTGATGAAAGTGATATAGCATTACAATCCTTAAAACCTCAAACAACGGATAGGATTGATTTGCAATGCATCGTGTGCTTAACAAATGAGAAAAATGTGTTTTTTCTACCCTGCAGGCATTGTTGTGTTTGTAGCGAATGTGGTCAGAAACTAAACAAGTGCGCAGTTTGTAGGGAGGATATTGTCTCAATGATGCAAATCTTCATAGCATAGAAAACCTAATTTTTAGGGAGAGGGGGGTTGATGTGGTGGGGGAACATCTATATAATGGATGGAGGTTTGAGGTTGGTCATACTTTGGTAGGTTCCGTTGACCTAATAGCATCTGTCATGGGACTAAAGCCTAGATTTATTGAATACTTTAACTCTAACATCAACACACAGTCCGATCTTGCAGATTTTAGAGAAGAAATCAAGAAACTTTTAGATAAGCAATTTTCTCTTTGTGTTCAAGTTACCGCCCACGCTTTTAACTTTTCTGAATTCGGTAACATACGTCAAGACACTCAGGATCTGGAAACAAGACCTTCTCCTCCAGTTTTCAACCATTTATTTTCTCCATTGGACTACCTTGACGGGAATGGCGCTGATCGGAAACACGAGTGTTGAGATCCAAATTCAAGAGGTTTCAACTACGGATCCGCGGGAACGCTACAGAACTCCACAACGACCGAAACGAGATGGACCAGTTCAAGAGCTTAAAGTGACTAGTACTGTACCATTTAATGATAGAATATCAATAGCAGCAATCGAAAGGTTGTTAGAGTAGATTATAGTAATATTTGTACCTTTGTAATATTTGTACCTTTGTAATATTTGTAATAAATAAATAAAAAATAAAAAACCTTGTCTTACGTTATGGAGGTTGTATGTATGGTGGAGACGGTTTAACTATTTTGTCTCAATCATCCTTACGATCATGATTTAACGTAAGATAAGGTTTTTTAATTAACTCATATGACCTTGACCTGGTTAAAACACATCTCGACTGCCATTCTGATAGCATCGCCTCACCTGACCTCATGCGAATTACTCCCCTGATTTCTTAAAGCTCTCAGGAATGCTGACGTTGCAATATCCAGAAGCGGCAGTTTGCCCCTACTTATGTACGTTTCTCTCTACGCTTTAACCTGTGAAAACGTAGCATAATATTTTAAAATCCCACATTTAGACGGAAAATTTAAACACTCAAATAATATGACGGCGTTTTGCCTAATAATGGATGAAGTTAGGAACGTCACCTGTCCCAAATCACTTTCTTCCTAATAACTACTTAGCAATAAAGCATATTTAGATGCAAGCAAATATTATCTTTATAAACTCTGTATACTTATGCAGCCAGAATTGCAATAGAACAAAGACACATTGCTTACAGCTCCATCGACTAATCTTAAAGTCCCTTGTAACTTGTTTCCTTGTTATGAATATAAATTGATCCTATTATAAAGGAAATGGGTTGTTCCAAAATACCACTACCTAACTTCATAACTTGCTCATTTATAAGGAAACCAAGGACCTGTAAAATTAAACACGAGCTGAAACCCAAAAGAGCTCACGGGTTTAATTTAAGAAATACCTTGTTTAAATTAACTTACTATTAATACTGAATTTTATTTACTTGAAAATATTACTCTTCTTCTTATTAAATATCGTAAGTATGTAACTTTGTTTTATTCGAATTTCAAAATATTTCGGTATTCAAGTTGAGTTACTCAAACTACCTAAAACATTAAACCCCTTTCACAAAACCAACTTACCACTTGTCTAAACAAACTGATTGAACTTTACGATAAGCAGTAATCATGAGCCAAAATGGTCATAACGTCGCACTCAAACCGTACTAGAAAGTAAAATACGGCGATTATAGACTTAAAGTTAAAAATTATCTCTGAAAACCCTTCTATAAAAACACTCTGATCGAAGTTAATTTAGTGTTAAAACGTATTTATAGAACAAGTTTCTTTTACGTTTCAATTAGATTTTAACTGGATTCACGTTGTTGCGTGAATAACAGTCTAACAGACCCTTGAAATGCAGTTAATTGACTTAATTTAGAGAGTGTATAATGAATTAATTAATTGAGTTTATTTGAGAGGAACTTGTAATATCCTAGAATTCTAGATTAAAACCACTCGATTGAATGGTTCGAATCGTAAAGCCTAAGTCATGTGTATGATTTAGTTTAGAGATAACAAGACCCTAGCAAAGGATTTCTCAAGTGGAACTTTATCAAGGGTTTACTTTTGACGAAACGCCTACTATACTCTTATACCTAACCTGTTCATTTTGAATCACTGAATAATAGTGCTTTTTCAGTACTAATAAATCCCATATACTGTACTCGTAGAACATGTTGTTTGTAATTAGGATGCACTTTCAGACACATTCTTTTATTAATGTTCATTACAATTCTTTCAGACTTAAGTTAAGATTATTTTTGTTCCTTTACAAAACTTACATGAGTTTTAAGACAGGTAGAACTTCTACTTCGAGGTGACCATAGCTCGGTGGTATAGTGGTCATCGCACCAAAACCAATCGGTTCGATTTCCGGTTACAGGGAATACTTTTCACGATGACCTGCATTCCTCGTGGTTCGGAAGTCACGTTAAGCCTTTGGTCCATTTCATTATTGTCTTTGGTCTATTAAATAATGACCCAATCTGGAGTATGTAACAAGACTACTCCTTATCATGCTCAAAATTACTCTTTACTCTCACCCTTCATCCCATACTCACCTTAAAATACCATCTAAGAGTATACGGTGTTTTAAAGCAAAGTATCACAAAAATAAACTGCCCTCTGGTGATTGGAAGAAGGGGTTTATTTTATTTTATTTTTGTTCATACAATTGATAATTGTAGAAATTATTAAAATAACATAAGTTAAAATAAAGTGTGGTTAGCCACTGGTATCAGAAAAATCTTACGGCCAAAATGTGTCGGCCTAATCGCATAATATTGTTCTAATTTAATATCAACTAACCTACTTTAATAAGTTTAATTTTGGTACACTGGAAACTTAAATGTTTGGTGCACAAACTCACCAACAGAGTAGTACGCATGTTTTGTCAGAATCTTTTTAATGTTTTAAACAGGTTCATGGGTCGAATAGACTGTCTTGTCCCCAGCAGGGAAGTACAGCAAACCTTTGTTTGACGTATGACGGACATAATAACTGACCTCCTATAATATAAAAAAAGGGGATAGTTTCCTATGGTGTATTAAAAGAGTATTATTGAACTAAGATATTGACAACTCCTTAGTTAGAAATGCGTCAAGGGGAATTTTATCTTAAATGCCAATTATGTTTGATATTAAAATGCAATATACACTATAACATATTAGCATAAACACAACCTTTTGATATAAACCATGCTTTTAAACTAGGATAAATCGAACTGGTGATAGCACGGTCCTTTACCAGCCGGCCGGTTAGTTCGTTAGGGGAGCTGTGGAGGGAGCTGGGTGGTAGGGGTGGGAGATATTCTCCCAGTTTATTCAGTTGACCGGTGTCGCTCCGCTTGCTTCTATGTGCCAGTGTAGTTCTCTCCTCATTTTAAACTCGTACATATGTTAAAAAATAAAAAGTTTTAGAAAACAAAAACAATGTTAGTTAATCTCATTTAGTTATCACTGTAAAAAACGTATTTATCTTATGTTGGATTAAATGCAAGTAAGTAACATTTACTTGTGTTTTAGTAAACTTTTAATTAGAAGTGTGTTGACTTATTAAGCTAAGTTAAGTATTGACTCTATAATGTTTTGGGAGTATCAATATAAAAAGGTTATTTACATTTTTTGATCTTGAGCAAAAAGGTGTGTTAACTAATAACGAAAATTGTGCATTAGCAAACGTTAACTTTAAACAACCTCACTAGTTACTTTGGAGTGAAAATATATTTAGAATATACTTGAATTTCATATTTTATTGTAGTTTTACTTTTTTGTTTTATTATACACTTTATTGTCAAAATGTCCTGAACCTGAACTTTGTATAAGTGATCACCACCAGAAGTGATGAATAGTGTAAAGAACTTACTGGCACATATACAGTAAATTCTAGATCATACTCCATTGGTTGTACTTTGACTTGCTATTTGTTATGTTATTCTAATGTGTACTTACGATTTGTTTGGAAAAGAGGATGAGGAATTTGCTAATTATAGCATGGATATGACCAAATATACAGTATAGAATGTATTATGATTTGCTAAATAATTTTTGTTTTATTGCTAATTGTTTATAACGCTTAGAGACTTTAAAATAAACCTTTTTCATTTGTAAAGTTCCCTTCCATCCTACACTATTCAGACCAGGTACATATTTTTGATTCAACAGGTTTGAATTAAACATTTTGAACACAAACCAACCCAGTTTTGAGTCATTAGACACTCGTTTGACTCAATCGACTCACTACTGACGACATAGATTCACTCAATTATGGTTGTGGCAAGTTAATTAAAGTATGTGTTTCAACAATTAATTACTGTGTAAAAAGTGTGTTGTGCTACCTAAACATTTTTATTCCAATCCAGTACACGTGTTCACTGATTTGTTGTGCGTTTTGTTAAGAAATTTTTAACTGGATTTCGCCTAATAGAAAACAGCTGTTGTTGAGGTGCACTCTTAATTATTGAACTAGTAAGTACGTTAAAAACTGACCACTTTTTACCTGAAAAGTCAACTACTGTATCATGAAATGTCGTTCTTTGTTTCTCAGCTTGGTAGCTCTCCTTCGTTTTAGTTTTATAAAAGTGAATGTCACTAAATCATTTAAGATGTATTTTTTCCATAGATAAAACAGTTTTTCCAAAGCATAGAGGAAGTGTATCGTCAGTTTTAGACTTATAAACAGTTGGTCCACAAACTTTCCCTTCTCATTAGTCTAGCTATCGTTTGTCCTGCTTTCTTTTGGATAATGCAAATTCGGGAAACTGGGCTTTTATAAGTACAATAAATTTAGATTGTTTACGAAGTGGCTTGGGTGCTAAAGGTTGGTGATTACGAAAATGTATGTTTGAACAGTACAGGCTTACGTGCTTTCCACTGTATAACAAACAGCTGATAAGAGTAATATTTCACTGGTTTTAGAGTGAGTTTAGCAACTGTTGTTGAAAAGCATAACATTTCGACCACTTGTTTGTTGGACATCCTCTCTACTATGGGTATACGTTTATAATACATTTTTATACGTTTTGAAATTTCATAACAGATAAAAGTAGATAAAACAATATGTTTCAACATAAAAACAACGGTTTTTTTCAATGTACCTCTACGTTTGTACATTTTAAGGGAGGATATGGTGACACTTTTTTGAAATTAATGTAATTTTTTAATAACGTTGTGTTTGTTACTACAATAAAATAATGAACTATTGCATAATTTCAATATAAAATTTAAAGTTTTAATTTAGGATGGCTCTATCTTCATAGGGCAAACAATTAATTTGTTTTCTTGTCCCTCGAAGTCTTAAAGGAATCGCCCTGATAATTGAAAACTGTGTCTGAATAGTTTGGTTTCACTATATGCTTTCTAATTTTAGTGAAAGAGTATAGGCAGATTTTTATAAGACTTTTTTTAACTCAATATACATAACGCCATTTGTAGAGTGCACCATTGGGGTGGTTGGAGGACAATGACATAAATAATTTTAATTCTTTATTAAACTATTTTAGTAATAAGTTTTATTTTCTGTAAACATGTTTTAGATGTTTGTATCTTGCTAAAAAAATAACACGTTTATGGTTGCGACTATATTGGGCACAAAATAACACGTTTATAGTTGCGAGTATATTGGCAAAAAATAACACGTTTAAAGTTGTGGCTATATTTTAGTATTCCATTACCTTAGCGTATATACTGATTACCAGGCACTGGTAAAAAAGTAATTCTTCGATTCAAGTTCACTGTTTATGATGGTACAATTTATGAGGTTAAACATTATAACGGACTCTTTTCATCGTTTTTGAGTAAACAAGAAAAACACGACGTTTCACGATCTGAAATCTGACCCCGTCATCAAGTGAAAGGTAACTTAAAAATAATAGGAAAAGAGTTAGCCCAAAAAATCAGCGCCAGCTGACCTGTTTCCTACCACCAAATAACACTAATTTATTTTTATTTTCTTTAAACTTATTAATTTCACAGCTAACTCAGAAAACAATACAAGATTAAAAACAAATAGAGAAGCTTGGCTAACAGAACGATCTGCTAGTTTTATGTACGAGTTCTCAATAACCTTTCTTTTGACAAAAGGTTGTTCCTGATGTATAAGCCTTGTTCCAGCTTTGGGCATGATTTTCGAACCAACAATGTTGATAGATTTAAATTACCTGTAAGACCCTTTAGACAATTATTTAGACAATGCATAGTTTGTATTTTTAGTATAAAAATTGGAATTGTGAATCGGTGTTTTAATTTTGTTTTTGTTTTTACATAATTGGTAATTTAGTCGTATGATGAAATATCCAAAAGTTAATTTTGAAATGGATTAGTAACTCGAAAATGTATATTCAGGGTAAAGTTATAATAGTGTTCAGTAAAAATGTGCTTACAACTAGATCTACTTTTAACAATAAATATATTTCTTATTAGCTTGCTTTTGTTTTTATGCACAAATTTTAGTATATGAACCTTTTTCCTCAAACAATAATTCTATATCTGAGATGTGGGAATATAATTATGAGCATAATAACTAATTATATAATCTGAATATTTTTAAAACTCGTTAACTGTTTTATCATAAATATACCAGTGCATACTTTACTAAAACTAAATCGATATGATTCTTGAATTTTGAGTGATTATCAAAATCTAAAACAAAATATATAACTAAGTCACTTGATGAAATATTAATTTATACATTTTGTAGACATTAAATGGTCTTTTTTCTCTCCTTTTCGTAGACTTTTTACTGATTTTACAGCTTTTAGTATCCTGAGTGCGATTTTTAGGTCTGGTTTTAACGAGATTTTGCCGGAGAGTATTCTGACTTTTTATATCAGTTCTTACTTTAAATTCGGGGTGTAAAGGCATTTGTACAGGTTGTATTGTTTTCTAGAATAGCTGATATACAGTTTACAAGTTGAAAGGAAAAAAAACTAAGGTTATTTGGTGGTGGGCGATTGATCAGATTACGCCGATTACTTTAGGCTAAATATTTCTTGAATGTTATAGTTTAGATAACTGTTCACATGAAAATGGGGCCAGATTCTAAATACCGAAACGTTGTGTGTTTTTGTTCACGTAAAAACGATGGAATACCGCCGTAATGGCATAACCTCAATAAAAAGCAGTTAAACATGTATCACAAGAAATGCTTTTTAAGTACATAAAGTTGCTTAGTTAATGCCTGTACAAACTGTTTATTTTGAAACTATATATATTTTGAGCGGAGAAACGATGCAACCTTGGACTGAATTTCATAACGAACCCCTTTGTTCTGACGTTGAATGGTTGAAAGGCACATTCATAAATCTTTGTCAATAACGCAGTTAATTACAGTGGTTTCTATTAAACCTTTCCAAAAAACAAACTTGCATTGGAACATAGTCTACACGAAAAACCATTTGGGGTGAGGGTGTTTTATATTTCAACTATTCAGCTACCTATTGTTACAACTTCGTTCTGTGTCTTTCGAGTCATTATTGACGCTTGAATAATTAATTTCGAAGTTTTCTGCGTTACCTTAAAGATGTACCAGCAAAAAAACAATTAGTTTTTGAATGCGATAAAAATTAAAAAAAACTTCAATTAAAGGTCTAGGCCTCAAATAATTACCTCAGTAGGCGTCTTCACTTACAACTCCCTCCAGAAAAATGTCCATCAACTAAAAGGGAATTATTGTCATATATTTCCAAGATATTTGATCCGCTTAATCTAATAACTCATTCTGTATTTTGGACGATCAATTTATCCAAAAGTTGTGGACTCGGGGATGATCCTCTTCCAAACGATATAATTTTGCAATGGAAAACCTTTCACGAGGAAACTTCTAAACTTTCAACTTGACATATTCCACGTTTCATCAGCGCTGAAAATGTTAAAGAATCACAAATTCATGCCCACTGTGATGCCTCTGAAATAGGTTTTGCTTGTTGAATTTATTTGCTAATTCTTAATTAAAACACCATTGTATCTTGTAGTTGCAAAATCTGAAGTAGCTCCCTTGAAAAGACTCACCATATGATATGAGGTCTGCAGTGACTGAGGCACAAATTCTATTAGACCTTATAAAACCCACTACAAATTTTACGATTGTATTTACAAACCCAAGAACCAAGAAGATATGTCTAATAAATTAGCAAGCATTGAAGCTATTTTGAATTCTAGACCACTTGGCCCTTTGTCAACCGACACTTGTGAAATAGACATTCTTACTCCCGGACGCTTTTTAGTGGGCGAGCCGTTAGTGGCCTCAACCAGACTTGACCACTTTACCAAAAAACCGTAAATAAATTTAAACATTTACTATTTAAACTTTTCAGCTGTTGAACCTGAGGAAAAAAGGTATACAAGCAAAGTCTTTAAAACACATCTAAGTTATAAATAAATTGATTCATCATAACGAATGCATAATTTGTTGATAATATAATAACCCAAGAACTGCTTTATGGATTTAATACATCTTTTTTTGAGTTTGCAAATTTTTCAAAGAGTGTTCCTACGAAAATAAATATTAAGACAATCACATGGAAAATTAAAGAACACGTTGATGATTTAATTTTTAACATTTTATCATATGCCCATTACTTAACAAGAATAACTAATAAACAACTTTAATAAACATATATTTTCGTGTACATTACAGACTGCTGGGTTAGCTAGTTATTAAAAAACGTCCAATACAATACAATATATTGGACACAGTTTATTAATGGAACCACAGCTGTTTTTGAGCTGAGCTTATCGTGGTGTGAGCATGACAAAGCCAGCCTAAGGGCTTACCGATATTGTCGACAAAAAATGGCGCTGATAAAATGTCTCATGATCGTAGTTAAAATTTACATCACGACAGCAAAAAACAATTTCCGGTGAAAGTGAAGCGCATATTTTTTAATACCTAAACCATTAATTTTAGTCGGCTGAAAAATAGTCATAGTCATTTTTTATCATTTAAATCAATTTACATGGATGCCAGTTTTATATGGACTTTCAAAATGATCCAACGAGGTACTCCGGAGCACTATAAAAGCAGTGTTTGAGAGGAAAATTGAAGAGGATTTGTTTGAAGAATTTAGGAGAGGTCTCGTTTTCCGGGGGATTTGTCATTATAAGGGAGATTTGTCCAATAGTACCACGGAGCTGTTTCAAAAACAAATGTGCGATGACCAGGATATGGCGGAAAAGAGCAGTATGTGGTTCCTACCGTACAACTTTTTATATGTGTGTAAAAAGGCATTTAAAATATTCAGAGAAAGGAGGAGGAGTGTTAAAATATATTTGTAAGTCTGGTTATTGCCTAAAGGTTATATTTTGTAAACATATACGTAAATTTATAAATAATATAAACTTAAAAGTAGTTCTCAGCTTCTTCTTAATATAATTATGTCAAAGGTTGGCTTTTGTTACGAGATCATCTTATTGTTATGTATTGTATTCGGTGGTACTGGCATCGCTATAACCAAATCGCTTACCGATGAAAACGTTATAATATTATTGTACAGTTGGAAGGAAGACTACGGGTAAGAAAACGGCTTAACCACTTTAATCATAATATAATAGGTTAAATGGCCAATTTTTTGGTTAGTGAGTATCATAGCTGTTTCATTTGTTCAATAAAACATGGAACGGTTAATTTTTGAAATTAATTACTTTTCTATTTTTTATTAACGTTCTTGAAAACCTGTTCACTTTAATAACTGTATAACTACAGTTGGATTTGCATAATTAACAAGAGGAAGTAATTTGTTGCGTGTTATCGTTTATTTTACAAGGGCTTTGACATAACTTGACTATGCCAATCTAACCATTTATTGTTATGTGCCATTATGTGCACATATGTTTATGCATTTTTTGTTGGGTAATCTTACACCCATTGGATTATCAAATTCGTAAGTGATAGCATTTAAATTTGTTATATTCCTTTTTTTAAACAAGAACATGATAAAAAGAGCGAGGAAAAGGAAATGACTCTTACATACCAGCAATGATTTGTAATGTAGCGGAGAGGTTTTGGTGTTAAAGAAAAGAACAAACTAAAAAGACCCAAAGGAAGTACGAGACCAAATACCAAAGGAGTGGAAATACAATGACGGGATTATGTCCCGATGCTGTAAGCTATGGAATTAAACCATGAAACGAGATTATTTGCTGTTAAATTTGGGGAGGAAGGCTTAGTTAGGTGTTATTACACAGCCTACACACTACAGATTATTTAGTTTTTGGTTACCAAAATCGCGAATAGCTAACTTTTTACACAATTCTTTCAATATTAACAACCAAAAGTGACTAAGTACTCCATTATCCTGGTGTTATACAAAACACACCGTACCCTTAGTTTACACCATAGTTATGTACATTACTGGAGTAACGTACGAGTATACAATGTCATGATTCGTCACTTTAATGTGTTCCTTGAATCTGGTGCTGAAAAGGGAACACAATTTCAGCCTGACCTAGGCAAGTGCTTTGACAGGCACCACACGTAAGTTTGTTCATTTGTGATCTTTCGCCAGCTTATTGAAATGGGCTGTACCCAAAGGGTCTTAAAGTTCATTAATGGGGCCTTTGGTTTATAATATTTAGAATCATATTTTATCAACTCCAAAATCTTAACTATACTCGTATGTTAACGATCGTCCATTTGTAATTGCAGTCCCAAATATTAATGAAACGAAGGACTGAACATTTAGTTTGAATAATTGTTAGGTTTAATTTTATAACTAGGTCGTCACTATCAAAGTTAGGCTCAACAATGGATGGATAAATTTCGGTAGGGAAAGTCACGGGTTCGATTTTTGGCACATACCACTTTCCCCAATAGCGTAAAACACTATATCAGCATTCAAAGTAGATGAAAATAAACTAGCCGGTGCAAGTGCTAGTGAAAATTCTTTAATCAGTATACATTTCTGAGTGGTTTATGAAACACAACTATCAAGCTGACGAAATAGTTTAAACATCCACAGTTTCAGTTAGTCTTGTAAATCTACTATGGCTAAACACACACAATTGATAACTCTAGGCCTACACTAAATTTTCAATATATTTGAATAGTTTCTATCATCTCTTCGTACGTTTTGTTCCAGGATGTGTAGCGGAACAACGCGGCTTCTTGCTGGGCTGAACTTAATATCTTCAGTATTTCTACTGTTTTGTACACCTTCAAATTCAGGTAGGTCTGCCAATATCGCTTATCTGTGTACACCTTTGTTTGAGTACAAGGATATTATTCCATGTTAATGGCTTCACGATTGCCTAATATAACTTCAATTTAGGTTACAATACCTTGCGATCTAACGTGCAGTTTTTCCATTTAAGGTATTAAGCACTACAGGCTATTGAGGGTCGAAGAAACACTGTAGGTGTATTTTTTGACTTGCCAAAAGCATTCGACCGTGTAAAAAACGGGATGCTGACTCGAGAAATAGAATATTAGGGGGTACGATGGGTGCTACTTTAGTGGCTAAAATCATACCTCAGTAAAATAACCCAATTTGTAGGTGTTTCCGACGCAAGATCGGAGGAGGAGGGGCTTAGCTATAGGGTACCTTAGGGCTCCATTCTCAGCCCACTGTTCTTTCCGATCTACGTCAACGACGTTGGCTCATCGGTACGTCAAGCGTGACTCGTCTAGTACGCACTGCATCAACGCAAATTCAATACTTGGTCTATTATAAGATGTGACTTTCATTAAGCTCAATAGTGTTAGTGAACACATCAACGAGCTAAACCTTAAAGCCAATCCAACAAAGTCATCTTTCATTAAATTTGGCCTGCGGCAATCGGATTCAAGTGAAAATCCAATAGTCATGTTGGATGAAACTGAAATTCGAAATTTCTTGGGATATACCTTGAAAAAGAGTTGTCCTGGGATTACCACGTTGAACACGTTTGTTCCAAAATTTCCCCAGACATTTATGTCCTGTTACAACTTTTAAAATGCCCAACTCAGATACTGATGACGGTGTATTATGGAGTTGTCTACCCACAACTTACCAAAGGTTTGGCTTTGTGAGGAAGCTGTTCAAATGCAAATGTCTCTAGGCTTTTCATTTTGTAAAAGCAAGCAATCCGATGAATCGAAAAGCTATAATGGGAAGGATCGTTCAAGCTACCATTCAAAACTCTAAAGCTTTTGACACTACCTTGCCTCTGTATTCTTGAATCATGTGTTTTTTCGATCCACGTACGACTCCGTTAGAGGTAGAGACATATACTCATACGTAACGAGAGACATGGATGATTACCAAAATAGGAGACACAGGACGGTAACTCAAGAATGTTTGCTTCACAGGCAGGATTTCTTTTGGTCAACATACTTCCAAAGTCTCTTAAAGGCGCCACTATGCCCGAATGTATTTAAATCTCGTCTCAAAACAATACTAGCCCAGGAAATATTTGACAGCATAGACGAGTAGATGGCACATAACTGAAAGAGCTCTTAAAACTGACAGACAGACAATGGGGCTTGAGTGGGAATATGAATGAATACCTCTGTATGTCTGAAAGATACTTCTATGTTAATGAATGAAATAATTTAGATAACCCTAACTATTGACGACTACGATGCGATATGCATTGAAAGATTTATTTATTTACAGTTGTTGTGAACGTATACAGAACCATTAAGTAAACAACATATAAATTTGTATAAAAACTCCCTCTTACACAGGTATTTTGAGTTTCAGTTGACGTTTCATGACATTTGTACCCCTATGTGCGTACTAAAAGTATCGAATGGAATCCTTTCAATCAGACCAAACACCCCGTGGTTCAGATTTCGTTGACTTTTTTCGCATGCATGTTAGTCATGGTAACATAAATGAATGGTGTAATAGATGGCCAATACTTTGTTTCATTAAAAATGTAGAATCAGTCCAGTCTTAAGAGCATATTTTTGTTTTATTTATTAATTTTGAAAATTTTTACATTATCTTGGCCCTACCAAGTTACGCATAAGGTTTCGTTGGGGACCAGATGCTATATTATAATAACAATATATGAAATAAAAAAGACACATACATTCAATTTTAATACAGTGTTCAATTATAACAATTTTTCGTATTTAAAAATTAAGGTAATAGTGGTAGTTAGGGGCAAGAACCTTATAAATTAACATGCAAATAAATGTTGAATTAAAATTATATGAATTAACAAAATGTATAATGTAGAAAACAGTTACCGTGGAAACATAGAAAACAATAATCAAAATCACGCTACACATCAGCTAGAATTCATGTACTCCAAAAGCACTTAAACCGTTTGAAATGCCATTCAAATACAATAATACTTTTAGGTTTTTAAATGAAATTAGTTCCTTTATAACACGTATCTTTATTTTATACAACATTATATCATAATTATGTTCACTTTTGCTAAAAGGTTTTTATTTGTTTTATTGCTAAGTTTGTTCTGTAGAGCCGGCGGACAAATTTGCATAAAACAGGAAACGCAGTTGTCAAAGGGAGTTTTCACAGAAACTTCCTCATATAATAAACTATAGAAAACTCGAAGCGGACGTTTTTTAAGCATGAAAACAACAACAAAAACCTAAATAGAGTGGAAAAAGGACCGACACATTCGCAGTCCCTCCCTCTGTGACTTGTCATGCAGCACAAATGTGATTAAAAACTTCAAAGTGTTTGTTTCTGTCGCAGAAAGGCTTCCGTTACTTTCAAATATTCGTTTTAAATTGTTGTATTTTAAAGCACAAGTCTCTATGGATACTAGGAAATTAGACCATAATTAGAGTAAATCTTTTGAACTTTTAGGCTGTACTAGAGTAAATAACGCCCATATTGTAAATTTAAAATCAGTAAAACTGTCCAAAAACATTTTACTATGACTACAGATTTTCGTAAACTAGGTTTACTTCTTCAAAGGCCTTAGACTTGTCATATTTCATACTCTTTTTACTTGTCTGTAGTTTGTTCAATAGTCTAACAAATGTTATAGGTCGTCCATTTTATAATAATATTTTAGTTTTAGTCCGTCATCTTCTTTTAGCTATCTTCGTAATTTGTTAAATCACACTAGGTTACAATTTTTGCTTTAATACAAAGCCATATTCTAGTGTGGTTTGGAAAAACTTCGGTGAATGGTACATTTTACTTCACTTATTATTAACAATTGCATGACAAATGCACTTTTGCGCAATTACACATTTGCAAGTTTTGCAATTATATTAAGTCGCCTATGTAAGGGTCATGTTCTAAAATAGGGATTAAAAGATTCTCTATCAAGTAGCAAATTGTCCAATTGCACACAGAATGGAATTGAGCCCAAAAAGCGTCCAAAAACGAAAACAGTTTTTTAAGGACTTCAAATATTTTCATTTACGGTATTTTCAACGTTGCGTGGATAAGCCGGTAACTTTTATCTTCCAATTATAATTCCAGTGTAAAAGAAAAAACACCAACATGTCAAAAACTATTAAGATTTCCCACAATACTATATCTTTAGCTCACCAATGGGAAGGAAGCTCTATTGGGACTCCTAGAGTGTTAACCTGTAGTTAGTAGGACATAACATAATTTGAAGGAATACTATGGTAATAAGATTTAAAAGTATAAAATAAGTACTTTTGAACAACATACTTGAGTTTATGGTCTGTATATGGGAACATGGTTCCCAAAAGGCCTCACCAAATATAAAAGTTTTTTTGATCATTTGTGTTTCTTAAAAGTTTAAAATTGTAAAATCCTGGAACAATCTTTAACTTACTCAAGACCAGTTTCAAGAATCATTTCATGTTTTGAAACCGATCCTGTGTAAATCAAACACTGTTCAAGGATAATTAATATGTTATACCTTTTACATATTATGTTTTGCCTACTCCTATTAGGCGTTTTACAAAAAAAGAATTATAATCAAAGAAATTGATGCCTTCCAAAACTCATGTTTATAACCACTAACTAAATGTAAACACACAAAATAGAACAGATATTATTTCAAATAATTAAAACATAATCCACACATCGAACCTTATATCTAGCAAGGAACCGTGTCCTTTTAAATACAATGTTGCAAACAATGTTTTCAAAGTTATTCCTAGTTATTCAAAAGTAACTTTGTATCTGTAAATATTTGCCGTAGGTGGTGGAGAAGGAGGCCAGAGAGACATTTTGAACTTGACAGCAATCTACAGCGCACACCGGGAGACCTCCCTGCAAGACCTGACAGGCTTCTGGGCGTACAACCAGAGCTTTGACATCTCCAAGTACGAGGACTTCGACCATTCTAAGTTTCTTGGTGAGAAATACACACATTGCGAATTCCTAGTAAAGTTAAGAATGATAAGTCTCGCAAACAAAAGCACTAAGCATATGTTACTGGGACTCGTGGCGTGGTCCTGTAATCCAGCTTCATGGAGGTCAGGTTTTGAGGATGATATAGATCTAAAGCGGCTCAGATAGTTTCAGTGATCATCTGATGATACCCGAATCAGCTATCACCATCGTTTAGACATATCAGATCATCACCTGCGTGGTGCGGAAGTTAAATAAGGCGTTGGTCCTTGTATTTCCATTGGTCATTTGGCTATTAATGAATTATTCATTCTAAGGAAGAGTCGGCCTTAGTTTGTAACAAGACTACACCTCATAACTCATTACTACCACTCATCACACTCATTCCTTACCACCTATTTGCCTTAAAATATCCTTATGAGAGTGGTCGGTATCTCAAATAGTGATTTTGTGGTTTATGAACAAAACTTGCTTTTCATTGTTCAAAATATGTATAACTTAAAACAAACGCCTAATGATTATAAAAACTTTCGAATTACACTAATACAACTGAGTTAGTTCCGTTTAAAAACTCAAGATTAATACTTTTAGAACAAATTCCCCTAATATTTGTACAGGTACGATTTCGTTTTTCAATTTTCTATGTCAACGATGGCCCAAAAATTGATCCTGAAATTTCGCAAACGTCTTTGCATTTTTTACTAACTAATAAGGCCCGCCACCTTTTCACCACAGTAAAGAAGCCAAATAACATTTTAACAGTTGAATACGGAGTGGTGGTGGTTCAAAATGTCTTAATTTTAAAATGGCTTCAACTTATTTTAGGTTACCTTTGTGGTCAAACTATATGTATCTTATTTCTGTTATTCATGAAAAATTTATTTTAACATAAGTTTTATAAATTAGCATTTTGAGATTTCTGAAAGATTTGTTGTGTGTCTCTTTTTATCTTATATCAAATTTAAAAATATCTCACAACCAACATTAAATTATTAATTACGACTTTTGCATGGCTTTTTTATTATCTTCAAGTCTGCAGAAACGTAATAGAACCACAATTTACAATTCCTTGTTTAATGTTAAGTTGGCCTCTTTTTTAGCCATCGCATTTGACAATTTTAATATAAACAGTTTTGTTTAGTCGAATAATTAAATTGGGGTTTACTTATTTATTACTTAGTCCTGGGGCGTACGCATAATTCCTACGTTTCATTCTATAATTAAAAACTACAACACAAACGTGTAGTTGTACAAAGATAACGAAATACATTGTTTCACCACTTTATACCTTTATGGTTTTATATAGTTACTAGTACAAAATCCTTGACGAACGTTTAGAAACACCGTATACATGCAAAACGGTTCAAGAGACTGTGGAACATTACATTACATTGGTTGTATCTTCACTTAGTAATTCTGCTAGGGCCCTGATAAGTTTTAGACAATAAAGTTTAAGTAAAGTTTACTGCGCTCAATTACACACTTTCTCTCAAAGTTTCACTCACTTTTACTTTCCATCCTGTAATTACGACTTAAAATATTGCGTTTTAGTCGCAAGTGTTATTGGGATTATTTTCTCTTTCAGAAAATTACTTTTATTAGGAAAAAATCCCTTAAAATTCCTTTTTCTGGTGGGTATGACTGAGTCGGTAGCACACGAGACTGAGGAACAGAAAACCGCGAGCTCGAGCCCTGGTGAATAGTGAACTATCGAAATAGCTTAGTTTTAGATAGTTTTTCTATACGTGCTGTCTTTATTTCGCAAATAAACTTATCCGAGGTTTCCATTTCAGACATTCCTGGTATCAAGTTTGACGAGCCCCCGCAGGATGTTGAAGGCCTGGAGTGGCCTGAAGGAGCTTTGGATCCGTTCGTCACCCCTCTGCCTCCTGATATCCCAATCTTCGACAATACCCTTGTCACTAACATATCTGCCCAGTTAGGAGGCACTGCGTTTCTGCAGTGTACTGTCCGTAACGCAAATGACTTGAGAGTAAGTGTCTATTTAGGTAGTTTACAGACAACTGTTAGTTTAAATATCTACATTTTAATAATGCCCATTTAAACACCTCATCTGACAGCAATCAATCATTGGTGTTTATATTAAGCATTCTAGTTTGTGATGGCTTAAAATAACTATCAAAGACATCCTAGTTCAATAAAACAGAACAACAATCGAGATTTAAAAAAATATACTTACCACAGCTTAAATGAGTCAGTAATATCTCCAAATAATGGTCTTGCGTACTTCTGTAAGGTTACCTTTTTGGTGGGAGACTAACTACGTAACTGCCCATTTGAAATTATGTTCCTGAAACAGAGAAGGAAAACTAAAAGTAATACTTTTACAAGACTTAAGCTGTAAGGCCTTCTAATTTATTTTTAGTTATAAGTCTCTTTAAATTATTCAAATTATAAGGTATGAAATTCAAGTTAGGATTTGTCACCTATTAAGCACAATGTTCACACACTCGTGAGAAAAGTAGCCTAATAATTGGCTTAACAGTAATTTTACCTGTCATTATCTTTCCTATAAATCTATTTGTTAAAAAACTACGGTGATAAACAAATAAAACTGGCTTGCAATTGGATGGCGAATAAATAGCCTGGCTTTAAAATGTTGTTTTTAAACTCGGTAAATTTATCATTTGATAAAAGTATATCATTTCGCTGTTGGTCTTGCAGGTGTCGTGGGTACGCAGAAGAGACTGGCATATTATCAGTTCGGGATCAATGACCTACACAAATGACGAGCGGTTCCAAGTGATACATAACGACAACACTGAACAATTCGACCTTCACATCAAGTTTGTACAAAAGAGGGACAATGGCACCTACGAGTGTCAAGTAAGTATAGGCATAGAAAATATATAGGGATAAATAATTAAAATATATTGGAGGTCGAAATAAAAATCAATTGACACGTGGTGAAGTAAGAGCTGTTCGTAATGAAGTAAATTAAGCTTTGTGACAAGACAATTAAGTCGCTGACACAAATATATGCAATTATGAGTTTTTTGTCCTCGTAGACACAATAACTAAGCTTCTCGTATAACGCCAAGGGTAAACAGTCATACCAATTAGTGACAAGGTGATGATGCTTTTGTTTACTATTGTGTCATGATATAACTAAAAACACGTGACCTGTTACGCAGTCTTTGATCATAATTGGGCCTGTTAGCTTTGCGTGCACGAAGCTAATGACCCCTTACATGCGAGTTCAAAAGCCAAACTGAACAACTAAGGACTTTTGAATGGTTTCATTATGATATGTCCAATAAAGTTTGGTCCAGAGTCCAGTGGCTATCAATTTCAGTATAGTTCTAAAATGGTCTATTAGATGCGATTAATTAATAGACCATAATTATTATGTCCAATATTCTTACATGCATTGAATTCACAGGTGACAACGAGTTCAGGAGTGATCTCTCACTACTACAACTTGCACGTGGTGGTGCCAGCAGCTTTCATCCTGGGCAGTGGTGACTTCCACATTAACGAAGGCTCGACTATCAGCTTGGTCTGCATCATAGAAAATGTAACTGTCTTAACTTGTATGATTATGTCACCTAAATTTAACGTAAGAGAAACGTTAAAGAAGACCATGCAACCAAGAAAACGAGACAAAATAAATTACGTTCGAGTACAACCCTTCACTTGACAAATATATACATAATGTAATAAATTAACAGGAATGTAACGACTTAAGCTTATTGTTAAATAGTAAGGAAAAAGAAAGAAAATTAGGTCATTCGGTAAAAATGACATTTGTTTATGATATGCATATTTAATTGATGATAAAATGTATATCAAGATCTTAACTTAATCGCACTCAATAATAATTCAAACTGTCATTTACAGAGCCCCACTCCACCTCAGTACGTATTCTGGTACCACAACGACAAGATGGTGAACTACGACTCGGGACGAGCTGGGGTTTCAGTGAGCACGGAGCCGGGGCCCAAGACACACAGCAGGCTCCTGGTGAACAGGGCCCAGCCCTCTGACTCAGGCAACTACACGTGCCGGGCGCCCAACACAGAGCCTGACACTATACACGTGTTCGTGTCTAAAGGTGAGCATTAGAATTTACACGGGCAAAGGAAACAATACCATGGATCCAAGCCCAAAGATTCAGAGGAAAATATGTCAAAGAACCCCCAAAAATAAGACTCATGCAAATTGTTCGCAATTTTTCTTTCGGGAGGTGGTTTGAATTTGGACGAAGCAAAATTATTATGCCTGCATACCTTGCGTTATAGCGAGCGTAGCATGACTCGTTGTGAAATTTCGTAACCCACCAGTTCCAACGATGAACAACTCAGAGCATACATATTACCAATACCAAATATTACGTACGAAAATCTGAAGCGGGGTTTTAAGCTGGGGGTATGTTTGTGACTATGTGTATCACAACAAGAAATTAATCATATATTCATAAAGTACATAGCCTAAACCAGAGACAACAAAACTAATCAACTCTTTATATACCTGAGCTTGTTGCTATGATTATAACAGATTAATTCAAACATAATCCAACTAAAAGGACATTCTTTTTTAATGATAAGTAATGAGCGAAGTTGTTTGTTAATATTACACTACACATTAAATATAAACACTCCAAAAGATTTAGAAGATATCACAATAACTACATTTATTCTGACATTTATAATGAATAATTATTGTATACGATTTCAGAAGGAGAGAACACAGCGGCCATACAGAGACAAAGTGCGCCTCAGAGCCACAAACCTGTGGTCTCCCTTCTGCTCCTACCCCTAGCCCTCGCCGTGGCTATCCCTCTGTGATAGACGACCCTTCAACTGTGCAGACCGTCTCTCTTTGTTATCTTCTTCAGGGGAAAATGTGTTTGAAAATGATGTGTGAATGAAAGGTGTAAATTAAAAGTTAACGTGTTTGATATTATGTGTTGTAGTTTATGTCCTTTATTGATTGTGTACCCTTCTTTCAGATCAAAACGGCTTTGTGTTTATTCTAAATTAGAGCGAATCGAATACACTTGCAAATATTTATTTCTAAAACAGTGTAACAATCCTATCATCATGTTAAACTATTTCACGTGTATAACAAAAGCGAAAAAAATAACAAATAGTAAGTTATAATAAAACACCTTTTTAATTTTCTCAGGTTACACATTCACGTAGTGATTGGTTGAGCAGACTTACAAAGATTGTGTTGACAATAAAGTGATGTCTGTGAGACCGAGATATAAGAAATGCAGGAGATCACAAACCTCTGCAGACATTTCCTGCCTCGCTTTACCTTCGTTCATTCATTCTGGCAACTAGAAAACACGTAATAGGTTATAATGACACAACACGTAATAATGACACAATGAAAGTTGCAAAACTTTCTACTATATAATATAAAAGAAAATTACCACCATTGAAACATTTACACTCGTCTTGCTTCCAAAATTATACCTGGGATTCATACTCAAACTGAACAGATATAACATAAATATTATCAACGAACCTTTCCATGGGGTACAAATAAAATCACAGTAATATATTTTCATTATTGTCTAAACAAACCCACTCATATTCTAATAACAAAATTCAAACATAAATGTTTATATTACTTTCAATAAGAGAAGTTTCCTATATTATAATGGTTTGTATAATACCGTTTTTTGGCATTACAAAACAAAACCTACTTCCCCTTATAGTACTTAACCTATGAAATATAACCATAGGACATTTCTATAACAGTGCTTTCTAACAGTATACAAACCCAATGCATCAAATTAGTTTTAAAATACCTCATTTTAAAATATATTTGTTGTGTTATTTATTCCTATAGTTTTTATCTAGTTAAAAGGAAAGATAGTAAAATAATAATATTTAAGAGAAGGCGGTCATTATATACTTTTCTGATTTGAATGAGCAAATTATATTACTCTTCTACGTGTACGATTATAATATATTTTCTATATTTTGTCAATATCTTAAATTCAATAATGTACGAGTAACAATCCTTTTCAAACGTATGACGTACATATTCTTAATCAATTTCAAAATTAGATAAAAATGGTAACTTACACGAACGTTAAATAAATAATTCATCATAGCATGCCTCTCTAAAAATTCTATTTTCAAATTAAACAATTTATATATCATGTTTTAATGATAAATATAAATCTCATTAAACATTATTTGACGTAAATTAAACATAAAACTCACACAACGTACAACATGTTTTGTACTTTAGGAGATATGTACTTTGCAAACGTTTATAAAGGATGCGGTTTGGCTTTAGCCCAAAGGTCTAGCGTAATGTACATTTAATGACGTCTTCAGAATACAAATGCTGCTACGAATTTGACTTTTATTGAAATTATACATTAATTTATTGTAATGAACTTCATGTACTAAGAATATATGTAATTTCTATAATAAAAACGAACACGTTATAAATATGTAACAATCAAATTGGGATCATCTTTGATTGTATTTAAACGGTATACTATACTATTTTAATCATGTAATATTTTTAAGAAGTCAGGGACGAATAAGCTTTAAAGTTAAAATCAGCGTTGTCACTATTCAGATACGACTTTGCAAAGCGGCTTTGTACTCTACTATCTAACCACGTGTACAATCACAAAATTCCCTAATCAATTCTCGTTTTGTCAAACTAGACCCTGGATAAATGCAACTGCGTTTTCATTGCTAACTCATTAACATAGCAGTGACTAAATTCTCATACTTGAAGCCATATTTCATGCATCGTTTTTAATCAGTTGTCATACTATTCTAATGCTCAATATTGAATTTTAAATAAAAGACTCCTGCTGGGCGTGTTTTGTTCATGTAATAACCAACCTTTTAAACCTTAAACTACATTTCTTTAAAGCCTAACACCTTGTGAGCCCTAAAACTACCAATAACCGGATTTTTTCTTAGGAATTATGAAAGACAATGTAATTCTAAGTTGTACTCACGTTTTCTGATTTGTAGAAAAATCCAAAAATTCGTTTACAGACATAATTTTTATTCGTAGCCTCGCTCGCTGGCAAAGCAATTAACCACTTCAAACATTCGTTCTTACCTGGAAAAAGAAGAAAGGGATGTCCATTGAATTCGTGTTTTGAATTGAATACATACTCAGCCTCTTTGCAAAGGCTTTGAATTTATTTTACTAACAGGAACCCAACTCAAACGGTACTCTTGTTTACTGAGCTTAGCCCGTACTATGTCGTTGTCAATCTCAGAATATTCGGTAAACAGGACAAACTTTACCTTTACCTTTTAATACTCTCGGAAAGCATAGTATATTATAATGACTAGCTGTCCAAATACTGAAGTGGTGCAGACTCAATATATTTCGAAATCAGTTTAGATCTACGCCTCGGATGACAGCGGTCTGTGAACAAGTCATGGGTATTTACTTGGGCTTTATCAGTAAGAGGGATAAGAGCGTGATACATTTAATTGGCTTCAGTGAATCTTTAATCAAAATTGTTTTGTTTTATTATTTCATTTCTGCCGGAAAGAAAATAAAAATGTTATACAAGTTTGAAAGCGAAGTGTGCTGAGTAATTTGGTCATATGTCTTTCAACGGGTGAAAAGATTCTCAAATATTGTGATGCGTTAAATTTTGCTCTTAAATAGACTGATTAAGCAATAAGTAAACTACAGTCATCCTACCACAAAAACCAAGTTATATATTTCATCACAGCGGCAGAACACTAGAAAGCTTTCTATTTACTTAATGGTATGTGCATTTTGTACGTTAATAAGCAATGTAATATTTCTAAAGTAATTGTATTAATTTCAACCAATGGATTTCTGAAGTGTAACCCACATATTGTTTTTCACGTTTTTTTTTTATCTAATACTTAAATTATGTGTGTGTTTTGTCTGTGTAAATCCATAAGTGTGATTGAAACTAGCTCATTTTACAGAACTTTCGCTACCAATATATTCCAAAACCTAGTGGAAAAGGTTTAGGTGTACATTTTACCAAAGGTACTGGCATGTAGAGTTGGCCAGAGATAAATTGACCTCTATACAAACACCTCCCTGAGGGACCATTGATACCTGGGCCAACAATACATTAGCCAACCTGTCCCTAGTAAAAAGCTAACACATGTACATTATCGAAAATTCCCATCGGTTTTTTACAAGGAACGTAGAGTGAGATTCGAGATTTTGAGCGTTTTACAAGTGACATTATCTAGAAACTACTGTATAAAGCCATATATGTATATACTATAACGTATACCGGAACTAAATTCAGTTGCACCTTTTGAAATATTTAAATTCACTATCAGACCAGTAGAAGTGTATCGCAGTTGCTCACACCGGCATTGCTGACAGTGGACTCCAATACTTGTGCATCAGCAGAATTTACCTACTCTGTACAATTGTCTGGGAGCGGACACTCTGTCTTTAACATCTAGCTTAGCATCATCCCTGACCGAGACCTTCACCCTACCCCAGGACCGACTTCAAGAGGAGCTCCGAGTTTTCGTTGACCGCATCTCCTAAATTAGGTACTCTAGGGTTTAGGGGCCAAACACAAATACTATTCGCAACTCATTTCAATTAGATTTATTTTAGTTTTAGTTTTTTAGTTAATACTCGTATTAGACTAGTTTTATTTTATTTCATTTTTCCATTTTAAATTGATTTATTTAGCTTAAAGTTAAACTTGTTAAATGGTAGTCTGTTCCTCAGTAATGGTCCTCATCTCTTGTCATTGAGTCTTATAGTTGAAATTGTAATATTTATTCCTGTGTACCCTCACTTCGAGCATTTTTAAAATTAAACTTAATAACTTCATTTTATTCAAAGTGTTTTTCTTTAAATCTCAAATTCAAAAATAAATATCAGTTACATTAACAGTCAAATCTTGCACTTCCCCCAGGTAGAGCTTAAAACCTGTTGATTGTAGCTTCCTTTAAGGATAGCACAAGAATTCGCTTCAACACTGATGGTTATATTTGAATTTTTAAAGTTAAAAAAAAAATAGTTTAAAATTAAGGAAGTTATTAAGTTTAGTTTTAAAAATGATCTGATAATCAATTTAAATATTTCGAAAAGGTGCAACTGAATTTTTCTTATTCAGTTATTTAGCTATTATACTTGATTGATAGTCATCACTTGATTGTGCATTAGTAAATTATATTTGATAAATTTTCTTCTTGTAAACATATTGTTGGTTGCTCTTCCAATCCATTTATAAATGAATAAAACAGTTATACTTTAAATTTACAACGTGTTTCTTAAGTTTACAAAATTATTCACTCGTCTGGGTTTCAAATCTGTCAAACCCTTTTTGTTTCAAAAAGTTACAAAAGAGTAAGTATGGAAACTCTCACAACACATCTTGCACTCAGAAGCAGCTTGTTTTGAAAAGCTGCTTTCATAACTTTGAAACTTCTTACTTTTACCTTTCAGACTTAACCACCACGCGTAAAGCGAACAGATTTAACTACAACTGGTTAGTTATAAATATCTTTACTTAAAACGAGTTTTTAAGATGTCTTTGCTATGAAATTTATGCTCTGTTCACCTCCCTTAAGTTAAACTAGTGAATGCTTCGATGTACGGAGAAAACACTGAGATTGTGAAAGTGGCATGGACTACAGTATATTGTTAAGATGTAACAGGATGTCATTATAGCTGCCTTTAATGTGTTATGTTTGAACAACCGTTGTTTTTCCTTACGAGTTTGTTATTTTTACATTTTTGAGCATTTCTTTTTGGAAAAAATTATTGTTTGTGGAATGGTGTAGGCCTACACTAAAATACTTATTGTAGTATAATAATAAAATCATTCATCGCCACTCATATTCTTGTCAACATCGCCCGTCCGCAGATATTACCGATCACTAGTCAATCACGGCCAAATTCAGGAGATCTTTGACCCCGGCCGCAAATCGAGTGCGACTCTCAGAGGCTCTTATCTGGTCAGGGAGGGAATTCCACAGGCGGGCTGCATGGACACTGAAGGATTTGTTGTATATAATAGTGCGATGAGATGGTATAGCTAATAATGAACTACCACGTCTAGTGTTACGGGCACTAATGCTAGACATGAATGTAAATCACTCAGACAAGTAAATAGGAGACTTAGTTATTAAGATTGCAAAAAGAAGTTTCAGGATGTGAAATTCGCGAAGTTTCTTGAGCTTAAGAACTGAGAGTTGGGAGTAAAACGGAGTAACATGATCGTATTATTTTAAAATAAAGATGAATCTTATGCAGTAGTTTTGAGCTCGTTGCAACTTGTTGGAAAGCTCATTCGTCATGTCGTTGATTACGACATCACAATAGTTGAAATGAGGGAACACTAGTAACTTCACCAACATGGTCTTGACATTGAGTGGTAAAATTAACGCAAACCACTTCAAACTATGAATTCCTGCGAAAACCTGATTACAAGTCACGATTACCTGTTCAGCCCAGCCCAAGTTCTGGCTCATGATGAGTCCGAGATTTCTGCCAGATTCAATGGAATTGCTATTAAATTTAAGTCTAAGGAAAGTGTCGATATTTAACTGATGAAGCAATCTAGAGTAGCCCAATATAATGGATTAGGTTTTGGACTCATTGAGGCTAAGTCCATGTCTCACTGCCCAGGAGGCAATAGCTTTTATGTCCCTATTGATAAAATTTGATAAATTTGAAAATCGTCAGCGTTAAGTGGAACCAGCAATCACTAAATCGCTATTTGAGATGCCAACCACTCTCAAGAGGGTATTTTAAGCCAAATATGTGGTGAAGAATGAGTGTGATGAGTGGTAGTAATAAGTAATGAGGTGTAGTCTTGTTACAAACTAAGGCCGACTCTTCCTTAGAATGGGTCATTAATTAATAGCCCGATTACCAATAGAAATACAAGGACAAACGGCTTAGCGTGACTTCCGAACCATGCAGGTGATGGTCTGATATGTCTAAATTATGGTGGGAGTTTAAAAGAGTTTACTTCAATGATTTATTTCAGAATTAATGTTATTAAGATCTAAAGAAAACAATAGAGGGCCAAGGACGGAGCCCTGCAGTTACAGGTCTCCAGCTGGATTTTGAGTCACCAACCTGAAAGACAAATACGACCTAATCCAGGCGACACATCTCTCTGAAAACCCACATTTTAATAGTTTGATGTAAAAAAAGGATGGTAAACACAATCAAAGGCATTTGAAACATGAAACAACGAAAGAATAGTGACCAGTCTTTTGTCCATAGCAAAGCGAATGTCATCAGTAATTTTGAGGAGAGCGCTAGTAGTGCTGTCATTAGCATGAAAGCCCGACCGAAAGTTAGATCAAATGCCACAATCTACTATAAATCTGGAAACTTGTTGATGAACCACTCTCTCAAGACATTTGGATAACGCTGCTAAAAAACTAATTGGTCTAAAATCAGAGGGTTCACTTGGACTTTTGGGCAAAGGTAGAACAACTGAAAATTTCCAGAGGGTAGGAAAGGAAGAGGACATTAATGACTTGTTGAAAACCGTGTCAATAATGACATGGTGACAACTAGTTGAGACAATGAGTTGATGACAACTTGATGTCTTTAATGACATCAAACCAGAATCACGCAAAAACAATACAGTTGGGTCAAACATTTCATTATGCTCAATTAGGCTTCTATCAACAAACTGTATTCTTTAAGTTAAGTGAATATGTAGATTTTAAAAATGTCAGAAATGTCAGCTAAATAACTGGCTAATAGACAATGCATGATCTGATTTGTCGGTAGGCACGGTAAATAAAATTTTTCATTTAACATAGTTTACCTTTAGTAGGATTTAAAATAAATGCACGAAAATCTGGGTTGAAAGTTTAATATTTAAGGATTTCTTTAAGGATTTACTTTCTTTCTTCTAAATCCCAGGGTTTTCCTGACCTAAAATTAACGGTGATAAATAACAGAAATTTTACACCTTTAGATCATTGCATTTATAGTACTACTATTATATAATTTATCATCTGAAAGATAAAACTTAACGTTTTTTGTTTTAAATACTATATTAGTGCGCCTTTTTAGTTTATGGTTTATTCCAAAGATGCAAGCATTGCTTAAGGCAGGTTCCACAATTTAAACATGCACTTTATTTTATGTACCTGATATCTGTTTTTGCACATTTTTTCGTAAAGAAATGAAATATTTATGCGATAAGCATGCTAGAACCCAGACCTGAGGATTATGACAAGATTACCGAACCTGAACCACACATTGCTCATAGTGCTCATCCAGAGTTCACCGTTCACGTGGATTATAGGAATAATAATCAGCCGGGGCGTGATTGGTATTTGGGTTTGTTTGCTGCAAAATGCAAAATAGTATGAGTTTGACATTGTAATTCGGTAGGTTTCCAACTATCATGTGATCAAATACATCACTGCATTCCGATATATGTGGCCTTATTGCTTCTACAGGTAACAAGAAACCTAAAAGAACAGACATTCCAAAGACATTCGTACAAATAAACTACTGCATGGCCTTTTAGTACAAAGTTCTTGTTCACTTGAAATGTGAGTAGTTTTTAAAGGAATCATATTTGTATGAATCTCTTATTTCTAAACCGTAATATTGTGAACTGGAATATAATATAGTTTGCTAACAGAGTCTTAAATAAACCTAATCATTGAGAGGTTGATAAAAACAAAGCCCGGTGTTGGACACTAAAAACATAAAATCTAAGTTCACTGGGAATGTGGATCACCAACTAAAGCCATATTGTACTAATTCCGACATTGTTCACTGGATCCGATCTGTCTTGTTTGTCTTATCCCAATTACTACTGTTAAACTAATCACTAGTCTAGTTGAGTGTGTTGGTTTAGCTACTACTGATTTATTTTTACAACTTATAACGTGAATGTACAAGAAAAAGTGCGTTTTAAAGAACACGTGAACATCAGAGCAGCAGTGAGCAGTTTCAGTGTTCTTGAAATAATATTTGAGTTATTTTGGGTTTATTTTATAAAGTTTCATTTACAATGACGTAGATTTCTTTTTGGATATTTCTAATCAGGAGAAAATTGAATTCTTGAAGAGGAGATTATTGGCAATGGTAGATTATATTTCGAAAACAATACAAAGAGGCCAATAACAGTGATTTATTATTATAAATTATTATAAATCACTATTATTATAAATCACTTTGTCTTTTTTCAAAATATAATCTAGGAGAAAATTGTTAGAGTTACTGCAGTCAAACTTGACATATTTTTTCTCTACGAAATAGAAAAAGACGAATTTTCAAACTAGAACTTTTTATTGATTGAATAAACTTAATCATTGAAACCCGTTAACAGATTTACTGATGTATGCCAACTTTGCAAGTATGGTTGGAAAAGATCATTTGGGCAAAACTAATATTTTGTTTAATAAACAAAAGTAAAATCGTCTAGGTATAAGACTGACTAAATCCCTTTTTACTACTCCACTTCAACCTTACCTAGCATTATTGTCTTGTCGCTTTACAACATATTTTGGAATCGCGCCAGCGTAGTGAAAAACTACGGAGTCTTTGCGAATTCAACCCGCCACGGTTCCGCTAAAGACTTCAAAAAAGACATCATGAATATTCGCTACAGTAAGGTGTACACGATTTTAATTCAAACGCTTCAAAAATGTATTTATCTAATAATTGAAACAATAAACATATATAAAAGATAACGGAGCACAATACTTACTGTATGAAATAAGGTAGAGATGTACACTCCCTTCTGGGAGTCAGAGTTTACATGTTTATACAACTAAAGAACAGAAGCTTATGAATATATTACTCAAACCATTTTATTTCCTTTATGTTGTGTTGTTTGAGATAGAATCTCCTCAGGATGTCACAAGCTTATCTCTTTTAAAGTTATTTTAACAGTTTTAATAATCCAAAGTTTATGTTTAAAAGCTAATTCGTATAAAAAGTTCAATAATAAAAAAGTGTAAACGTCTTAAAAACAAAACTTGTTTTATTACTGGCCTTAAACAATACACCTGTTATTGTTGGACGGTTATTGTTATTTCAAAGCCACAGTTTGATACCAATAAGTGCTTGCGATTATTAAGTTTGAAATGAATAAATAAAATCACGGGATGTATTCTTGTTGCTAAGTATTATTGCTTCATTGATTGTTACAATTAAAAGGTTTACTTTCTATATATTTCCGTGACGTTGCTTATTTAGCAATCTTACTTTAACTAAAACGACAAACACTACGTTTTTAATAAAATGTATTGTGGACTTTTAGAAAACTTTTCGGTTTGAAACATCATTTTAAATTTTGTTTCGTATTTTCAGTACTTCATATGAAAACACCGACATACAATATAACATTGAAAACCAGATTCGTAAGGACGAAATTTCTAAGAATTTTACAGTAAAGAAATAACTTCTCATTATTTAACTGTGTATAGTATCGAACGACCCTTAATAAGTTGGAATTGTTATTTATTTATTTATTTATTACAATGCTACATAACAGGCGTGCCCAATTACAATGAAGAATTAAAAAACATAACAATTAGATAGCATAGATAACAGAAATGTTCATGGATGCACAAAGATACAATATAAAAGTCCATCTTAAGTTATAACACAATAAAATGATGCAGAATCATTATTAATTACATGCAATGACTATAATAGTTTAAAATTAATTTACAAAACTCGTTTTTGGAATTGGAGAATATATATAAACAATTATTGTTGCAAACTATTAAATTATATAATTTAGTCATAGTACTGAGAGGTGAAAAGGCTCCCACATTAGTACGGGAGAAGTGGGGGAGGAACAGCTGACGAGTCCGAGAATTGTGCCGAGGCACTGTAAAACGCACGCTTATCAGTTAATCAGATTGATAAATCACATGCGACACAAACAGGTGAAAAGAAATGTGTATCTGTTGAGTAAATGTGGTAAAAGCACACTAATGAGAAGTGAATTACCTCTTTTATGAACCGGAATTGGTTCTTAACCTAATAACGGAGAGTTTTGGTATATAGCCAGAAAACACTCAAAGTTTGGTGGAAAATTGGTGAAAGAAGAAACTAGGCCAATTGCCACCTAAAGCAGAGCTCATTGTAAGCCCTAATCTTTTTCTTAACATTCGGTCTTACTGCAAACCGAATATACTTGTCTGATCTTAACACACTAAGTTATTGGGTAAAACTAATCATTAACCTTAATTTTGAATACGTCGTCACACTGCACGCTACTTATAACAAGAAATTATGAACACAGCCTCAAACTGTACTTATAATGTATATTTAAACAACTACAATTGATTCCGCCTTACTTTTCTTAACCAAATTTAGTAGAGTGCAGTTTAAACGTTCTTGAGTAATTTGCTACCTCAACTATATTATTATGTTTTAATACAGCTGCCATAAACACATTTATTGGTAGTACGTTTTAAATTTGTTCTCAAACAAGAAAATATAGCATAATATACATTCATTTTTATAAGGAAATAGTTTATTTGTTATTGTGTCTAACGAATAACGCTGAGTTTATAGAGGTATTCAGTTAAACGGTTTCATGAAAGCTACATAGGTAAGTTGTTAAGACATATCTATAGCGGCCTGAAGAATTCCAATGTGAAACCTATATTTAAAAAATGCAAAAAGTGGGTTTCTTTCTCTTTAGGTCGTCTATATTAAGTTATTAATGGTTAATATTGTAATGTGTTTTTACGTAGGCTAACAAAGAAATATTGAGAATAAGTTGATTCTTTAATAACATCAATAGCTCAAATTATTTGTGATAACATTATGATTAAAAAATCATAATTGTAAACTTTTTATTTGTAGGCAAAAGCGAGTAAAAGTGATTAAAATGTCCTTAAAAATACTTGTTCGTGTTTCTTTTTTCAAAACAACTGCTTTAGCCACCTACATTGCTGTGATAAAGTCTCAACTTTAATTCCGGGTAGATAAAGTATTTTGTTATTATGTTTTTACTATAAAGAGCTGGTTCAACGAGTTTGTTTTAAACTTTAACACATTCATTTATTTTATAAAACGTCAAACAGATTTAAGGGATTTCACTATATCTACATTCACTCCATACGTAACTGACATTTCTAATGAATAATTATTGTATATACGATTTCAGAAGGAGAGAACACAGCGGCCAACAGAGACAAAGTACGCCTCAGAGCCACAAACCTGTGGTCTCCCTTCTGCTCCTACCCCTAGCCCTCGCCGTGGCTATCCCTCTGTGATAGACGACCCTTCAACTCAGCTGACCATCTATCTTTGATATCTTCTCCAGGAGATAATAATGTGTGAATGAAAGGTGTAAATTAAAAGTTAACGAACGTGTTTGATATTATGTGTTGTAGTGATATTATGTCCTTTATTTATTGTGTACCATTCTTTCAGATCGATACAGGTTTGTTTTTATTATAAATTAGAGACTAATCAGATACATTTGCGAATATTCATATCTAAAACAGTGTAACAATCCTATAATCATGTTAAGCAATTTCACGAATTTAACAAAAGCGAAAAATTAACTATTATTAAGTAATAGTTAAACACCTTTTTTCATTTGCCCAGGTTACACATTCACGTAGAGATTGGTTGAGCAGACTTACAAATAATAATAATAATAATAATATATTTGCTGAAGACAATACAAAATATTGCGTAGCAAAAAAAAAAAAAACACAAATTACAATACAATGAAATTAAACATTCACACTCACTCACACTTACATGATTTCGCACTCATTCCACATTCACACTTAACATCAGACCTGGCCACAGAGTATTTATTATATAGGACCTGGCTTTAGGGAGGGGGAATTAAAATATGTAAGAAATGTTAAGAAATTATTTGTCTGGAAGATCATCTATGAACTCATCCACCGAGTAATAAGCTTTGCTTAACAGCAACCGTTTTATTCGAGATTTAAAAATTTTGGTACTTTTAATTTCTTTTAAATTTTTAGGAAGGTGGTTGAAGAGTTTTATACCTACTTGCATGGGTAGTTGTTCAAATTTAGAAGTTCTATGTTGACAAATTTGCAAGTGGTTCTTTCCTCTTGTGTTATAATCATGAGTGATTTTAGATTGAACCAACATTTTATTAGTTTTACAATACAAAATCACTTCTAAGATATAGAGACAGGGAAGTGTCAACAAACCTATTCCTTGAAATATGTCCACAAAGATTGTGTTGACAATAAAGTGACCTCTGCAGACATTTCCTGCCTCGCTTTACCTTCATTCTTTTATTCTGACAACTAGAAAACACGTATTGGTTATAATGACACAACACGTAATAATGACACAATGAAAGTTGCAAAACATTCTATTGTATAATATAAAAGGACAATCACCACTATTGAAACATTTACACTCGTCTTGCTCCCAAACTTAGATCTGGGAATCATACTCAAACTGAACATATATACAAAAATATTACCAACGAACCTTTCCATGGGGTGCTATTAAAATCATAGTAATATATTTTCATGAATTTTTTAAAACAAACCAACTCATATTAAAATAACAACTTTCAAACATAAATGTTCATATAACTTCCAATAAGAGAAGTATTCTACATTATTAATGGTTTTTATAATACCGTTTATTGGCCTTACAAAACAAACCTACTTCCCCTGATACTCGTAGTATTCAATCTATGAATATAACCATAGGACATTTCTGTAACTGTACTTTCTAACAGTATACAAACCTCCTGCATCAAATCAGTTTTAAAATACCTCATTTTAAAATATATTTGCTGTGTTAATTAATCCTATAGTTTCTATCTGGTTAAAAGGAAACATGATTAGGTACGTATATTTAAGGAAAGGCGGCCACTAAATTATTTCCTAATTTAAATGAGCAAACTAGTTTGTTATTCTACGTATACGATTATAACATGTTTTTTTATATTTTGTCATTATATTAAATTCAATAATGTAGCAATCCTTGTTTGACGTTTGACGTACCTATTCTTAATAAATTTCAAAATTGGAAAGCACAAAAATGGCAACTTACACGATAGTTAAATAAATAGTACATCAACCCATACCTCTTTAAAAATTCTACTTTAAATTATACAATTGATATAACACGTTTTAATGATAAATGTAAATCTCATTAAACATTATTTGACGCAAAGTAAACATAAAACTCAATCAACGTACAGCATGTTTTATACTTTAGGAAATATGTACTTTGCAAACATTTATAAAGGATGCGGTTTGGCTTTAGCCCAAAGGTCTAGCGTAATGTACATTTAATGACGTCTTCAGGATGCAATTGCTGCTACAAATTTGACTTTTATTGAAATTATATATTTATTTATTGTAATAAACTTCATGTACTAAGAAGATATGTAATTTCTTTAATAAAAACGAACACGTTATAAATATGTAACAATAAAATTGGGATCATGTTTGATTGTATTTAAATAGTATACTATACTATTTTAATCATATAATATTTTTAAGTAGTAAGGGACGGATAAGCTTTAAACTTTAAATCAGTATTGTCACAATTCAGATACGATTTTGCAAAGCTCATATTTATCGGTTTTGTGCTCTACTATCTAACCACATGTATAATCACAAAATTCCCCAATCAATTCTCGTTTTGTCAAACTAGACCCTGGATAAGTGCAACTGCGTTTTCGTTGCTAACTCATAAACATAGCAGTGACTAAATTTTCATCTTGAAGCCATGTTGTATGGTTTTTAATCAGTTTTCATTATATTCAAACGCTCAATATTGAATTTTAAATAAAAGACTCCTGCTGGGCGTGTTATGTTCATGTAATAACCAACCTTTCAAACCTTAAACTACATTTCTTTAAAGCCTAACACCTTTTGAGCCCTAAAACTACCAATAACCGGGTTTCCTTAGGAATTATGAAATACAATGCAATGATAAGTTGTATTCACGTTTTTAGCATCTATCTGATTTGTTAAAAAATCCGAAAATTCGTTTACAGACATCTACATAATTTTCATTCGCAATCACGCTCGCCGGCGTAGCATTTAAACACTAAAAGCATTCGTTCTTACCTAAAAGACGAAGAAAGGGAAGTCCATTGAATTCGTATTTTGCATTGAATACAAACTCGGCCTCTTTGTAAAGGCTTTGCAATAATATTTCTAAAGTAATTGTATTAATTTAAACCCATGGAATTCTGAAGTGAAACGCACATATTTTTTTCACGGTTTTTTGTTTTTTTATCTGATACTTAAAATATTATGTTTGTGTTTTGTCTGTGTAAATCTATAAGCACGATAGAAACTAGCTCATTTTAAAGAATTCTTGCTACAAATATAAAACCTCGTGGAAAAGGTTTAAGTGTACATTTTACCAAAGGTACTGGCATGTCGAGTTAGCCAGAGATAAATTGACCTCTATACAAACACCTCCCTGAGGGACTATTGATACCTGAGCCAACAATACATTAGCCAAATTGTCCCTAGTAAAAGCTAACAAATGTACAGTATCAAAAATTCCCATAGGTTTCTTTACAAGGAACGTAGAGTGAGATTCGAGTTTTTGAGCGTTTTACAAGTTATATCATCTAGGAACTGCGGTGTAAAGCCATAGATGTATATACATTACTTGATTTTACATTGGAATATTATATTTGGTATAATTAATTCTAGTAAACATATCGTTTATTGCTCGTCCAATCAATTTATAAATGAATAAACCAATTAAACTTTAAGTTTATAACGTATTTCTAAAGTTTACACAATTATTCACTCGTCCGGGTTTCAAATCTGTCTAAGTTACAAAAGAGTAAGTATGGAAACTCTTACAACACTTCTTGCACTCACAAGCAGCTTGTTTCGGAAAAGCTGCTTTAATAACTTTGAAACTTCTTACTTTTACCTTTCAGACTTAACCACCAGGCGTAAAGCGAATGGATTCGACTACAACTGGTTAGTTTACTTAAAAACAGTTTATAAGATGTCTTTGCTATGAAACTCGTGCTCTGTTTACCTCATTTAGGATAAGCTCGCTGTACGGGGAAAACACTGGGATTGTGAATGGCACATAGACTACAGTGTATTGTAAAGATCTGACAGGATATCATTATAGCTGCCTTTAATATGTTTTATGTGAACAACCTTTACTTTTCCTTTGTAATTTGTTATGTTCACCTTTGAGCAATTTATAACATACAAATGATTTAGTTTAAAAATTATAACATTACCACTCTAGTTTCTTAACTCTCACCCTCAAAAAGTTTTAATCACTTCTGAGAACGCCAAAACACGAATCGCATTAATTTAACTTTAGAATCCTTTCTCTAATGGCATTCTTGTCCACTGACCTTAGCCCACATTCCGTCGGCATTAACCTCATAGTCATTTGAAGATTCGGTAATTAGATATCAAAAGTTGTTATACAGGTGTTATGTAATTTATAAATATTTCAGTATAATGAGATTTTAAGAAAGGTTACCTTAAAACAAACTATACAACATTGGATCCATATAATAATTATAACATTAACCGCATAACAGATATTGGAGCACTCTGTCAGCCGTGGAGAGGCTCTCAAGACTTAATTACGCCACAGAAAGCAACAGCTTTTGGTGATTCTTTGAACAGAAAAGGCATCAGTACAACTATTTTATAAATACTTCATCCCCATTAAAACTTGTTGTTTGAAATAGGATAGAATAAATAAATAAATAAATAGTTTATTGCGGAAACATATACATGCTATGTAATTGTCATATTTATTGGTTACACTCCCTGAATAATACACTCTCTATCGGGAGACGGCGTTTACATGTTTACACAATTAAATAACAGAAGCTCATGAATATATTATTCAAACCATTTTATTACCCTTCTTCCAATGTTGTTTTGTTAGAGATAGAATCTCCTCAGGACTTTACATGATTTCCCCCTTTAAAGTTATTTTTACATTTTAAATAAGCCACAGTTAATTTTGAAGAGCTAGTTCGTATATAAAATTTCGAAATAAATTACAAATTGCAAATGTAATAAAAAAAAACTTTTATTGTTTCAGGTCACAGACAATACACATGTTATTGTTTGACTGTTTTCAGTTTTTTGGTATTTCTAGGGCACAATCTGTTTCTAATGAGTGTTGCGATTATTATGTTTCAAATAAAAAAATTAAAACTCGGGATGTATTTGACTAATATTCATTGACTCTTTGTCAATTTAATATCTTTACTTATTATATATTTCAGTGCCGTTACTCATAAAAAATCGTATTTTAAATAAAACACGACAAACTTTACGATTTGATTAAATTTTTTGTGGATTATTGGAACATGTTTCGGCTTGAAACAACATTTTAGATTTTCACTCGTATTTTCGGTACTGAATATAAAAACACTGACATACAATATAAAATTGAAAAACTGATCCGTTCGGACGAAATGTCTACACATTTTACAACAAGGAAATAATCTAACTATTCAACATTTAACTGTATAGAGTACTAAATGAGCCCTAATAAGTTGTGATTGTTATCAGATTGATAAATCACATGCGACACAAAAAGGTGAGAAGAAATGTGTATCTTTTGAGTAAATGTGGCAAAATCACACTAATGAGAAGTAAATTACCAGTTTTATGAACCGGAATTGGTTCTTAACCTAATAACGGAGAGTTTTGGTATAAAGCCAGAAAACACTCGAAGTTTGGTGGAAAATTGCTGAAAGAAGAAACTAGGCCAATTGCCACCTAAAGCAGAGCTCATTATAGGCTTTAATCCTTTTTTTGACATTTGCTTTATTGCAAACCCTTCCTACATGTCTGATCTGAACAACCCTTAAGTTATTTAGAAAACTTGGTCTTAAACCTTGATCTTAAAACTTAGCACATTGTTTGCTACATATTTTTGTATGTTTTTTTAAGGTGACCCTATTTTAAAACTTAAGTAAGTAATTTTTACGAGTATTATATGGTCATTATTTGTATTATTGGTTTGTTCACTTCAATAATTATCAATCAGTCGATATGAATTGTTGCAGTAAATTAGTGGCTTTGATTTCCTAATTTGATGTTTTGTAAAATGAACGCAATCATGATTTTTAACAAAGATCAATGAGTGTTCATTGTTAAAGTGTACTAAAAGGATAAGATGACTTTTATGTCGAAAGCATTTGGATAAAATTTACAGGTGTTAGCATTCCAAAAAAAATCTAAAGTTCACAGATTTGTTAAAAGTTTAACGAAACAGGTTCCGTAGGGAACAGAAAACATAACAGAAGGCGGACTGTATTGAATGAAGAAGTGATGGAGAACAACAACAGTATTCATCAACAATAAACACTGTTTGATGTTTTCTAAAATCCATGATTGCGTTTATTTCGCAATAACATTACAATCAGACATCAAAAACATTATTATAGCGCAACAATACATACCATTCTATAGATATTGAAGTGAACAAACTAATGATAAGAATTTTTACAATATAGCGCTTGTAAATAATGACTTACTAAAGTTAGAATATTGGGTTGTGTTCAAAAAATACCCTGTATAACAAGATATTGTGAAAACTACCTAAAACTGCATTTTGGATTAAAATGTATATTTAAACAACTACCATTGAGTCTACTACCAAAATGTAGTAAAATGCAATTTTAAATTTCTTGCGCCATTTGCCTTGCGATGTAAGCTACCTTTAGTACTAACTTTCCTGCGTCATTTGCCTCGCGATGTAGGCTACCTTAGTACTAACTTTCCTGCGTCATTTCCCTCGCGATGTAGGCTACCTTTAGTACTTACTTTCCTGCGTCATTTGCCTCGCGATGTAGGCTACATTTAGTACTAACTTTCCTGCGTCATTTGCCTCGCGATGTAGGCTACATTTAGTACTAACTTTCCTGCGTCATTTGCCTCGCGATGTAGGCTACATTTAGTACTTACTTTCCTGCGTCATTTGCCTCGCGATGTAGGCTACATTTAGTACTAACTTTCCTGCGTCATTTGCCCTCGCGATATTGGCTACATTTAGTACTAACTTTCCTGCGTCATTTGCCTCGCGATGTAGGCTACCTTTAGTACTTACTTTCCCTGCGTCATTTGTTTCCGATGTAGGCTACATTTAGTACTAACTTTCCGGCGTCATTTGCCTCGCGATGTAGGCTACATTTAGTACTAACTTTCCTGCGTCATTTGTTTCGCGATGTAGGCTACCTTTAGTACTAACTTTCCTGCGTCATTTGCCTCGCGATGTAGGCTACATTTAGTACTAACTTTCCTGCGTCATTTGCCTCGCGATGTAGGCTACATTAAGTACTAACTTTCCTGCGTCATTTGTTTCGCGATGTAGGCTACCTTTAGTACTAACTTTCCTGCGTCATTTGCCTCGCGATGTAGGCTACCTTTAGTACTAACTTTATTATATTTCAGGACAAGTGTCGTATACACTTTTATCGGTAGTGCGTTTTAAATATACAATAAATCCATGAAATTTGTTCTCCAACAAGATGATATAACATATACATTGATTGTCAAAGGCTATAGATAATTTCTCATTGTTTTTAACAAAATACGCTGAGGTTACAGAGGGATTTAGCCTTAACGGTCTCAGAGAGGCTTCATAGACAAGCTGTAAAGGAATATCAACAGTGGCATTTAGGATTCAAAATTAATGTAAAACCTATATTTTAGAACATATTTAAAATACAAAAAGTCGTTTTCTTTCTCTTTGGGTCGTTTATATTAAGTTAATAATAGGTAATATTATAATATATAACTGTGTTTTGACGTAGGCTAACAAACTAAGATTAAGTTTATCCTTTAATAACTTCAATAACTCAACCCGTTCAACATTAATTGTTATAACGTTTGCATTAAAAAATTATAGATGTAAACTTTTTATTTGTGTTAAAAGCGGATAAAAGTGAGTAAAATGTACCACATTAGTGTATTTTGTAAAATCTAAGGTAAATTCAGTAAGAAATAGAACATGTCTATCATAACATATAAGAACACTATGTTGTACTCGGGATATACGAGTAACAATAGATCTACTAAGCAATTGATTTTTCAATTTTATAATTTACTGATTGTAATTTTCCAAAAGTAAATATGATAATAAAGAAATTTTAAAATAAAAGGATGATAATTATATTTTTGACCCATTATTGTTCATACAAAACCTGGTTAGTTCTAAGGAAATATCGATGGTATTTTAAGATTAGCAAAATTATCCATCATCTACTAGTAAAGAAATGGAAGTAAGATATTCAAAGATATATAGTCCGAATTGGTGTTGTTGACAAAAGTAAAAGAATAACAAACAGCTCTTTCAATAAACACTCTACCTTTGAATCTCAAGGGGAAAACAATTCATCACAGTGTGTTGACGTTCAACTAACATTTATTTTGATTTAGCTATTTGAAACTTGGTTTTAAATCTGCTCATAACTTAAAACTAGTAAGTCCAGAAAGAACGAAAATTTCCGTAAAACGGATTTATTAACTTCGTAAACTTAAATACGTAAATAGCGTGTTTTTAAAATAACTTTAAAAACATGCTCATAACCTCTTTACAGTAACATCCTTCAGTAACATTCTCATTACTTATTTGTTATTTTGTAATATTTTGTAAGCGTTTCTTCTTTGTCACTCATTACCATTTTGCACGTAGTTTTAGCTTTGCCATTGCCACAAAACTTTCAAGAGTGTTATACTCGTATCATGTATTGAATAAGACCTAAAGATATTTTGCCGAATAAATGAGCACGTGAGCAAAAGGCAATCATTTTAACAATAGTTTAAACACACAAATTTATTAGCAGTTTATTAAAGGCAATAATTAAAAACTATCGGCAGGAAACACCACTCAAATATTGGTTTTCTCGCTTTTACTGTGTACTCGTATGTCTTATATTTCCACGATACATTCCTTATAATGATTTAATGGACCTATACACTATAAGAGGGATAGTTGGTACATTCTAAGGTACTGAAAATTTATTGCCCATAAACAGTTGTATTGTACGTAATTTAACTAGATTTAAGAATCAATCGCATGTTTATAAGCTGCTTTGGAATAAACTAGAGCGAACTTTGTATACAAAGTCAGACGGGATTTCTTGCCAGGGTTATGTTTGAACTAAATTGCACCTTTTATGTTACTTTAAAGCTCGACTTTGGTTATGTAACGGCTTGTGAGTTTCCTTAAAAACACATAATTATCGTATTTTATAAGTATTGTTACATTTACAACCGGTTTATTTTACAGCCAATTAAACTCTGTGTTTTTCATGAGCTTGTCAGTACAGAATGAACTATGGGAAACTCTCTTTGTATTGGAAAGTGTTAAAGAACATTTCTCAAATGCATTACAAATCTATCATAAGTTTAAAGGTAATGTATTTATAAAAATAAAAGCTATTTAATAGTTCATTTGCTAAGTATCTTATATAATTACGTATTCTTTCATTTCTAGCTTTCTTGCAATCGTTGGTAGTAAATATATATTATTACACTTTTCAGTTCTTTAAATTATTTAATGTTTATACACTAACTCTAACCTTACTTTGTTGCTAAGAAAATGGAATATGTTTCGTCGTTAAAATAAAATGAAACTTTATTAATTATTTAAATATTTATATAACGTGGATACGTGCTGGCATGGCCTAGTCCCTTAGACTGGTACTGTCGGTTTTATAATGTTCGATAATAGGGTAAAAAAGGATCAATCAAACGCCAGAAGAACAATTTATGTACCTACAAATGTGTTCTGCAAGAGGGAAAGCTTTACTCGTGTAAGAAAATTTGGCTCGTGAAATAAAATTGTTGTCCTTTCAGTTATTGTGTGTATTACATAGCCAATGCCAGGGTTTCCTGGTTTATTTTGTACAAACATTTGTATTTTTCAACAGATGCATCAAAGGCCTAGATAAGGATACAAGATAAAGCTGCGGGCGCGTGTTGATTGATGTTGCTGGCCAGAAGTTAAATGTTACTTCTAGTTTCTAACATAGGGAACATCTGTGTTAAATCCAATGTTAATTAGGACAGCAAGTTAGTCTAGAGCCGAACACACGACAAAACGACGATCGTTGTTGTTTAGGTATCAAGTTAGTGTTTAAACATTAGGGTTTTGAAAACAAGGGGGCTAAGCTGTGACAGTTGTCGATGGCGCAAAGCTGTCACAATATCCCATGACGGCAGCGACCTCTATTAGAGTCAGGCAAAAATTACTGTTTCTTGACTAATGAGCAGTATACATAAGGGCCCAGATGGATCTAGTTTTTAAGTACTTACGTCCTACTTTTGTTTTCAAATGAGATATTCAGACTGCCGTAGAACTGTTATGCCGAGTATTTAAAGCTAAGTAAACAGTATTTGTTCATGTACTTTCTCACGATGCCAGCTCTACTGTTAGGGCCTATGTGTTCAATCCAAATCTTTAAAATCTTTAAAGTTACATGTAATGTACCCATTTGCTTTAATTTTTATATCGTGTGCACTAATTGCAAAGTGTTAAGAATTCATTTCTTCTTTCCACAAAAGAAATGCAAATAAAGTGTAAATATTCGAAATTAAATTATTGTTTAGATTCATGTCACAAGGCACACATTTAACAAGTTGAACAAGTACTCCTATGTATTTTCATTCTTTAATGATTATGTTTTTAAACATGCATGTCGTGTAATGTATGATAAGGAAATGTGGCAGACACAGTTTACACACAATGCCTGGATGAGCAGACTAACAAAGATTGTGTTGACAATAAAGTGACGTCTGCGAGACCAAGATATAAGAAATGTAGAAGATCACAAACCTCTGCAGACTTTTCCTGCTTCTCTCTGCCTTCGTTAATTCACCTGTAAACCAGAAAACATTTTTCTCGATGAATTAAACACTCCAAGACGATTATATACGTTTGATAGAGAATAATAAAGAAAAAACTATAACAACTGTGATTTCCAAAACTATGTTACACAATAATTAGGTTTTAAAATTAAAATATGAAAAGGCATAAATACTGTACTCACACCTTTGTCTTTTCTCTTTAAACATATCCTTACATTTTAAATTAGGTCTATTGCCACCTAAAGCAGAGCTCATTACAAGCTTCTATTTTGATCTCGTAATTTTGTTTATCACAAAACGTCTATCTTCACCGTTCTAATCCAAAAACCCTAAAGTAAATTATCTTTAACCATAGTTTTGCAAAACACTAAATAACTATGTTCATTTACAAAACTATCAACTTAATATTTATAGCTCTGATTTATATGCCAGCGTATACAGGGTGATTCAAAAATAGGGCGCCAAATTTCGGGGGTGGGTTCCTTATGCAAAAACAATGAAAAAAGTTCCTATAAACATGGGTCCTAAAGTTCTTCGTTACCCCGGTAGCCGCCATTTTGTATTTTTTACTTAAAAATTTATATCTCCAGAACGGTTTGACCGATTGCATTCAAACTTGGTATGCTGTTTATGTGCCAAAGGTCAATTTAAGAAAAATAATTATTTCATGAAACCTTACAGAAACAAAATGGCGGCTGTTTAAATATTTTAGATTAAAATACCATGAAAATGGCACATAATACAACAAAGTTGTAAGAATAAAAAGTTGTATTTTTTAATTTTACATAAAGATACAAACTCATTTTTCCGAATTTTACATTAATACTTTCACTTTTGCGTCTTTTACAACTGGTACATTACCAGTGTAGGTGATTCTAAATAGGCCGCCGAATTTCAAAGGTGGGTTCTATGCAAAACAATGAAAAAAGTTCCTATAAACATGGGTCCTAAAGTTCTTCGTTACCCCGGTAGCTGCCAATCAAAGATCAACTGGTAGTGTACCAGTTGTAATAGGACGCAAAAAGTGAAAGTATTTATGTAAAATTCGGAAAAATGAGTTTGTGCCCTTATGTAAAACTAAAAAATACAACCTTTTTATTCTTATAATTTTTTTGTATTATACGCCATTTTCATGGTATTTTAATTTGAAAAATTTAAACAGCCGCCATTTTGTTTTTATAAGGTTTTATGAAATAATTATTTTTTCTTCAACTACCCTTGAGACACATAAACACCATACCAAGTTTGAATGCAATCGGTCAAACCGTTCTGGAGATATAAATTCTTAAGTAAAAAATACAAAATGGCGGCTACCGGAGTAACGAAGAATTTTAGGACCCATGTTTATAGGAACTTTTTTCATTGTTTTTGCATAAGGAACCCACCCCTGAAATTTGGCGCCCTATTTTTGAATCACCCCTGTATATTATTGAAAGTATATTGAAAATATATTATATTAACCGGCTTCCATTAAATATCTCCTCTGTGACAGCTAAAGTTACAGTGCTTGAGTGTATTTTAAATATTAGTACAAATTCAAGTCTGAAAACGCAAAATCGTTAAATAAAAACTCTTAAGTTATACCTTTGAAATCGCATAAATAATGTGTTTGTGTGAGCGAGTCATCTAAGCTAAGACTTATCATGGACTGGTTGATATAAACAAAGCCCAGAGTTGGATTTTGTGACTGAATACATGAAACCTGAGGTAACTAGGATACGAATGTGGATCACTAACTAAAACCACATTGAACTAATTCCAACATTGTTCACTGGATCCGATCTGTCTTGTTTGTCTTATCCCAATTACTACTGTTCAACTAATCACTAGGATTAAGCATATGGCTTCTATTACTGATAATTTAATGTTTAGTTGAATTTTTAATTACAATCAGAGTTAACAAAAATGCGTATTTTAAAGATGACGTGATCATTACAGCAACAGAAATATATTAATCATTTCAAAGACCTCTAATGGTCAGTGGTTCGAGCGCTCATACAAAATTATTGTTTATCACTTGACCTGAAAGTGTCTTTTTGACTCAGCTGCGCTTTGGCCGTCAACCTGACCCCGTGTCAAAAAGTATCTTCCAAGGACCTAGGAGGACCTAGTGATGATGTAAAATTTATTATTACACTTGTGGGTCTGCATTTGGTTTTAATGAGTTTTAAAGAGAAATTCTTAAGAGCGCAGTTCCTATTTTTAATAAAAATGTAATGTCAAATTAATATTTTATAAAAACTTTTAAACAAAAAAATTGAACCAACTTAAAAATCAAACCTACAGTAAAATGCTATAAAAAGTTTGAAATAATTGGGTAATGCAATCCTGTAGAGCTTTCCATGCCACATTCATAAACAATGGGCTTCTGATGTGTTACGCGTACAACCAATAATTTTTATCCATTACACTACAGTAATATATTACAGCTGTACCCATTTCATGGTAACCAATGAAATAAATATTGATTTGGTAATACATATAAGAATACCATCAAATGCGCACACTATTTGCCATATAGACTACAATTTGGGAGTCGTTATAATCTTCACTCACTTTAAAGAATATTGGAGTAGGTGCTGCTGAAGCAATATTATCAAAGAAGAAGCAGCACCGACTTCAATATTTTTTAAAGTGAATGAAGATTATAACAACTTCTAAATTGTAGTCTACAATATGGCAAATAGTGTGCGCATTTGATGGCATTCTTAAAAATGTATTACCAAATTAATATTTATTACATTGGTTACCATGAAATAAGTACAACTGTAATATCTTACTGTAGTGTAATATATAAATTATTGTTTGTACGCGTAACACATCAGAAGCCCATTGATTATGAGTATAGCATGGAAAGCAATACAGGATTGCATTACCCAATAATTTCACACTTTTTATAGCATTTTACTGTAGAATTATTGTTTTTGAAGTCGGTTGAATTTTTTTGTTAAAATGTTTTTATTCGACAATTTTTGATATTTATTTTTTTCAAACTTGATTTGAAGTCAGCTTTTTTTGCTTAAGTAATTCCAATCACACAAATTTACAATAGGCGAGATGGTTAAACAAAAATACAGTAACGAAAAAGAAAACATTGATTCAACTTTTGAAGCTGATAAATTATTTTGTACTTGTATTGTAATGTAATCATATTACCGTGAACTTAGTAATTAAGTCATGAGGTCTTGAAATTAAAGTAGTTGAATCATATAATATTCATTAAAAAAAGCTTTCAGCCAGTTTGGGAGGGAAGCAGCCCTCTAATCGGACCCTAGGGTTAAGTCCTTCATCATCTATATCAATCGCTGGTTTGATGTGATTTTTCTTCATTACAAACTGAAGTAAATGTGTACTGAGTATAGCTGTGAGTACAGCAGACAATCAGACCGCTGCACTCAAGACACACTTGGCTTCGCTCGCGGTAGCGTTTTGCCGAACGGGTATGGGGCATCAGGGTGACGATTTGGCTTATGGCTCGTTGATTACGAGCCTTCGGTCTTTTCTAATAATAAGCTCGCAGGAGTAGTTCCAATCTGAAATGTAGTTTCGGTGCTTGGTCAAGCTAAAAGGACTAGGTGGTTCGCTCCACTCGCATTGACGCTTCGTTGTTGCTGGCCTTTCATTTGCTTATTGCCAGCTCACAAGATCATGTTTGGTTAGGTTTCGGCCCGTATCCTTATGACTTATGAGTAGATTGCTCTTCCTTTAGCAAGTTTGCTATATTATGAGCCGTTTACATTGCTCATAGTAACGCATCGTCCTTAGGCTTTCCAACTTTGAGAAAGAGTTTTCTAACTCTGGCTTTCCTTTAACTTAAAAGTTATAAAATATGTCGGGCGAGCTATTTCCCGAACAGTTTATGAGTTAAAGTTGTTTGTACAGTTATGTTACATTATAATTTATAAACATATAATTTATTAATGTTGAAATTAACACAAATCCAGTTCATGTTTACTAGTAGTTCACGCTTACCCACAAAATGTCTGATTGTTTCAAATTTTCTCCAGAAATATACGTATTTCTAAAAGTACCAGGGCTACAATTTTGGAGTTGGTTATGTTCGAAATATATTGACGGAACGGTAACATTATCATATACGAGATAATCCATCACATCGAAATGAAAACATCATCAGCTTAAAATACGGGAAACCCCCGTGTTTGCGTACTATGTATCAGAAGATTCCTAAGGCTTTCCTTTAACTTAAAAGTTATAAAATATGTCGGGCGAGCTATTTCCCGAACAGTTTATGAGTTAAAGTTGTTTGTACAGTTATGTACATAATTTATTAATGTTGAAATTAACACAAATCCAGTTCATGTTTACTAGTAGCTCACGCTTACCCACAAAATGTCTGATTGTTTCAAATTTTCTCCAGAAATATACGTATTTCTAAAAGTACCAGGGCTACAATTTTGGAGTTGGTTATGTTCGAAATATATTGACGGAACGGTAACATTATCATATACGAGATAATCCATCACATCGAAATGAAAACATCATCAGCTTAAAATACGGGAAACCCCGTGTTTGCGTACAATGTATCAGAAGATTTGTATACGTTTTTTAACAGTACTTAAAACATGTTACGGAAACCACGTTGTAGAAAATGCAGTTTTATTGTCCTGTACCTTAACTACTTTTATAGCCTTCCAAAGCGAGACCTATACCACTAAGCATGCATGGAGTACACGTTTCAGCATGATATTTTTGGCAATTTCATTCTTGTTTACAGAATCTATAAAAGGTTTAAAGCTTGTAAAATACAATTTTTTGTTGAGAACTTAGCTATGCACAGGATCTTATCATTACCTGGTTTTTTATTTGAAAATAAAGTTTCTGTGGCTATAAAACTTAAACGAAATGCTAAAAATTACGTGTTTTTTAGCAAGAAGGAGGCCAAAGCTCGGCAAATATGAGTAAAATCATACTAAATATGTATATTTTCTTAAAGACAATTAAATTATACCCTCACATGGTTTCTTCAAAACCTTGATCAAGTGTATAGTTTGGCGTCTATAACTCTGTAAATACAAACAAGGACATGTTTTCGATCATTTTTAGATAAAAATATCTATTTATCTCAACAACACCCAAAATTTAGAAGAACGTAAGGCTACTATTACCTTGTTGCAGACTTAATTTTACATCAAAATAGTGCTATAGAACGCCATTCCCGGTTCGAAATACGCAACAAATACATGGATTTTTGAGGTTTTTTATTTGTTATATACATCAATATAAGTCCGGTCAAAATGATATTTAAATGGGATCACAATGGAGTACCAATCAACGCAAATTGGGTGTAAAATGATGCTCGCGTTCAAAATTCGCGTTCAACAGACATAAAAATAATAAACATTGCGTGTTTTTGAACGAGAAGGATCTCATAGCTCGGTAAATTTGAATATAATCATAATAAATATATATATTTTGTTAATTAAATTTGACCCTCACTAGGATCCTTCAAAACTTTGATCAAGTGTATAGTTTGGCGTCTATAACTCTGTAAATACAAACAAAGACATTCTTTCGAGTATTTTTAGACGAAAATATCGGTTTATCTCAACAACACCCAAGTTTTATAAGAACTTAAGGCTACTGTTGCAAATCTAATTCTACATCGAAATAGTGCTATAGAAATCCATTTTCGGTTCGAAATAGTGTTTTACCGCGCAATATACGCAACAAGTACACGGGTTTTTGAGATTGTTTTGAAGATTTTTACTTTTTTATATAGAAACGTAAGTCTGGTCAAAAAGATATTCAAATGGGACCATTATGGAGTTAAGATCTATTAATCAACGCAAACTGGGTGTAAAACGATGCCCGCGTTCAAAAGTTATTCGTGAAAAGACATACAAAAAATTGCCGAAAGTCAACTTGTATAGCCTCCTCGTTTCACTGAAGTCTGTTAATTTAAAATAGTTAGTATTCTTAAACGTATAAGATATATCACAGATAAATAACACCAAGAAAGATCTCGCTGTAAGAAATAATGTAAATGAATTTATTTCCACCAAATTTTGTTTGACATATTTACAATAATCGTTTGTATTCATAATGTATAATTCATAAAGTAAAATGTCTCCCCGGTGTGAGACAGATCTTGCATGTGTTCATAATTAAAGTACAGAAACTCGTGAATATCTTGTTTAAATCGTTTTATTTTCCTTCTTACAATCATGCGTTGTTTTAGACTAAATCCTTCCAATTTTTATACGATTTTCTCTTTGAATATAATGTTTACATTTTAAATGAGTCAGGGTAGGTTTTTGAGAATGAGTCTTTGAGATTACTTCTGCCAAACTAATTACTACTTTTAAACAGTAATATTTGTTCTTGACCTAATAACGGAAAGTTTTGGTCTGAAGCCAGAAAACACTCAAAGCTTATTGGGAAATTGGTAAAAGAAGAAAGTAGGCCAATTGCCACCTAAAGCAGAGCTCATTATTAGCCATACCTTTTTTCAGTCATTGCAAACCGTTCCTACATAACTGATCTATAAATACTTAAATTTAAACTCCAGAAATGCTATTCATATTCAATTTCATGTAAACCTTTCAATCTTATGTCTAATAAGACAGGCGTTTCTAACCGCTATGATTGAGTCGGCCTTAGGTATTTTAAAGTGACTTGTGCGGAAATGTAGTACAGTTCTAATACTGTATATGTAATAACATTTATTTTAAAAAAAGGCGTTAATGATAACGTATCGATATTATGTTTAACGTATGTGTTTAGGTAATGTTTAAGCTTTATAATAGTCTTTCGAATAGGAAGATAGTGCGAGTTAAACTAACGTATCTAGCAATGTTTTTCACTTTATTTATGAAAGTTGAACTTACATATAAACTGTCTATCATGATTATCTGAAAACCCGTACGTTGTAAAGGCGTGTAAAGAACGATCCGTATTATAATAATATAACATCTGTATTATAAAATAAACTCGAAATACAAAAATATAATTATATTTGCCCCAAAAAGTTGAGATAATAACGTTAATACCAAAATGCTTTAAACAAAATACTAGGTAGTTTCTTGATACAACTATGTAAGTCACTTTTATATATTGTGTTGGAAATTAGTAATAATTTGTGCTGACAAAGTCCTAATATTTAAACCTAGAAAATAAAAATAATGATTTTCCCCTCAAACTGTAACCCTTCGTTAAAGTGGCAAACATGCATTGAATTCCTAACTCAAATGCTAGGATGAGTTCAAGTGACTTAAATTGTGCAGCATTAGTTTAAATACTTCATCTGTTTACGTGAAGTCTTGAATTAAAGCAGTTTCAAATGAAATAAATCTTCATAAATAGTATAAACCATTTGAGAAAAACCATTTGTTGTTGTGATATATTAGTAATAATAGACGAAATTAACCAAATAGTGTTATTCTAATAAATAGGTTTTAGTAAATTTGAATAGAAAATTCATTGTTCAATGACACTTATAACTAACTAGTAAGTGGAAAATGTGCAAGTTGTATATAAATCTGGTTCATTATTCATTATTGGTATTTAATCTAGTAAAACTACAGATCGACGTGATTATTACGAGAGTTTCATGTGTTGTACCTCGGGATAACTGCAAAATTCTTCGAAATGTACCGGTTAAAATAAAATTTTCAAACGTAATATTTTATATAAACGACACTGGTTGTAAGAGTTGTTGCTTTGTATAGTTTAATTAGGTACTGTTAACAAAAGGAAAAGAATAACAAACAGCTGTTTCAATAACAACTCCATCTCCTGAATCTCAAGGGAGAAAACTTCATCACATTTGTTCATATTAAACATACGAGTGTACTCCAATGTAGCTATTTTTAAAGTTTTTTTGTCGATTTATACTCGTGTAAAGGAACGGAAAACATAAATTTTCGAATGACGCTTTCATTTTTTTTTGTGATATCAAGATATAACTCTACTCATAACAAAGGTATGTCATTTGGCTTCTTCTCAGAAAAATACAATGTCTCGTCATGTATATATTGTGTGTGTATCTCACTTGACATCTGAAACAGTTTTATAAGGCTCTGCTAAATGCATCTAGTATAAGTTTTAAATACATAACAAAGTCCAGAGCTAACGCTTTGCACTGGACAGTTCCAATTAAAATAAAAATCAAACGTTTTCTTTTTAGTATTGGCAAAATCGCGAGCTTTACGTGAATAGTGAATATTCGCTATTTTACACAACAGACTGCTACGTATGATAACTGAATATAAAACTAATTTGAAGGCTATTTTTGGTTATAATTGTTCAAGATCAATGGCTATTATAACGATTTATATTTCCTACCAACTTTGAAGTAGTGAGGAATGTGCACTTTGTAGGAAACGTACAACAGTTCTATGCGGACTTCTCTACGCGCCGGGTTTTGGAACCCAACTGCAGGTTTTATGTTACTTTATTAGCTCAACCTTATAGCTACAATGTGTACTGGCTTGAATTTTCTTGGAAACACACCAAATATAGTGAATTTTATAAGTTCTAATAAGCATTTTGTAATTTAACAACTGTTTCTACAAAACTTCTTTTGGAAACCCAATCTAAAACATTTTAAAATAAGAACTTGTCCACACTGCTTTGCATTGGGCTTTTGAAATAATGTTTTTCTTGATTTAATTAGGTTTAATATTATGAAAATACTTTGTTCAAAATTACTAATCATCAAGGTCAGTGGGAGTTTGTATGTGTTGAAAGGATTCATATATCTAGTTAACTCAACAGCTAATTTACATCGGTTTAATACAATTATTATTTTATCTGGTATTCCATTGAGCTCTGGTGTCTCTAATTTAAGGATAACTCAAACTAAATTTTCATTATTGAAAAAAGGCTACAAGGTTATACTTAAGAAGGAAATCCCCTTACCGACCTTTTAATGTGTTTAAAATTTTCCATTAACGTGTTATGCCTATCAAGTCGTAAAAACTTTGACATTTGATAAGAAGCCTTCAGCGTCAAAAATAACTACAATACAAGGAATAGAAACAATATTATACGGCCCGGGCGATAACTTTGAATTAGTTCCATTTCATAAAAAGTATATAAGCCAACGGACTTCCTATCAGTTACCAAGACGATTTTTAAATACTTAATATCACTTTATTAATACACTTAAAGTGAAGCTGAATTCGGTCCGAGTTTTGAACCTAATACAAATAAATGTTTTTTTTTTAATTTGAAAACGGAAAATTTAAAAGAACTTAACACTAGCTAGCAGTTTTCTTAAACGCGAATTGCCTCTTACTATTCTGGTTACAATCGACCAAAAATGAGTTAATGGCAACACACGGAACAATAAACTCTTACTCATTGAGTTATACTTGAGGATATATGCACATTGAACACGCCTATAAAGGATGTGGATTGGCCTTAATTCAAAGCTAGTAATAATTATTTGGTAACCCATACGTTCCACGTAATGTATATTTTAATGGCGTCTTAAGAATACAAATATCTCCGGTAAATCTGATTTTTATTGAAATTTCGTTTTTATTTGAATAATATTTATTGACAATACCAGGTGATCTTCCTTTAATTAAATTTGTTGTTTGCGGCGCTAGCATTATACAGCATTGTACAAGTCCTAGCATTGTGGATAGTTGAAATTTACTTCTTGACGTTTTCCATAGTTTTAAGTAAACTAGAAGAATGCGACAGTATCCTAAGGTTAAAAGTACTTTCTCATCTTTACTTAAACCCGATGGAAAACGTCGGCAATAGGTTTTCAACTCAGTAGAATATTCTCAGGATATAATCACACACAACTTTCACTGTACCACTTTGTTAACAACTCTTGCTTGTAATTTAACTAATAAAAAACACACTAACATTGCATTATTATACTTTTTTATCATTTGTTTTCTATCTTTTTTTGTTTCACAATTAGATGACAGAAAATTGAGGCAATGTTTAGTTATGAAACATACTGACGGAAACTTAACAGAAAAGTAGGTTTCACGAGGCTTTCAGACGACGGTCAAAATTTGACTGTTAAATAGAATTAACTATCTCATAAACAGATTGTCCAATCAATTACCACTAATTGTAAAACTAATCTCTGTATAAGCCAAACAGTGGTTCTATTGTTGACTCATTGGACTAAACAGCCATTTAATGATCACAGGGGAAGTATTGTTAGTATAAAGTTACTAAGTCTGTTTGCAGGTCAAAAGAATTCAAGTTATTGCATTTAAAGAAACATATTGTGTGGAGGGCTCCGACCATAAAGTTAGTGGAAGTAAGGTTTAAATGAGAGCTTATAACAGATTATTATTGACCATGAGCCTCGAAGGTCATGCATTAAGGTATTTAGATATTAATCGAACGATTGTTGAAATAGTATACAAATGAAAATAAGTCGTAACGTTGCTTCTCTACTTTTCTTCCTTTTTCATATCCTAGCTTCCGTATAATTATTTTTTTTACATCATCAACGTATGGTTTGTAAGTACTTTGTATTTTAATAAGTACAATTCTTGATAAGTTAACTGATTTAATATGATACATATTTATTTTAACTGATTACATACATATTTTACTATAAGTGTATTACGGATCTGAAAACATTAACATGCTTTGTACTAATTTAAGTCCATCACGGTTATAAGAACTGGATGTAAAAACATCTTTTGACACTTAGGGCCGGTTTCGCAGCGAGGGGCTAAAATGTCCAGGACTTGGGAAGTCCTGGACTTCATTTGACCCGAGAGTTTAAGAGAGGAGAAAATCGGGTTTCGCAGCCAGGGACTTCCCGCGTAAACTCCAGAGTTTAGTAAGTCTAGGACTGAACTGAGCGCTGTTTAGACCCGAGAGTCTAGCGGGGAATTGTACGAGATTTTCGTGCTATCATATTGGCTGTAGCCTCCTGACCTTGCTCAACAGCTGTCCGCTCTACCCCTCCCGCCATCATCCCATTCCCCTCCCCTTCCTCCCCATCATACTAGCTGCTCTGCTTATGTACAGTGTTTATATTATGTACATTTACATCATAAAAAAATGGTTTGTATAGTCCAGGTGTTTTTTAAACATAACTTGGTTTGTTTTACGATATTCAAACCCTATTATTTTATGAGTACAGTATTAAAATAAATACGGAAATTCCTTTATGAAGTGGAATAAACAATGACATGCTATTTCAATTGAAAATTATTAAAAGCTCAAATTTTGCACTCTCTCACATCTCAACGTCATTCGATTGTATTGGTAATATTTAGGTCTTACTTTAATTTTACTGGGTTCCCCAAAAACACCATAAGCTGGAATGTAATTATTTATATATTGTACAGGAAAACCATGCAATAGTAAAACATTATTACGAAGTTGTTAAAGTGGTATAGTTTCGGTTATAACAAGACATTTGTAAATACGGACTAACTATTCAAGTTTCTAATGGAAAAATGTACCAGTGGTACTTTATTAGTACATTGTGTAAAGATTTAACGAGCAATGCTATTGATTTAACTTTGTGCTTCATCATACCGCATCAGCGAAACAATTCTTGAGTTACATTTAATCCAGGCATAATATTTTGACCTTTTCACAGTTTTAGGAAGGGCCACAATTCCATCTTTTTAGGGAAATTATTGACAACTCCCGCCAACTGAGGTGCGGATTACCAGTTACTCGTATTTACTACAAATAATATCACGTTTCGTTTACTCTGCCTAACAAGTTTAATTTTAAGCAAGTTTCAGTTTATTATTATTAGATTATTGTATATAGCGAATACAAACCCATTATTTAGAGTTATTTTCCAATAGATAAATAAATGAATATTTTATTGCTTACAGACACTTACAATAAATGTATCGCAATCGTCAATCTTTGTGTATCTAAAATTGTCCTTTCATTCTTACATCAAAATCCCATTCAAACATACAGTTTTTTGCACTCACTCTCTCCCATACATTCGAATGTAACCACTCTAGCCCCTAATGAGTTAGCTTATCATACGGTCTCCCAATTGAATGCCATAAACTCGTCTGTATCATAAAATGCTTGAGAAATAAGAATTGTTTTAAGACGAGCTTTGAACGCCTTAGGCTCAGGGGCATGTTTGAACGAATTTGGTAGTCTGTTGACAAAATGAACTCCTGCCTGGGAAGGCAAACGGTCATGAACTACCGTTCTGTGTCTCCCAGTTCGGTAGTTGTCCCTGCCTCTAGTTTCATAAGAGTGTACGTCTGTACCTCTTATGGTATTACTTTTTGATTTGAAAAAGAGACACGTCTCCAAGAGACGTAGAGGCAAGGTAGAGTCAACAGTTTTAGGGTTTTAAATGCCTGCCTACACGACTCTCTTCCTCGCAATTTGGCGATTATCCTGACTGCTCGTTTTTGAAGAATAAAAATCCTAGACAAGTTGGTTTTTGTGATGTGGGGGTTTTTTGTCTTCAAATTTATTTAGTAATAAATTAGCTATTTAGCGTTTATACAGTTAAGATCTATAATAAGTCATTTGACACAGTATTTAAATTCTGTTTGTAATATTTCCAGCTTGTTGATTTAAAGTCACTATTTGACAGTCACATGTTTCGGATAAACATTCAGATTTAATTACTTATTTGAAGGCAGAAATAGTTGGGCCGGATGGTGTAGTGGTTTAGCATAACCGCCCGGCAAGCGGGAGACCCGGGTTCAAATCCCGGTTCGGTCCAAATATTTTGTCTTCAAATTTATTTAGTAATAAATTAGCTATTTAGCGTTTATACAGTTAAGATCTATTTAAAATAGTGATATATATATGACAATTCTTTCGTTTTTTTAATTAATAGTACTGATTAATACTAATATAATTACATTTTATAATTACATTACGAAATTGAATCAAATTGGCCAGGAACGATTTGATCGAAACCCTGTGTTTTTGCAAATGACTATGGAATCTTCATAAATATTTTTGTTATGACCTAAACCATTTGTTGGTTTTGTATAATTAAGTTCTAAAGGCAAAATATCAAGAAAAATTTTATCGAAGGTTGGTCTTGAAAATTTAAAATTTAGTCTTCAAAAATCTGGGAAATTGAATTTATTGAAGGTAATTTGCTCCGCGGCGCTGGTTCCCGCACATATTCAATTTAATCCACATAATCCATATTAGATAAAAAATAAATAAAAAGACGTTTTTAAATAGAAACACACAAGTTGAAACGATATGAACTGAATGGTGGTTAACGCTGTACTGTGCGTATACCGGAAGTTTACGAAGGAGAGTTCATTCAACCCTTGTTATCTTCTGTCCCACATCCCTCTTACTGGCGCGACCACATTTCGCAGCGAATCTTTTATGCATTAAATTTAACCATTTAATCTTTAACCATTTAAGTTGATAATATTTCAACCAATTGGGGTAAATTAAGTAATACAAAAATATTCGTAATTAGCAATTTGCGAAAATATTCATATAACTACTGGAAGTTACCAACGAAATGAAAACAACGATATACACTTTGGAAATGTACAGGAGAAGGTCTGCTAAACTCTGGAGTTTCCATTCTGACCCTGCCCCAGGCCAGGGTTTAAAAACGGCTGGTTTTGAACTGATTTTAGACTCTGGAGTTTATAGTTAAGTCCGAGACTTCGTAGATCCGTGGCTGCGAAACCCGATTTTGTCGTTCATAAACTCCAGGATCTTTTAGCCCCTCGCTCCGAAACCCAAATCGTAAACTCCAGAGTTTGGGCGAGGCCGTAAACTCCGGAGTCTAACGAAACTCTGGAGTCTAACAAACCCCTGGCTGCGAAACCCGATTTTCTAAGTCCTAGACTGAAACCTGTTTAAACTCCGGAGTTTACGTAGATCCCTCGCTGCGAAACCGGCCCTTAACGTACGCAGCTTGTTCTGGAAAAGCCTCTTATAACTTTAGAGATTCTGGCTTTATCTTTCACCTCAAGGCACACACGTAAGGAGGGAAATTTCTATATAAAACTTTTTCAAAATCTGACAGTTTTAATTGTATTAAAAATCAAGAGAGGATATAAAAATTCATTTAAATCACATCATAAATTTCCAATTTTCCAAAGAAACTAACGTATAACATTAGTCAGTTATACTATACAAGTACGTATTTATATACAAAACTAGCTGAGAGTACCCGCGTTTCGCCTCGGGGCTTATTTAGTATAGCTGTGTGTATACTTAAAGAGAAATGCAAATTAAACAACAAAAATTCTTTCCTATCTTTAGAAAAACAATTTAGTTTGACTTTTTTGCTCAACACCTTCTGGCCATTCTGCTGGCATTGGCGGCATTCAGAACCTCCCGTTCACCCGGTGTCTCAGATGCTCTTTGTGAGGCATGCCTCATTCTGTCATTTTCCAGTAGATCCTGATTTATCTTAGGAGTCTCATTTGCTCTTTGCGAGGTCATTCTGCTGGTATTGGTAATTGGCGGCAATTAGAGCCTCCCGTTCACCCGGTGTCTCATATGCTCTTTGTGAGGCATGCCTCATTCTGTCATTTTTCAGTCGATCCTGATGTATCATCAGGAGCCGCACTATCTTTTTGTGAAGCGTACCTGATTCTGTCAGCACACAGCCGGTCCTGGTGTACATCAGGAGTTTCATTAGCTATTTGCAGGACATGCCTGGTTCTATCAGCTAACAGCCTAGCCCACGTTCTTGAGAGGATTCTGTAGCTCTTGCAGAGCTTACAGTCCTAGGTTACAGTCCTAGGTTCTTTGATCTTTGAGAAATATTGTTTTTTTCTATTTGGCCTCACGGAAAGAAATTATGAAGTTTAAAATAAAACCAAACAAAAGTTAAAACACATTTTATATACAGTTTAAAAATAAATATGTAATTAAAAAGTTAAAAAAGATGACTCGGTAACAAAGGAAGGTTAAATAATCGGTTCAGCTACAACGTGCTGTGAGTGACCAAACGTTAGGCCTATACTAAAGAAAATAGTGTTAACCTAAACCGACAATATTAACAGTTTAATTAAAATCAACGTCCACCGTTACTTAGCCAGCGTTTAAACTTAACGCAAGAACCCAAACCTTGTAGGCCCTGCACACGGCGTGCCGTGCTGTAGTTTGTGGTGTGTATAGATAGTCAAGCGATGGCGGCCTATACGACAAAGCAAACCATGAAACCAAGCCACGCAACGCTACACGCCACTCACAGACCATCCACAAAACACACGACAGTGAATGAAGGCGAAGTTAAATAAGCCGATGAATAATTTAATGATGTGAGGAATAGATAGGAAGGTATGGGACAGAGTTATAATTCCATTGGAAAAAGTAATCTGTAGAAATAAACTGCAGTCATGTCGTACCACTGAACCAGTACCAGGTCCAGAAGACGACGAATTATGTGAGGAATAGATAGGAAGGCATAGGACGAAGTTATAATTCTAATGGAAATGGTAATCTGTAGAAATAAACTGCAGACATGCCGTATCACTGAACCAGTACCAGGTCCAGAGGACGACTGCGGTGTACTCTACTTGAAATCCCTACTACCACAAGTCACAACATAACACTAATTAGTAAATCTTACCAAACTAATAAACTTATTGCACACACTACCGTACTGTAGTCTGTCATCGGGGCGGAAGGAGTATAGGTGTAGACGGGGAAAGGTGGGTGCCCCGGCTGGCGGTTACGGTCTTGTCTGCGATGCGGACTGCGGACTTGCAGTCGGGAGCGACTTGTGAGCCTGTTTATCCACACTGAAGCAAGATTTCCGGGCAAACGATTGAAGATACGACAAAAATGCTCTGGTCTATTTTGTAGAAAGTTAAATTTTGAAGCTCGTATGTGCTGTCAAAAATTTAATATCTGTTACGGCTTTTCTAGAATTTTACATGACAGCTTTTGGGATATAAATTTTCACATGTAGTGAGGTCTTTTTAATGACCGCTATCTTGAAAATAATAAAGTTATCAAATATGTTAATAGCCTATACGTTAACCAGGTATATGAGCCACATTCCTGTAAAGTTTCATTAAAATTCGCCCAGCGGTATTTGCGTGATTGAGGAAGAAACACACAGACACACGGACACACACCATCTCATTTTTATATATTAGTATAGATAAAGATACTGTTGACTTCTATAGAGACTAGATCGATAATGACAAAAATGTTCTACCCAGACATTCAGCAGTGGAGTAACTTTGTTTATTAAAACCTTACATAATATCGCCAATTTATAAGTAATAAACGTATAGTTTGGATTCTCGTTTTGTTTGATGACAGTTTTGCACGTTAAATCGTCAAAGATATCTACAATCAATTTTTATAATTAAAGAATGGTTCAAAATATAGACGAATCTTACGATCAATCCTGTAAGAACTGATGATAAGGGATCCATAGCTTTTCATATCAAACCATCCGATCTAAAATGACGGAAGTAGCTACTTATATCCCGAAATCTCAATCTCATTTTTAAATTGGGTAGTTTATAGGATAACAAGAAAGAACTAACCAACAAATTGGAGGCAGTAGGTCATAGTAGTTGGACTACGAAGTGGTTCAAAAAATAATGTTATAAAGTAAATGTTGCCTTCACTTGGCCTGGTATGGTTAAAGCGGTTATTTGTAACGGTATGCTAATTGATTAAGGCACTAACCATTGTTGGAGTCTAATCGTACACTTTCAAGGTGTACATATTCAATTCAACCGGACTTAAATAATTTTATTTGTCATATACAAAATTGAATTGTGTGACAAAAAACAACAACAACAAACAAATCTAAATATAAAAAACAAATAAGGTAAACTCATCACCAAAATACTGTTCCCCTATAGTAGGCTACTACTTGCTACGTGGGTGAAATGTTGTTGGAAAAATCAGTTGTATTGGAATCATTTATGAATTCACCAACGCTATAAAATGATTTTTGAATTAAAAATGTTTTTAGTTTCGACTTAAAAGAGTTTCTACTGTTTATAATTTTAAATAGTCTGGTAATTTGTTAAAAAAATTTAATTCCAATTTGGTACGGTAATTTATGAGATATTTCAAGTCTATGATATCCCAACCTATATTGACTACTATTTCTAGTGTCATGGTTGTGGATATCATGGCCTGTTACCAAACTACCATTTGTTATGGAAAAAAATTGTTTCATATATGTAAATACAAGGTAGGGTAAGAATACCTAATACTTTAAATATTTCTACAAGAATCCCTCAAACGTAATTTTGATACTATTCGCACAGTTTTTTTTGCAGAATAAAAATTCTTAAGAGTTTATATTCTGAACAAGAACCCCACAAAATTATACCATAATTTATGTATGGTTGTATTAAACCAAAGTAAGCCATTCTAAGTATATGTGGCTTACAATGCTGGGAGAGGTATCTAAGAAGAAAAATTCTAGAGGAAATCTTTTTGCCTATATAATCAATATGGCTATCCCAAGATAGATTCTTATCTATGTAAACGCCAAGAAATTTTGTTGATTCAGCTTCTTCCAGCAAATGATTATCTATCATTACAGTTGGGCAGTAATCGGAATTCGGCCTGCCAAGTTGAAAATTAATAAAACTTGACTTATTATAATTAGTTTTAAGATACAAACTTTCAAAAAATTGTGTACAAATGTGTACCTTTTCAAAAGCTTGAATTTCTAGATTTTCGTTGAATTTGAAATAATATTAACTGTGGTATCGTCTGCATATTGAAGTAGGTGTTGAGGTTAATTAGATCAACGCGAATGTTGAAGATAACTACGACCCTACGTTATTTGGTTTTAAGTAACCATCAATAAAATATAACATCAATATATTTTAAATCTTAAGACATTTGATACGTTGTATTAATCTCTTCAATATATTTTGTTGGTGATGAGTAGTTTAATTATCTTTGTGTACAGTTTATCCGTAACAAAATAATTATATGGTAATGGTCATAATGAAGGTCTGATTTATCGTTTAAAATGATAGACAAACCTATATTCTAGACTGCCATTGTTCCTTTGGTGTCCTTACTTTTTGTTATCTTAAAACAGAAGTTAAAGCCAAACAAGGGATTACGCGAATGCAAAATGATTGTACAATTTATGCTGTTGTTTTTGTAAAACATAAACCAGTGGGTTTTAGTTGAACACAATGTTACCGTGAAATCTGTAGTTATGTTTGTATTTAAAACGTCAAATATGTTTTCGAAACGTATAATTATTTTATATAAAACAAGAAGGAACTTAGTTCGTTACAAAATAATAAAAGTTAGCACCAAACAAAAACAGATTAACACCAACAAAACCGAAGCGGCGTTGTATTTGGTTACTGAATACATGAAATCTGAGTTAACTAGCATATGATTGCGGAACAACAACTAAACCACATTGCTCTAATTTCATTACAGTTTATTGGTTCCAATCTATCGAATTTGTCTTATCCCAACAATTACTTCTGTTCAATCCATTGCTACTCGTACTACCACTCTAGTCGAATAGATGGTTAGATAAATAAAAATTTGAGCTACCCTCTAACACAGTTATACTCTTACATGACCAATTACATGTTTGTAGGCCCGTATACAAGTAAAAACTTCTGTGACGATGACAGTGTGTGAAATGGAACATACGAGTATAATTCTGAAAAGCTCAGCAACCGCCAAGAAAACCCCATTGCAACACCACGCTCAAACTATGCGTATCCGGCACAATGACAAAGCTTTCCAGAAATTCCCTACAATAGTAGGAAAGTTGCAATCCCAGGACAATACATTCAAAACCCTTTGTGACAGAAGCCCCTAGTATATGTTGCGTATTTTACACCAACACGTTTAATACATTTGAAATAATAGACAAACAAAACACAACGTTCGGAACTATTAAAGCTCGTTTTTTTTAAGTAAACAGCTGTTAAAGTATAAGTTTAAAATAACTTTGCAAAGAACTTCTAGAAAGGGTACACTGAGCCTTCTTATATAAAGTTACACTTTGATTTACAATGTACTGTAGTTCTTTAATTAGAAATCATCTGACAGTATACACTGTGCAAGTAATAGTGAAATATATCTTTTTTTATAATACAGTATTTAAAGGAAAACATTAAACAATTATCAAGTAATAAAGGTTGTAGGTAGGTTTTCCTTGAGAAACAAATGCGGTAAGTAAACTAGTGCCGAATCCATTCAGCATATCGAGGGAAAAATATAAAATATGAGTGGCTCCATAAGATGAAACACATTTTAACATTTTTGGAATGGTGATTACACCTAGTGATGCAAATATAGATTAAGCATTAATAGCCGATTGACATTACATTCATAAATCCCACTACAAACGATAAGTCATATACACGTATCAAACATTTCAATACATCGGACATATTATGAAGTGTGTACTTCAAGATCAAAGTTCAAGTAATTCTTCTAATCATATCGTTACATCCATACCAGATGAGCTCAGCCATTAAATCCTTGCGTGCAGTAGTTTTTGGGTGAAACTGTAGCCAAAATATCTGTAAAATATACACTTAAAGGAATAAATTTGGAACGATAAGTTTTATTTTACTGTTAAGTTATAGTCGGGTGACAGTATTTGTAATATGTTTTGGACCAGCATTGTTTCTCTACTTTTCTATTATCGTTTTCATCTTCCTTTTTCAGTGTGTTACATAGTAATAAATACATCTAGGGTTATTCTTTCCAATGCTTGCTTAAACCGAAATTGTAAATTACTGAGCAGTTATCCAATGGAGACAATAATAACTTGTTAGTTATTAAGTTTCCTTTTGCCAGTTTTGTCTTTACGATTTATATTTAAGCGTAAACTGTTTTATTAATTGTGCTAGCATTATAAAAATATATATGTTAAATTTGTTGAAACAACTGAAGGAATCAGCGCTATTAAGTTTATTTCTTAACAGTATTTTGATTTTTCCCCAATGGTAAAGCTGTCTCTAGTGATGTTGCGTATATTTTGACCCTTAATAAATTAAAAACAGAACATAAAAAATAATAATGTAGAGAGACACTGCTGGCTAAAAACCAATTACGAACAAACGTAACTTGTTTATAACCAAGGCAGTAATAAAGACAGTCAATTAAGTTTCAAAATGAAGTTAAAAATAATGAATCAAATAATACAAGCAATACAAACAGCAGGATTCATTTAAAGCTGCATAGTTGCTACCAGGAGAACAATACTTGTTACATGATAAAAAGTAGAGTTTGATATGGAATATTACACTCCCCGGGGTGAAACAGAGTTTACATGTTTTTACAATTAAAGTACAGAAACTCATGAATATATTATTCAAACAATTTAATTTTCCTTCCTACAATGCTGTGTTGTTTGAGATAAAATCACCTCACAATTTCGTACGCTTTTCTCTTTAAATGTACTCGTATTTTTGTTATCTTTCTTTAGCTATTTGTTTCTTTTTTAATAAACTTAGAGTTTGTTTTAAATACAAAGTATGCAAACATTCAAATTTAGTAGTATACTTTTTATAAAGTAACACGTCTGAAAACCATGTATTCTTACTAAAACTATCTAAAGGATTATACTTAATATCGTTCCTCAAGTGTAAGTATAATCATAATCTAACTTTCAGCAGGAAATAGCACAAGCGACTCATTGCATGGCATTAGGGACTCAACGTAGCGTATGTAAAAACCTATACATAAGAATAGACAACTGTCTAATGGACAGTTTTATACACACATGTAAAACACAAAAACCTTTGTATGCACCTGCAAGATTCCGTCAGTGACCTAATTTTTAAGGATTTTGTTTTATTTCTTACTTTATAGCTCTGCCAATGGCATTTAAAACTATTCAACGTATAGAATGTAAATATTATTATAAGTTGAACCAGCCCCAAAAACAGAAACATTAAAAGGCTTAGCCCTTCAACGGAAAGCTTGAAAACGCACAAAGTGCTTTTGCTCAACAAATTATTCAAAGCAGTTAAAACACTCTTTGCCCTGAGTCACACTGCAATACCAGCTTTCTCGCTTCCACTTTGTTTGCTTTAATATTTCCAGGCTACATTCTTTCTGCGTTTGTGGGGATTTGTATGTCAATTAAAGCACATTATTTATTACTAAAAAAAAAACTTGTACAGACCAATGAGTGTAGTGTGTCTTGTTATTAAACCTCTAAATAGGGCGGTGCAGTGTTACGCGATGATATTGTGCACAGCCTTATTTAATACGTGATCGTTTTAACAATTAAGTATTCTTTAAGTCGACTTAATGCTTGCTAAGAGATAATTAAAAGTGAAAATCACTACTTTTCTGTTTTTATCATAACGGTTCAAATTTTTACTTTAGAAAAGTTACGTATTACTTTTTAGTAGTGAACTAAACAACACGGCAAAAAGCGGATCTATATAAACACTATGACTTTTGAAAATATTGTTCATAAAATAAACTGAAAAACGCAAATTAATAATAAAATGAGCCTCTTAAGCCTTTAGATTCATGGTGGACAAAAAAAACGGATGAGTGTTCATCCAACACATTGGATTAAGTTAAAACTATAGTGTCACTTCAAATATTGTATTTAGAATTTCGCTGCAATGCACAGTATATTTCTGTGCCATTTATCCCATTGCTATCACAAACAGTACATTACTACTAAATCAAGAGGCAGGGCAAATCTTAGTGCGGTAAAAGATTATTTAGTTTTGAGCTCACAAATGATAGCTATTAAAATACACGTTTTAAATCAACGTAGGAAAAGCAGAGCATATTAATAAACCAAGTAATAATATCACACCAGGATATGTGGTTCTCCTAATATGAAACCTAATTGACTTTTAAAAGAATTTTAACTTTTGAATGAAACTGATTTTATAATAGAAATAAGCGTTGTATTGGTGTTTAAAAGGCCAAATGTTGTTAAAACGTTGAAAACTCATTCTTTAAACACGGGTTCATATTATCTAAGGATAAAAAACCAATATTTGTATTATAAAATGCTGATATTAATAATTAAAAAACTACAATGTCTAAAATAGAAATAAAATATACCAGTTTATATAATTGCTAATGGTTTAAAAGTAAACGACCAAGCTTTCCCTAGATTTAGGATTGCACTTCGTACAAAAGTAGAACGGTTTGTTGTGGATTTCTCGCCATGTTTATGTTTGAACCAAATTACACGTGCTATGTTACTTTATAGCCGGACTAAAGCTTTGCAAAGGCTTGAACCTTCTTGGATACCCGCCAAATATTGTTTGATTCAGATTTTCTACAAGGAACTTAAAGCAAAAGGAACTATCTACCGGACCTTTAGGCTATCAAACAAGGTATAGGTACCGTCGACTTATTAAGTAGTTGCAGGTGTCACAAAGCATAAGTATCATGAATATATTGTGCAAACACGTAGTTAAACCCGAAGCATATGAACACTTACAGTCAAACCAAAACTACCGTGTGAACTTTAGTCAAAGAGATAGAATTTAGCGGATCCGTGGCGGATTGATATCGCACGTGACTCCGGAGCTCATCACTCCGGGTTCGATCCCCGTAGTCACCACTTACAATTTGTAATGTGAATATGCAGTTACACTAGGTAAAGGTCGAGGTTGAGTGGTAAGTTGAGTGGGTCAAAATATAAAGACGAAAAGTTAAAGATATTCAAAATAAAACATAGAAGTATAAACTAGTTTAAAAAAATTAAAAATAGTTGCTTAAAATTGTTTAAAAAAGAATTAAAAATATATAGTTGTATATGATTAGTTATTGGAATCCCAACAAGGTCTCTCCAGTAGCGAACCTTCTTCTGGTCCCACTTATGCACATATTCCGCTCTTATTATTCCAAATGAAATTCTTGTCCTAGTCCAGTTTTTAATACATCCGTATTGTAGGGGTATTTTTGGCAAGTCGCTCATTTAGTACTTTAAAGAAAGAGTTTATTTGTGGGGCGAAGCTTTATTTAGTTGCTAACCGGAAACTCCTTAATGAAGTTACGAGGGTTAACAAGGAAAAGAAGTGTCGATAACAAGGAATACACTAAAGACAAAGTAAAGTATGCAGTCGAATATTGGAGGCTTCGTTACGTCACTTGTTCCGCGTACACCAATAAACTTAGAATTATCCATATTTCATATACTATGCAAGTTTTAACTGCAATATTTGATAAGTTATTTCACTTAAAGTGCATGCCATTGAATGAGTTTATATCGGTTATAAAACTGTTAATTGAATAAGTCTCTGGTTTATAATTTAATATTGAAGGCTATTTTAATACGGTTCAATAAAGTAAGTAAACGAGTGCACATAACTTACGGAATATATATGTTCCTTACAATAATATTATCATTAACCTTACATAGTTTCTGGTAATTACTAGTTGAATACATTTGTATACGTGTGTTGGTGATGGAAGCGTGTATGCTATTTAAATATAAAATGTAAATTATTCATCAATTTTCGTTTCGATAGAGTTAAGAAATCAAATTTTATACTATTTAACCGACTTCAAAAGGAGGAGGTTACTCAAGTCAGAGTGAGACTTTTTTTTTTTTTTTAATCTATGTCTGTCCACGGATTTCTCTGGAATGACAGCACCGATTTTGACGCGGTTTGTTTTGTTTGGTAGGGCTATACCCCATAGTGGTCCCATATAAATATATTTTTGATCGGACTTATATTTCTATATAAAAAAAGTAAAAAACCTCAAAAAAATCTCAAAAACCCGTGTACTTGTTGCGTATTTTGCGTGGTAAAAACACTATTTCGAACCGAAAATGGATTTCTATAGCCTTATTTCGATGTAGAATTAAATTTGCTACAAGATAGTAGCATTAAATTCTTCTAAAACCTGGGTGTTGTTGAGATAAACAGATATTTTTGTCTAAAAATACTCTAAAGAATGTCTTTGTTTGTATTTACAGAGTTATAGGAGCCAAACTATACACTTGATCAAAGTTTTGAAGGAACCAAGTGAGGGTGAAATTTAATTGTCTTTAAGAAAATATACATATTTGTTATGATTATATTCATATTTACCGAGCTATGACCTCATTCTCGCTCAAAAACACGTAATTTGTATTGTTTTTTATGCCTAATCACGAATAACTTTTGAACGCGGCCATCATTTTAAAGTCAGTTTGCGTTGATTAATAGGTCCTAATTTCATAGTGGTCCCATTTAAATATAGTTTTGATTGGACTAATATTTTTATATAAAAAAGGTAAAAACCCTCAAAGAAATCTCAAAAACCTGTGTACCTAATGCGTATTTTGCGTGGTAAAACACTATTTTGAACTAAAATAAGACTTCAATAGCACTATTTCGATTTAAAATAAATTTTCAACAAGATAGTAGCCTTATGATCTTCAAATACTTGAGTGTTGCTGAAATAAACAGCTATTTTCGTCTATAAATACGCTAAAACATTTCTTTGTTTGTATTTATTGAGTTATAGATACCAAACTAAACATCTGATCAAAGTTTTGAAGGACCAAGTGAGGGTCAAATTTAATTGTCTTTAAGAAAATATATACTTTTAATGTGATTGTACTCATATTTACCGAGCTATGGCCTCCTTCTCGCTAAAAAAACACGTAATTTTTAGCACTTCAAATAAGTTTGATAGCCATAGACACTTAATTTTCAATATAATAAACCCGGTAATGATAAGATTCTGTGCATAGCTAGGTTTTCAACAAAAAAACGCATTTTACAAGGTTTGAAACCCTTTATAGATTCTGTAAACAAGAATAAAATGTCCAAAATTGCATGCCGAAACATGTACTCCTTGCGTGCTTAGTAGTATAGGTATCACTTCGGCAAGGCTATTAAAATGGTAAAGGTACAAGACTAATTAAAATCAAATTTTCTACAAAATGGTTTCCATAAAGTGTTTTAAGTACCGTAAAAACTTATAAAAATCTTCTGATACATTTTACGCAAATACAGTTTTGTTCCCGTATTTTAAGCTGATGATGTTTTCATTTTGATGGGATTGAAGTATATGATAATGGTACCGTTCTGTCCAGAACATTACTTACTCAAACATTTTACCCTAAAACGTTTAAAAATACGTATTTTCCTGGAGAAAATTCAAAACAATCAGACATTTTGAGGGTAAGCGTGAACTACTCGTACATTTAAACAGCATTTGCGTTAATTTCAACATGATTAAATATGTACAAAAAAGGTTCAACTTATAAACTGTTCAGAAATCAGCTCGCTCTACATACAGTAGTTTTAAGTTAAAGCAAAGCCAGAAAATTAGAAAACACAAAAGTGACAATTAGCAAAAAAAAACCCGGTACTAATTTGCGAGGCTAAAGGACGGCGCGTTAGTAAGAGAAATGTAAACCACTCCTAATACTTGCAAAACAAAGAGCAACCTATCCATAAGTCATAAGGATACGGGCCGAAACTTAACTGTACATGATCTTGTGAGCTGGGAATAAGCAAACGAAAGGCCAACAACAACGAAGCGTCAACGCGAATGGAGCGAACCACCTAGTCTTTTTTAGCTTGACCAAGCACCGACACTACATCTTTAGGAGAGAACAACTACTTTTGCGAGATTATTATTAGCAAATAACCGAAGGCTTGTCAAATCGTCACCCTGATGCCCCATACCCGTTTGACCAAAACGCTATCGCGAGCGAAGCCAGCTTGCCATGGGAAAAGCAAACGGTCTATGTTCTGCATTGTTACCATATGCAAAGGCCTCGAGGTCAAAGGACGAAGCGTTACCCTGATACAGGCGATTCTCCTCACTCCCGTGTGGCAGATTTGTGACATGAGTGCAGCGGTCTGACTCTGATTGTCTACCTAGAAGAGCTGTACCCACAGCTATACTCAGTACACATTTACTTTAGTTTGTACTGAAGAAAAGTCACGTCAAACCAGCTATAGATACCGAGGATGAAGGACTCAAACCTAGGGTCCGATTAGAGGACTGCCTATCTCCCAAACTAACTAAAAGCTATCTGAAGATCTTATGACTTAACTACTTAGTTTAAGATAATATGATTTCATTACACTACAAGTACAACTACAAACTCATTCATCAGCTTCAAAAGACGAAACAGGTTTTTATTCAACGTTACTGTATTTAGGTACAACAATCTGGAATATTATAAATTGTCTGATTAGAGACTTTAGCAAACAAAATAAATAAACTGACTTCAAATACATTTAGAAAAAATTATACTAAAAATTGTGAAATAAAAACCTTTTAACAAAAAAATTGAACCAACTTCAAAAACAAACCTACAGTAAAATGCTCTAAAAAGTTTGAAATAATTTGGTAATTCAATTCTGTATTGCTTTACATGCTACATTAATACAAAATGAGTTTCTGATGTTTTATGCGAACATACAATGATGTATCCATTACACTACAGTAGTACATTACAGCAGTACTCATTTGATGGTAACCAATATAGTAAATATTAATTTGCTAATACATATTAGAATACCACCATAGGCGCACACTATTTGCAATATTGTGGACTAAAATTTAGGAGTTGTTACAATCTTTTTCACGTAAAAAAGAATATTGTCGGTGCTGCTTCTTCAATATATTGCTTCAGCAGCACCGACTCCAGTATTTTTAAGTGAAAAAAGATTGTAACAACTCCTAAATTTTAGTCCTAATATTGCAAATAGTATGTACGCCATATGTGGTTCTATATATGATACACAAGTGTATTATATTTACTATTGATTACCATCAAATGAGTACTGTGTAATTTACTACTGTGTGGTGAATACATCATCTGTCGCATAAAACATCAGAAACCATTTTGTATTAATGGCATGTAAAGCTACAGAATTGAATTACCAAATTATTTCAAACAGAGCATTTACAGGTTTGTTGAAGTTGGTTCAATTTTGTTAAAAGTTTTATTTGAAAATTAATTTAAAAATAATTAATGCAAATGCCTAAGGGCATAGATGTACTTTTAATACATGTGATTTCAAAGTCAAACTAATTTTTCATTACAAGGGTAATAGATAAAGCTACGATCACATGTTGATCAATGTTTTGGTCAGAAGAGAAATGTTGCTTCGAGTTTCTAACTTTAGAAACAACTGTGTTTAAATAAATGTGAATTAGAAAAACAAATAGCTCTAGTGCTAAGCACAAAGCTAAATAACGGACAAATTTTACAAAACATTCATATAGAAATAATACTTTTCCAAAACGTGAGAAACTTAAGTCTTGGAAAAATTTAATCATACTTAAATGACTTATGTCCAAGGATTTGTTGTTTTAGTATGATCTTTTATTTTGTACTATCAACATATTTAAACTATGCAAACGATATCATGCTTATTTAAACAGCTAAGAAATATTTAATAAAAGGTAGAACGTTTGTTTTCAAACTTGTATTAATTATAAATTCCAATGAGTCTCCAATATAGTCTCCTGATGAGCTAACAAATACTTAGTTTACGATACATAGTATTTAACAGATCTTTTAGACACAGATAATATATTTTATTGCGATAACTTTGACAAGTGCCTACGACTCTCTACGCAACATGCAGTGAAAGTGTTAAAAAGATCTATAAATCAAGTTTTGAGTTTCAATTTATCGTCTGGTTATAATAAATTATTTCTATATTCAAATTACATGTTTATTAGGTGAGGTGTCAATCAATAAATTCTGACTTTTTGGGCCTCACTCACTTTAAGGTTAGCGGAAGACTACGATGTCTTGAAGATTGTAGGGATCTACACGTCAAAATACATACAGACCCACACACACAAACACAACAGTCTTCCGCACTTCCCGACGTTTCGCGGCACCTACAAACGTACCGCGTTCTCAAAGGATTTCGTCCGGTCTTTAACGCGGTGTGAACGACGAACCACTGTCTGTTGTGTTTATGAGTGTGTGGGTCTGTTTGTAATTTTGACGTGAAGATCCCTACAATCTTCAAGACATCGTAGTCTTCCGCTAACCTTAAGGTGAGTGAGGCCCAAAAAGTCAGAATTAAATAAATTAATTATTATTAGTGTGAGCCATTACGTTCATACTAAAGGTACGTCACACGTTTACGATATCACAGACACTAATTTGATATATACAATCATTTCAACCGAGAAAATACTTTATTCATTCAAACTCTAAGTTACATATTACCTTAGTGGGATGAGTGATTGGGTAAGCCCCCCCCAAGTTGGCGTCGCCCACCCATAAGCCCGAATGGTGAACAGGCTTCGGAAGATTGTTTCGACAGTAAAGTTACGTCTGTGAAACCAAGATATAAGAAATTCAAAAGATCACAAACCTCTGCATACATTTCTGTGCCTTCGTGGCTTCATTTTGTCACCGGGTGTACGTTTATCCAAACATTTCATCTCACATTAGCACATACTTTCCTTAACATTGTTCGATATTTTAAAAAGAAATATTTTTAGACACATTGTATTACGAGTTTATTTTTTGGTTAAACACTAAACCGGCAGAAAATGAAGGCTATAGTCAGCTATAGACATTTCAAGAACATGAGCTCTTTAACGTTTAAACGACGTTTTTACAGGGATTAACGAGAACGTAGGTGGGGTGGGGTGTAGGCGGCTGCTCTTAAAAGTATAGTAAAAAAGACAAGTCGAGGAAAAATAATAGTATTTTATTAATGTGGTTAAAATCTACATTTATTATAATACTTTGGAGTTTTAGTTGCATGTTGAAGAAACGTAGTAGATATTTCAACTCACGAGTTTATTATGTTTATTCATATTCTTATTGAGAGCTTCAAAACGTTTAAACTGCATGGAGACCATAGATGGATCTTGAACTTGAAAAATAAACTTCTACAAACGTCTATAAAAGAGGTGGTTAGGCTCTAGTCCAAAGGTCTAGCGTAATGTACTTTTAATGACGTCGTAAGGAACCGTTTGCTTCCTTGAACTAGAATTTTATGAGGCCTTACATTGGGTTCTACAAAATATTAATGAAAAACCCTACTTTGAATTTCGATTAGCTCATGTAAATTTTCATACTGAAAAAGTGAATACAGTTTAGATTCCTTTAGAGTTGATAGCAAACATTTCAAGAACAACTGAAAACCATTAGTGTTGAACATAAGTTTTGAAATAAAAAACTCATTACCAAAATTTGTATCGATTTTTAATGAAACACCTACACCTGTTTCAACCGTAAGATTTACTTGAGTACTTAGTATGGTTTTATAAAACATTCAATATTGCTTTATAACAATTTACTGGGTGTAATATTCTCTATCGTTTATGTTAAGAAATATAAACTGTAACAAGTAAGAGCAACACTTTTGGAGTAATTTATTGTACCGAAGCTATTTTGTATGCCGAGTTGGCCAGAGATAAATTGACCTCTATACACTCTAAACACTGCATCTCTAAGGGACTATCAATACCTGAGCAACAGTTTATCACCAAACTTTTTCATGGTAAAAGTTTTGATATTATTTTTATACGTTGCTGGGTTACGTAATTGTTTAAGGGGTCAATTGATGTAACAGATTTTATATACAAGTCTTTGGTTTTGGGGGACTGATTCGGAATTAATCATATGCTAACGTGGTTGAAATTACATACAATAAACTGCAATAATTACAAAGCTCATAGTAAAAATTGTGAAACAAATAATAATTGTATTGACTAACCTTTTGTTCAAAAATAAATATTACATCCAATTAGCTATTACGATTGTAATTAAATTTGTATGAATACTAAAGTTTTGATAGAATACACTGAAAATCGTTACAAAGAGAGTGAATAAAAATATCACTTAATACACTTTGCTTAGGACGCGTTACATGTTTCGGAAAATCCGCTTATATAGCTTAGAAACTTCTGAAACTCCTCTTTGCCTGAGCACGTCATTTAGCAACTATTTTTAGAAACAGGAAACTTTCTAGTTTTTGATTGATTCATACAGTATTTGAGGATTGCCTAATACATTAATTAACTGTAAATTATATTGTTTTGTTGTTTAATATAATTTAGTTCGTGAATTTTAAGCAATTATATGTTTTAAAAGTGAATTCTGTAAACCTTTTGTATGAGTCATTATAGGTAGGACAAGTTTTTTCATTTAATTTATTTAATTAATACGTTTAAACAAAAAATAGTAAAACTACACGAATAAGAGACAAACGGAATTTAACCATTTTAACTATTAGACTTTTGCGGCCGGTATCACAACTGCAATCTAGTTCTTTCAGCTCAAACCACGTCAACATATTAAAATAATTCGCTTGAGATGTTTTGAGCTCGCTGTTGCCAATTTACAATACTTTATGTTACCATACTTAACTCGCTGAATTTTGAGTTACCAGTAAAGCTATGATCATACTTTCATATTCTTATGTCTTTCAAAATAAAACTAAAACGTCAAGTAAAAACAAAGGCGTAAGCAATAGCATTAACATCAACCAGAAAACCCAATAAAGACGCCAAAATTATGCATCAGCCACCATAATATCCATGCTATATCATCATACAATTAGCAAAGTTCAATTATCAATTAATTATTATCAACCTAATTAGTCATAGTATGTATCCATTTTTATGTATGCATTTAAAATATGTATACATTCTCCAGGACAGCCAAGGCTGTTTAGATTTAGTAACCTGGCGATTTCTTCACACCCAGGGGTGCTTCACACCCAAGACCGTCCGGAAAGTGCTGTGGTGGAGGCAGCCTCACATACAGAGACTGCCTCCACTCCTGCACTATGCAAGCTTAGCTGCATCCTGCACGTTGGTGGCCCTGCCTTCACAGATTCCGGCGGATCTAGGCTGGTAGTTCCGAAAAACTCCTTGGTAGGAAAAGGCGACTCCTATCAATACTAGCACTAGTTCTATCGGTGACAGTTCAACATCGGGGAAATAGTGCTAGCAGTCCTCCACTGGGTCCCGTCCAAACCCACTGGTTGTCTTTTTCCTAACCTCGTCCTCTCCTTCCCTTTCCTTAATCCAGTCAGTCCAACCTTCCTTCCTCCTCCCACCGCCCAACCCTGGGTGTCAAGCGATCCGTGCCAAGGGGTGTATGGCACAGGGCTAATTGTGTCTCAAACGGAGCCTGCGGGATACCAGGCGACCTCCGTAGTATCTAGCCTTCCTTGGGTAAGCGGGGCTCTGCCAAGGCGACCTTTATTTCCCTAGCCACTCTTGGGAACACCATGGAAACAAATAAAGAAAAAAAAACAAAATCAAATCCATCTTCGCAGACCCAGGTCAAGGAAGATAAACAAAAACCAACATTTACAAAATCATCGGAGGCCCTTCAGGCCAAGGATGATTCCAACAAAAAACACACTCAAGTGTCTCCGGAGACCTCGGTCAAGGGAAACACTAACACAGACAAAAACACTACGCAGTCTTTGGAGGTCACTTTGGCCAAGGGAGACTGTAACAGTACAAAATGGAAGGAGGGCTTGAGGAGGCAGCCGATTCTCTCCTTGAGGGAGAAAGCGACCTTCTTCAGTCCCCGACCCCACACTACACAGCGAGATTGACAAAGCTGAAAGCCACCATCCGAGTCCTTCCGTGGAGGAAGAGCGACGGACAAGGATGGAGAGCAGAATTCTGCAAGTAAACCTCCACCACAGTAAGGCGGCCTCGGCCACCTTCTGTAGGACGTTTTCCTCTGGCAACTACGACCTCGCCCTCGTCCAGGAGCCTTGGCTTCATCGGGGACGGATAGCGGGATTGGCAGATGCCAGAGGAAAGATAATCTATTACAATAGTGCAAAAAATCCAAGAACTTGTATTGTTGTAAAAAAAGATTGTCAGTGTCTGCCTCTAATGGAACTTAGTTCCAGAGACTTGACCACTGTAGAAATTTGCTGGAGTCATGGGGATGTGAAAAGACTGGTCATCAGCTCTGCATATCTTCCATACGACTCCAGGGAACCTCCTCCTTCACAAGAGCTACAACAACTTGTGGAGAAGACGCAGAGCAGAGGGTGCCATCTCCTAGTGGGCTGCGACGCCAATGCTCATAACCAAATTGGATGGGGCAGCTCCAATACTAACCTTAGGGGCGAGTATCTCATGGAGTTCCTCATGGCAAATAACCTAGAGATAATGAATGTCGGTAACGCTCCCACGTTTGAAACGAAAACTAGAAGCGAAGTAATTGACATAACCTTTTGTTCAAGTAAAACAAGCAAGTTCGTAAGTGGGTGGAATGTCTTAGAACAAGCCTCACTTTCGGATCATAAGTACATTCAGTTTAAACTTAGTGCAAGTAACCACAAAACATCTTACAGAAATCCTAAAACAACTGACTGGGACCAATACTCTAGTCAGTTGACAGCTATGACTAGATCGATGGCTGGCAGGATTCGGAGTGTTTGGACTTTGAACACGTAGCCTCATCTCTGAATAAGGCAATGTTAGACTCATTCGATGACAACTGTCCTCTGCAAACCAGGAAAGGTAGATCCACTATTAAATGGTGGACTGCGGATCTAGACCGACATAGGAGATGTCAGAAAAACTTTAACCGAGCCAAGAGCTATGGTACCTGGGAAGCCTATCATGCTAGCCTTACAAAGTACAGTAAGGCTATCAGGAAGGCAAAATCAGATTCGTGGTTCAAGTTCACCAGCGAGGTGAACAAGGAATCAAGAAGACAGCAAGGTTGTGCAAGTTCATGGCCTCGGAAACCCTCAATTCTCATCGGTTCGCTAAAGAAACCAAATGGAGAATATACTGAGTCTGCTGGTGATACTCTCGACCTTCTCCTCGAGACCCACTTTCCAGACAGTACTCAGCGCGACTTGCTGGACAATTATGGTCACCTGGATAGCGGTCAAAGCCCGTGGGCCGCTCGAAGGGACTGGAACTTGGCCAACAAAATTGTTACGCTCTCAAGGCTCAAATGGGCTCTAAGTAAATTCAGCCCGTATAAATCACCTGGGGATGGAATCTATCCAGCAATGCTACAGCATGCATCCGACCCAGTACTCAGGCTGATATGCGAACTCTGCAGTGCCAGCGTGGCCTTTGGTCACATACCACTGGCATGGAGGGTAAGCAGGGTGGTCTTTATCCCTAAAAGGGGTAAAACAGATTATAGTCAGGCAAAATCTTTCAGACCTATCAGTCTTTCATCATTTATTTTAAAACGGTGGAAAGGCTCGTAGAGAGATACCTCAGGGACAGGGTGCTGCTAGGTCAACCCCTGCATAGAAACCAGCATGCCTACCAATCTGGCAGGTCATGCATTACGGCACTCAATGAATTGGTCAGCAGGGCAGAGGGTTCTCTAGATAATAGAGAGCTGGCACTCTGCGCTTTCCTGGACATTGAAGGGCTTTTGACAGCACCTCACACGAGGTGATCATAGAAAAGCCAGTAAAGGGGTACCACTAATCTTAAGTAAGTGGATAAAAATATGCTCGCAACAAGAAGGGTCCAATCCACCCTACTAAATGTCACCAGGGAAGTCTCTACCACAAGAGGTTGTCCGCAGGAGGGTTCTTTCCCCGCTCTTGTGGAATCTGGTGGTGGATGATCTTTAACGCAAGTATCACAAACAGGAACTTTCATTCAGGGTACGCTGATGATATAGTTCTCATGGTTCAAGGCAAGTTCATCGACACCGTAGCAGATGTAATGAACAATAGCCTAAGACAAGTTAGTGAATGGTGTAGGAGGGAACAGCTTAAAGTTAATCCTTTCAAAACCGTTATACTTCCAATTACTCGTATTAGGAACCTGACCCCTCTGGCCAGACTAGAGCTCGACGGCGTCCGATTACCACTTTCAGACAGCACGAAGTACCTAGGCGTGACCTTGGATCGTAAACTTACGTGGAACCTACACTTACAGTCGGTACTACACAGAGCAAGCTGGTCGCTTTTAGCAACCAGACGTTTCATAGGGAAAACTTGGGGACTTAAGCCACACATGGCGCTTTGGCTATACAAAGCCGTAATAAGGCCCCAGATCACTTACGCCTCTCTAGTTTGGTGGACGAAAGCCAGGCAGAGTACCGTAAAGACCAAACTTAGCAGCCTACAAAGACTGGCATGCTTAGGTATCACCGGAGCATTCACTAGCACCCCCACAGCGGCGCTAGAGGTATTGCTCAATATAACCCCCCTAGACATTTTCATAGAAATGGAGGCTAGGAAACTCGGGTACAAACTCTCTATTGCGGGCCTTTTAAAAAGGGGTCCGACTCTTTCGGGACATGTGGGAGCCTAAGACTCCTTCCCCAAGGAAACCCTCATCACTATGAGGTCTAACTATATGGAGGGGCAATACCTCTTCGTAAAACCTTACACAGTCAGCATAGAATCACGGCTACAGTGGTCAACTGACAAATCTCTTTTAACTATTAATAACTGTAGGGTCTGGTACACAGACGGTTCATTGATAGAAGGAAAGGCTGGCTACAGGGCACACAGAGTCCAGCCCAGGTGTAACCTCTCAGGTAGCTTGGGAGGCTTTTGTACAGTGTTTCAAGCAGAAGTCTTCGCAATCCTCACTTGCACCTATATAGAGTTATCTGTTGGTACAAGGGATAAACATATCTTAATCTTCTCAGACAGTCAGGCTGCCCTCAGGGCGCTGGACTATCCACTTATCAACTCCTGCATTGTCCGGGAATGCTCCCAAGCGCTCCGGGCTCTAGCAAGCTGTAATAATGTACGGCTTGAATGGATACCGGGGCATCAAGGATTTAAAGGGAATGAAAAAGCCGATCTGCTGGCTAGAAAGGGAGCGCTGTCATCCTTTGCCGGTCCGGAACCAGCGGTAGGAATCAGTCCTTCTCTGGTCAAAACTATGCTAGCCGATAGGGCAAATGCGCGACACACTGAGCGATGGAAACAGCTACCATGCCAGGAACCCGCTAAACTTTTAGTCAAGAATCCATCAAGGATACTTACTAAACATCTGACCAGTCTTAGTCGCCAGAACATCAGACTGGTAATATCTTATCACAGGTCATGGGCACTTCAGAAATCACCTAGCAAAAATGGGTCTCTACACGGGAGATACTAGTTGTAGGCTATGTGAGCGTACTCCTGAGTCCGCAAAACACATTCTCATTGAATGCGAGTCCCTGGAGGCCAGGAGAAGGGGTCTTCTAGGGTCTCGGGAGTGGCAGGAGTTACACCCATCAGAATTGGGTAGCGCGATCCTCGAGCTTTGTAAGCAAACGGGGGTGGGGCTGCCTAATTAGGAGAACAGGGAGCCAGCACAATAAACCAAAGGGTTGACGTGCGCGTGGTCTTGAACCACAAATTTTCCCCATCCAATCTAATCTAATCTAAATATGTATACATAATATTTTTCATTCCTCTAAAGGGGGAAGCTGAAGGAGCAGAGAAGCTATATATGTGAATAGCACGTATTGCCATAAGAAGGCACTTTCTCGCTGCCCTAAAGCTATCTGATTTCGAACTGAATTACACTTTGGCTACAAGTATTCAAGTGCTAGTTTAAACGCAATCTATATGAGCTATCTTGACTTCCTGCCTTATCATCATTTTATCAAACAACCCTCGTAGGCAATGAAAAACGAAATCTAAACTTACTTTTTCTATCTTTGCAGTATTTTAACACGTTTCAGGTTATTTAAACAAAATGTAGTATATTCGAAATAGCAAGGGTTATTATTGAAACTGTTCGACCAACTCGTTTATTTAACATGTTCGATTATAAACAAACAAAATATTGAGTAACTTGTTAATACTTAAAGTTGTATTAAATATGAAACTTAGCTTTGTAACGGAAAGTTTAAAAACGCAGTGTTTTCACGTCTCAACTTATTCAAAGCAGTTACATACTCTCGGTTGTGATTCATACTGAAAAGCGCTGACTAAATTTTACTTTCTGTTTCAAGCTAACAATTATTTCAATAATAAACAACTTTTAGTAGTTTAGGATATAACAACTATTTAAAATGCTTAGTTTTATTTTGAACTGGTTTTTACCGTAAAACCAGTACACTTGTATGAGTAAAAGTGGTGATTTATGAAGCAACCGTTAAAATAAATGTTTGCAACAAACGATACAATTGTAGTTTAGTATGTGAAGGTTTACAGTATGTCCAGTAAGTTGAGAGTTTGGACACAAAACGCAATCTACATGTGAGGGCTGACTGTTAACAGTTAGGGGATGCTGAGGAATATCCTCGACCTCCCATTACCTTGCGTAGAATACACATTTACCAATCGAATACAGGGAAAAATGGACTTCTTCAAATCAGAATTTTTAAATTATTGCTTTGAAAAACTTGTATGAGATCTGTTACCTTGTGAAAACCTAATTCGGATTTTTAGTTAAAATTAATTTACAATTTGTTTTGTAAGTTATAATTGTAACTCATAAAATTGAAAATAAAAAATCTTTACCTTTTAAGCATTAGGTTGTAAATTTTTGAGCACTTTGCTAGTGGCTATATATATGGATTTGCATAATAATCTAAAAGGTTATATTAAGTTACACATTTTAAATTGTTGGTCCTTAAAATAACTTATCAGGATCGCTTTATGACGAAGAAAAGAGGACCATTTTCAAACAACCTAATAATAACAGGTTAGCTTGTCAACTGTATTCACGTTTCGTTATAGGGAAACACTTTTCGTTTGACGAATCTCAAACTATAACACGATTGTTGTCGGAAAAATTATTCGTTTGGGAGTACAATTTAGACTCATTAATAAACAGCCATTACAAAGCCATTAATCACTGTTTTGAAGTTATGAAGTAATTCTACCACATGAGCACTCAAGTTCGATAATAAATAATTCATAATAATACATTCGATAATAATTCATACCATATAACGTTCGATCAGTCAATGCAGTTGCATATTTACAATAATGTTCAATTATGTGTCCAAGACCTTAGTATGAACTAACAATTTCAGTTAGAGTTCCGCTATGTTAGAATAGTTTTTCTGGTTGAATTTGCAAATGGTTTTTCCTCATAAAAAAGTGTTGATTGGGTTTGAATATTTCATTGTAAAATAAGCCCATTACTTTGTGAGTATAAGAGAACCTGACATTAGAAGTAAACTGATTTGATTTGCTTGATTTTTGCAGATAAAACGATTATATAAACATTAAACATTTTATTGACACAGTACAAAATTATTTTCGTTGACAAAAGTATTAACAAAACAACAACAAAACTAATCTGCAGTAAAGCCAATGTTAACAAATGAGGGTCTAATTTTTACTGTTAAAATTAGTTAAAAGCGCCAGAAGAATTTAGGAAGTCATCCAAAGTATAATATGACTGTTTAACTAGAAATTACTTTAAAACGTTTTTAAAATTTGAATTAGTTTTTTTAAGTTTTAAATTGCCAGGAAGATTTACAGTTCAACCACAAAATAATACTTTGGGAAACAAGATTGACATTGAATTAAACCATATTGCGCTATTTTCAGTACATCAGTACTACAATAGATCGATACACGTCTGATTAGGTAGATTCCAGTGGAAACTTTCTTACAGACGTATTCAATATGCTCATCCCAAGATAGTCTACTGTTATCATAGAGACCAAGAAATTTGGTGCTTTTGACTTCTTCAAGTAGTATGTCTTCAATTACACCGACGGTTGATATTGATATAAGACAGTTTAATTCAACTGAAAGCTTAATAAACAAGATTTACTAAGTTTTGAAGATAGAAGCAAATGAGGTGATGTAAAAAAAGATAACCAGTAAGTTATGCAACTCAGGTTTATTTCGAGTTTTAATTAAGTAAAACTTTGTTAGCAGCATATCAGATGGCTTCGAAAAGTAACAATGTCGAAATTAGATTTTGCATAACCCATTCTTTGATATAATTGAAATGAAATCTCATTTAAGGTTCTGTAAATGTTAAATCAGTGTTTTACTGAAATCTCGACGTAACTAAAATAATTTCATTTGTTTGACCATCTTAACTACCTAAACTTTAATATGTAATAAATGCAATCATTTGCGGTTTAATATAAAATCTGTGGTATATCAATTTAACAAAATTATATATTATGTTTGCTTCCTTATTTGCCCCTAGTCCCTTTGGACACGGTGAACAAGTTAAGTATTCGAGTGTTTCTTCACTTTAAAATACTAACTTCACGGACTTGGTATAGTCTGTATAGCCTAAATGTGTTTGATGCCTTTATTTAAACCTAAACTTTCACATATTCTGCAAGTCGCTAAAAAAAGTAGAAACAGGAAAAAATAAGGCCTATATTTTGAGCTACGGATTAGCAGTGTGTTTGATTAATTCTCTGCACTGATAAACCACTGCGAGAGGAAGGCGTGAGAGCAGGGAAAAGCACTTCCAGCTGAATGCCAGAATTGAACGTTCTGTGTTAAAATTCATCTCTTGCACTTTTACTTTTACTCTGTACGCCTTTCTAGAAAGTGAGCATTTATATCAACATGTTAGTTATAGGAAAACGTATAAACTGTGAAAACGAAATGAATCAGGATAATTCCAACTCTAATAGAAAATAATGTTTTGACTCTTAGTCTGTTGCAGCCAATATCACGACTATATTATAGTTTTTCCAACTCGCTCCGTCTTAAAACAACATAGTTATAAGATTAAAAAATTTCGTTATCTCTGTAAAAATCTGTGATCTTGCTGTGGATAACTTATTTTCAGTCACTGATTAGCTGAAACCAAAGTACTAGTATTTGAAACCAGAAGAACTAGGTTATACAAAATTGTGTTGTTTACTTGTTGGGTGAGAAAAGAGTCCTGGTGTCACACTTTCGACAGTTAGGACATTGTTTTAACAAGGATGATTCGGACGGGAAAATGGATTCGACCATCTGATTTGTGGTAGAATGGGATCAGTAAACAGTAGTGAATATTTATTGCGTTGTTTGTAAACAGTCAACATCATCAACTGAATGAATGATGGGTTCAATAACAAGCCTACAAACAACGCAACGGTTGATGGTTGTCTCTGCTATTAGTCATTTTAACAAATTATCCGAACTCATTCGACATGCTCTGATTTTCCAATAAGTTTAAACCAACATGCGAGTTATTTTAAATGAATAATATCATTTCTTTAGAGTTTGATGAATTACAGTTTCGTTTACAGTCGAGTACAACTAACGACTGATCTTGTCAATTAAAATGCGTGAACAATCGTATTCTTGATAGTTTTTTGGTAGTGATTCGATCGGTAAAGTACAAAGCTCTAATTTACACCGAGTTAAAATTTTTAGTAGTTTGTTTTTCAGTGAACTTGATGAGTAGACCGCTTTATGCGTTTTGAATATAACCATACAGTTAAAAAACATTAACCGAATTACGAGTACAACCGATACAACCACAGTTTATCTTAAATTTAGCATAATGAATGGGTTAAGATAAAACTCTCATGTGAGTCAACATTTCATGTAAACCAGCGATTATGTATGTAAGCACACATTTGGGAAATGGTGTGTCCAGTGTGAAGAACGGTTCCGTAGCATCCATTAGCAGTGTTTTGTGAATACATTAGTGATATAAATCACCCCTTTTTGTTGTAGACGTGTTTCGTATTGCAATCTTAGATCATAATTTCGATTTTAAGTTAGGTGACATTAAAATCATTTTTCAGTAAAGCTTGTGCAAAATAGCAACATGAGAACCACTCAATTTGGTATTTTAATTGTAGTTTTAAATTGCCAAATAACGCAGACTTCCTTACAATTAAAACTTGTTTTAAGAACTTAATCGCAATTGTTAAAATTTCGCAAATATTTTATGTCAAGTATGCAAAAACAACCACCCTTGGTTTAGGCATTCAGACAGAAGAGTTTGTGAACCATATCAAATTATTTCATACGCTTCCTTGTGTGTTTTTCCTTTTCTTCCACATTTGTGAGGCGATGTGTCCAGTTTGAGAAATGGCTCTGCAGCGTACATTAGCTGCTTGTGTACAACATAGCGACAAGAGCTCTACACCGTCCTTTGTTACGTCATACTTAATGTCACTATGACACATTGTAAGAATGTAACATTGGCACCTTCGCACACACTTTCATGTCACCACTTAATTTAGATTATCTGAATAGAAAAATAACTTTAAAACAGATAGTTATCTAGCTACAATATGTTCAGTAATAGATGAGTAGTTTGTTATATTCTGTTTGCATTTGTGAGTTATAAATAACAAACTGGATAGCTTGTTTGTTCATAACGAAAACCTGTCACCGGAATTTGCGTTTTTTTTTTTTTTAGCCATATTAGTAGTATTCAAAAGTACAATAGACGTACTATTTAGTTATCTAGTTTGTAAAAATATACCTACAATTTATTTATGTAACTGTTACTACACTGCATAATTTAATAACTTAGTTGTTTGAACCTCAGGTATTAACTTTATTCGGTATACTTGACAATTCCTGAGATAGGAGTTTTACCTACTATTGTAACTCGTTGACCAGAGCCAGTTTCTTATGAGGAAGTTTAGTTGTTTTTCGATGTTACACTATATGCAGACATACCGTTTAAGATGGTAATTATATACAACAGCTATCAAAATTCTCGTGTGATTTGTTTAATTTGATTGACAAAAAACCTTTTATTTTCTGAATCACAATGTTACGAGCAAAAAAGGATACGACTTCGTGGTGTAAGGGTTTCAGTATACTTTGGTACTGTGCTTCAGTGAACAAGTTGTATACATTTAATCTTAACTTTGAACGAATAGAAACGGATTTTACTTTTGTAGAGTAAAGAGCTTTTGTTCACCTGAACGCCTTTTGTACAACTTAACATGTTTTAACATCTGCCTTAAAGTAAATTACTTAACTTCCCGCTAAACTGAAACATTAAACAGACTCAAGCCTCCGTATATGCTGATGAGCATAATTTGGCCTGAAAACTTCCTTAGCAAAAATTAGGAAGGTGGATTAACAGACGTTCTGTTTTGACCGTCCAGATTATACATCTGAAAGCGTCGCTTACAAAAAGACATTACTTTCGTGATTCGCAAAACTTTAACAGGAATTGAAATATGAAAAAATAATAAACATTTTAAGGCTTTCAAATGTTTTGAGCTAGAGAAGAAATACAAACGACACATTCCTTCCAATCAAGATAATGAAGACACTCCCTTCAGAAACCCTAAGAGGTGTTTTCCAACGTCTTCATTCGTCACATCAAAAGTACCGACTGCCAACAAATTCTCTGGACTCTCAAATGACGATGACTTGGAAAGTGAGTACCCTTCGGTGGTCACAGAGGAACCACAGATTCTAGAGAGACGTCCGAGATACTCGGATTTTCCCTCCCATCACTCAAATTAGATGAAATTACACGTCAGGGAAGAATCATGATTCTTGCTGATAGCCATGGTCGTGAACTGGTTCACCATCTCGAACTACTCTACGCTTTTCGGCACTCTCAAAACCAGGAGCCAAACTCAAGCATATAGTGAGGGAAGGTCAGAAAATGGTGTTCGATTTCTCCTCAGATGACTTCTTACTGGTCTTCGGAGGTACCAATGACTTAGGGAAAAACGAACCTAGTCAACTAACTCTGCTTCAGGGAATCACCGAACTTCTGTCACTTAAGATTAAGTCCAATATTGTTTTTATGGTATACCCTACCGTTATGACATCAATAGCCTGAATGATGAAATATTTTACTCCAATATGGATCTAAAAAAGCATAAAGCCATAAGGGTGCCAAGCAACCTTCCTCGACATTAATGAACATCTTCAGAGAGGCATTACACTAATCATGGACTGCATCTAAACAAGCTTGGCAAGAGCTTGGTAGCTCGTCTACTGATGGACTTAATTCAGAGAGACCCCAGGAAGGATTCTAGTGGTATTAAGGAGGGCCCCCTCATGAGCGCTACGAGAAGTTCTGGCATGTCATCAAGACCGGTCGCTCAAGCAACTCCAAGAGTAACAACTGCTTTGAGATCCTCGAGCTCGCAGGCCCGGCCCAGCAGTCGCACATCGCCTCAACAACCCCCTGGTGTCTCTGTCACGCTGGACTCCATCGGGGATCAGCAGTTTCAGCTCTCAGGTCATGACTTTCCTCCACTACCTCCTAGTCCGTCTGCGTCTAAAAAAGTGAGTGAACGTTTTTTAGTGAAACCAAGCAAGCCGCAGGAAGTGACATGATGCCCGTTTCTGGCATTCCCCTACCTCTAATTTTCAAAACCAACTTTTAATGTTCTATTGCAATATTCAAGATTGAGTAGACCACAAAAATCAGATGAGTTTAACCTTTTTATCGAATCTGTTCATCCAAAGCCTTCATTATTATGTTTGACAGAACACTGGCTTAGCAATGATAATATATTTATTTTAAATAATCTATTGGGATTCGAAAACATTTCACTTTTTTGTAGATCTGGCTCAATAAGAGGGGGTGTTTGCATTTTGGCAGAACGTGGTTTTAGGGCAGAAAATCTTAAGTTCTTGAGTGAATCTTCAGTGGAAGGTTATTTTGAGTGTTGTGTTGTTTTAATTAGGTCTAAAATTCCAAGTGTTTATGTTTGTATTTATCGACCCCTAAAAATGACAAGGAGTCATTTGAAGTGTTTTTGAGCTTTTGAATCAAATTTTAGGGAAATTGTTTAATAAGTTTAAAATGTTCATATTATTTTAGCTGGAGATTTTAACATTGACACTAATGGTAACTCTATTTTCAAACAGCAATTCGTAAATGTTTTAAAATCTTTCAACCTGGAACCTAAAGTGTATCATCCTACTCGTGTTACTTCTTCTTCAGAAACCTGCATTGACAACATTTTCCCTAATATCCTTTCGTCTTCTGTTGACATTGTTGAGACTGGTCTCTCAGATCATTTTGGGTTACTTTTCAACACAAAGTCAATCTCCGTGACAAACGATAAAAGAAAACAGATTCCTAAATTCTCGCGTAATTTTTCAGATAATAATATATACACTTTTGGGTCAAGGTTGAAGGAGGTTGAATGGCCCAAAGTTTTAGTCACAATATCGAAAATGTATGTAATATGTTCAAATCCTTTATGCATGTAACAAAATTAGAGTTTTTCTCATGTTTTTCAAACCATCTAAATCCAACTCCAATTATTCTCCAAAAAATGGATGACAAAGGGCCTTGCCTTTTGAAGAAGTGCTAGAAAGAGATTCTTGCATGATTTGAGTAAAAGTTCCAATGATTTAGCTTTTAAAATATTTGTCCGTAGATATAAGCTAGTTTTTAGTAAATGTGTCAAGCTTGCAAAGCTCAAGTATAATGAAAGGTTCATTTTAAACTCAAAAAAATAAACTAAGGCCACATGGGATGTTGTAAAGAGAGACAGGTCAAAATGTAGGCAAACCTTCTATTGAAAAGATTATACATAACGGCGAGACTGTGACTGACACAGACGATATAGCTGACATAATGAACCATCATTTTCTGAATGTTTGTAAACATCTTGGCACGAAGCCTTCTGTAGATGCAGCTGTATCATTTGTGCCGGACGCAGAGTATTTGCAAAGACTAAACTTCTTTCAACCAACAAATGAGGAAGAGATACAGAAAATTATCAAATCTCTGAAATCTAAAAGGTCCTCAGGATGGGATGAAATCTCCCCTTTCTTGTTAAAAAAATGTTCGGACTCTTTTGTAAAACCTTTCACCTTTCTAATAAACTGTTCATAAGGCGTTTTTCCGGACCTTTTAAAGTTTTCTTGTGTTACACCAATTCCAAAGAAAGCAAATTCTCAATCATTAGATCAGTTCAGGCCTGTGTCTCTTTTAAGTACCTTTTCCAAAATTTTTGAAACAGTAGTTTTTAAGAGATTGTTCAAGTTTTTAAATCTTAATGAGTTTTTTGATTATTGTCAGTTTGGCTTTCAGAGAGGGAAGGGCACTGAGGATGCAATCTTTGAGTTCTTGGAAAGAGTTTCCTGTGCCGTGGATCATTCTCGGTTCACTGTGGGTGCTTTTTGCGACTTGTCCAAGGCGTTCGACTGCGTGGACTTCGCTGTCCTGATGGCGAAGCTGAGGTGCTGTGGAATTGGGGGAGTCGCTTTGAGGTGGTTGTCATCTTATTTTACAAACCGTCAGCAGAGAGTCGTCATGGGTTGCAATTCTCAAAGTGCTTTCCAGACAGTCTTTTCTGGTGTTCCTCAAGGCTCGATTTTGGGAAACGATCTTCCTCGAGTCGTCAGCAATGGTCATGCTGTATTATGACGATACATCAGTTATAATATCGCATCAAAACAAAGTATCAACTGCAAATCTTCTGGTCGAACAGTTTCATCTCCTTGATAATTGGTTTTCAGCTAATGGACTCAAACTAAATCCCGACAAAACTCAAATAATGAATTTTCATTTAAATCACTGCCTGTCACCTCAGAGCGATTCTTCTTATCTGCCAGATAACCTTAACATTGTGCCTTCTTTAAGATTCCTTGGTGTAGAGATCGACTCAAGTCTAACTTGGCAACCCCATATAAACAAATTACTTCCAAAACTCAGTAGGGCTTTTTATGCTATGATGACACTTTCTCACGTAGTTGGTTTCCAAACCTTACGTGAGGTATATTTTGCTTACTTTCAGTCACATATCTCGTATGGTATAATGTTTTGGGGAAACTCATCTGATGCTTTTAAAGTCTTTCGAATGCAAAAGAACATCATAAGACTAATGACAAAATCACCATTCAGGGAACCCTGTAGAGCTCTTTTCAAGCAGTTAGAAATACTCCCCCTTCCTTGTCTGTATATTTTCAAATGCCTTCTCTTTGTTTACTCACACCCAGAAATTTTACGGTAGAAACCACATACATCATCATTTTACTCGAAACTCCGCACTTCTGCAATATCCTGGTCATCGCCAACTTTGAAAAACACCGTGGTACTCTTGTACAAATCTCTTTAATAAACTACCAAACCATCTGAAAAACGAGACCTCTTCTAAATCCTTTAAGCGAAGCATCTTCAAATTTCTTCTAAATAACTGCTTTTATAGCGTTCCGGAGTACCTCGCTTGGTCATCGGGACAGTCCACATAACAGGAGCTCAGGGTTTGCGAAACTGATTTTTTTCTTTTTCTGTTCTTGCCTACACAATGTGCATTTTCACTAATATTTAACTTTAGTTGCTTTGTTTAGACCCTACACACTTGTATGTTTATATCTTTTAATGTCATTTTATTGCAAATTATTTAAGTAAATTATTGTACTTTGACTTAATCACAATCAATGTAAATTGATGTAAATGATCGAAATAAATGACTATGACTATGACTATGACTATTTCGATTTTACACCATATGCAGACATATTTTAAAATATGGTTATTATATAAAACCACCGAACTTTTCGTGTGATTTGTTTACAGTCGTGTGAATTTTCAAAAAACATTCTCTGAGTTTCGAGAAAAAAAGGATACAACTTTGACGTGTAGGGGTTTCAGTATACTTCACTCTCAGTGTTCAGTGAACAATTTGTATGCAGTAAATTTTAACTTCAAATGAATAAAAATGATTTTACTTTTGGAGAGTAAGGATCTTTTGTTGAACGCCTTTTGTAAAATTTAACATGTTTTTCTGAAAGAATATTACTTACATTCCCGCTAAACTGAAACGGTAAACTGACTCAAGCCTCCTTATATGCTGATGAGCATAACTTTGTTCCTTAGTAAAGTAAATATAAATTAGCAAAATTTAGGTTTAACAGACGTCCTGTACCATCCAAATTATAAATAAATCACCTAAAAAACTATGTATAAAATGTTAAAAGGAAACTTATATTTAACAATCATTAATTTCGAATGTTTTGCAGACTAAGTACGATCATTCAATCAGTCATTCATATCGTTGGTCATAACTTCTTTCTTTAGTAAAGTAAATATAAAATAACGGCAATCATATTAAAATTCGTCTGTACCGTGCAAGTTATAAATAAATCACTTCTAAAAAATTAAATATGAATGATGAAACTTGAATGGGAATCCGCTCAAAATCTCATTATTAAAGTCTTGAAGATAAAGCTCGATTCTTCAATCAGTCAAGCATACATCAGTTCAAAGTTCAGCTGCGCCCTTTCTATCAGATCCCAAAAGGTTCCAAACCTTTTCAACCTCGAAACATACCGATGTTGTTTTTATTGTTTTTTCTGTGAAATTCAGCCCAACTGGTGTTTTAACGATCCCATTAAGTAGTAAAGACGTAACACCGTATACGAAACCAAAACAGCTGATAACTATTAACCTAGAAACTAATAACCTAAGCCAAACTAATAACTAAACTATAGAAGATTGTAGGATTGTATAATGTTGATGGAACGACGCATTTAGGCGTTTAGTAACACCATTCTAGATAATATACGAGTATAAATCAATGAAGTGAAAGTTATTTCAATATGAACCTACGAGTAAATGATATAAATCTAAATTAAACTCCCAGTAGCATCAAATGTAAACAGAGGTATTGTTAAAGGAAACGATATTGCGCATAGATGCACATTAATCTAGCCAAATCAACATAGTTCGGCAGCCCAACCCATGATAGCGCTGCAAGGGCTGCTTTCTCTTGCCATATATTTCCCTCCCAAGGCTCCAGTTAAAGTTTTTCCGATGGCAATGACTCTAATATGACCAAATTGTGCGATCTTTGAGAATAAACGGACTTGCGTGTGCGCTAGTTGGACTACTTGAAACTCTTAAAATAATTCCCTTTCAGCGCTATATGTCCTTGAGCTGCCGAAACAATGTAATTTTCCTGCCTGAAACTATTGTGATTATCATTGCAGTGAATGTTTTAAACAGCTGGTAGTATATAACTGTAAATGATCCTCGTTCTATCTAACTTTTTGCAATAAGATAAAAGCAAAAAAAATTACCGATATTAATAAAACAAGGAATGATAACCCAAACAATTATAAGTTTTAAAAGTTACTAACGTGTAGTGGTTTAAAATAATACCTTAACTACGGTAGACATGATTTAACATTTTACGCCTAAGGTAACCATTATTGATAAGCCAAAGTCTACAGTGTTTTATCAAATGTTGATTACAAAAGATGTAACGCTTTGAAGCAGTTACCAGATGACGCAAGATGAATCCACTTAGAATGCAGGGCTGCCATTTGTACTCCAGTCAGCTTCATCCTGAAACTCGATTTATAATCAACTTAATTGAACCAGTAATTCATCAGTTTTTTAAACAAGCAAACCTTTGTAGCTGTTTAATGACAAATGCAAATGTCTTCATATAGTTTTAGTTATTAAGTTTCTTCGTTTTTACTATTCAAACTGTGGCTTGGTAATTATGATATTTTAAAGAGTGTTTTGCGTACAAGCGTAATTTGTTTCTACGCAACCTGCTTAACTAAATAACTAAAACAACAACAAAGTTCAGATGTGAGACAACTCAGTACTTTCTTATTTCTGTACTCAGCTTAAACTGAGTGTATCATTAAACTAATTTCATGTTTAATCATACAAATATTAATAAAACTAGACAGCAGCTGATGGGTGATAAGTTATTAACGAGTCCTTTGAAAAATAGGTTAGATAAGGTATCGTTCCAGCTGATATTATAAGTAGGCTACATACAACTTTCTTTTGATCATAATTATGTAGCAGAGAAGGATATCCACTTATGTTTTAAATATATCCAAACTATCAGAATATATGTTACAGATAAACAAATACGTTTCATTACGTCTGGCCCAAACCTTTTCGATACCTACCTGAGAACTATGCTACTGTAGCCTACATGTTACTAAGCTACTATGCAATTGTGTGCATGTTCTGTGTGATAGCTTTACAGAAAAGCAAGGTTCTAGCTTTCCAAAACTCAGAAAACTCGCCCGGTTGACAATACGGTTTTGGACCCATCAGTCAATTATACTAAGCCATCAATCATTGAACATGAAGTTAGAAAGTAGTTCAACGTTGGTTTACCAATGAACAAATATTACCACTTGAATGCAAGTATTTTATTTAATGAAATATCCATTAATGTAGATAGTTCACCCAATCAATGCAATTTCAGAACTATCCCGAGTATATTAACGTGTCAATTGTTCTATATTGTTGAGCGAGTTTCAACTTTGAGTTGGCTTTCACCGTTTTTCAGAACCGTTTTCCTGATTCGGATTGCAGTTGAAGTTTCCTCACCACTGAATACTTAGTTCAAATTGAATATTTTGACATAATTACATACACGGAAGTGATATGATTTAGATGTAAAACTATTCTTTGTTGATTAAGTACTTCAAAATGGACTTTTAGAAAAAAATTACTTATAGGAAATGTTTCCCGTAAAAAAAATATGTTATCCATACACATAATGTAAGTGATGGAAAGTAAAACTGTACTGTCTATAAGAATACATCGATCATTGTTAATAAGGAACAATACTCCACTGAAGCCATGCTATTTAGACAATAGCTCCCAAACAAAGCCAACAGATGAATTCATTGTACGTCTTCATTGTTATGTTTTAGTGGCATGCATAAAATCTACAATAAATATATGAGCATGGCTGTTGTAAACTATGTTGAATATAAATAGTATAGCCTGCTTCAAATTTTACGCTCACATTTTGAATCTCACAAAATAGACAACTTACACGCACACAAAAAGGTGCAATGAATTAGATAACTCCTATGAATTAGATTTGATGAGGCCTTTAAAGTTTGTATTTCATATCTTAGACATATGAAATTAACTTTTGAAGAAAGCGAATTACATTAGTCTTAATACTCGTATGTGAGGCCCGCGCGCGTAGCCTTCTCACGTATCTCGTCACGTATGCCCCTCACTGTAAGTAGGATATCAAGCACTGCGTGACTAGTCAATTACTGATAATATATTTTAAGGTAAGAGTGATATTTTTTCAATGTATGAACTAGGTAAATATTTCAGCACTGTAGATTTAAAAAGGTCGATCGAGTATAATTGTTTCAAAATAAAATAGTCGGTTTAGTTGTTGTATAATAGAGCGTGCGTAGGGATTTATATTTTCCTGTTATCCAATCAACTTTGATTGACAGGTTGGCTCCAGTACGGATCACATCAGCTGTCTCACTGTGCAGTTCCGTCCTTTACATCAACCAATCACAATCCTCAATAGTAAACCCACAAGGATTAGGTTTTAAATTGAAAGTCCACTTAAAAATTTGCCTTGAAAATGAAACATAACAAGAATATCAGGTTTGATAATGTTGACCTTTAAAAGACGTGTCACCACTTACAAGTATTAGGCAAATGAATAAGTTAAAACCACACGGTATTTATTTTGTGTTAGGATCATAGGATATGTATAATTATAGCTTTGTAATTTAAAACTACAAGTAGGCCACCACGAATTTTATTCTAACTTAATACTGATATAGGCCCTGGATACGTGAAAATGCTGCTAAATTGTATCGCGTATGTATACATTTACATCCAAATACATCTATTTTACATTTACAATTGCTTGGAAGCGAGGTGGAGTGAGATGCTGTATGTTTTAGGTCTTTAAAGTCAACAAGGAGGCCTCTGTGTTAATGTGTGCTTTTGTCTTGCTGCCAAGAGTGTACTTAGTAACAATATTTAACACAGTCAGCTAACAGCTCTTAACTACAATCTTAAAATATAATCACTTAAATAACAAATCAAATCTACATTCGTTTTGTAGACGTTTCATATTGCTATAAGGCCTAAGTACGAGTATTACGTTTCTGTTTGCAAACCCAAGTTTGGTACATTAATTCCTTGTAGTTAACCTCTTTACAAATTATACAATACAATACAATACAATACAATACAATACAATACAATACAATACAATACAATACAATACAATACAATACAATACAATACAATACAATACAATACAATACAATACAATACAATACAATACAATACAATACAATACAATTTGTATAATTTGTTTCCAATGAGTTAGATTGAGCTGTGATTTCAGCTACATACAGTAAATTTAATCAAAATTCTCTTGGGCTGGTTTTTTTTTAAAGTTAAGCTTTGAAATAAACTTTTGCTTAATTATAAAATAACCATAATTTTTTTCTGAAATGAATTAATTTATTTCCATATACTACCTTATTCTTATCGTATGAAACCAATCACATGTAAAACTGTTCATATATGGATTTTAAATTATTCAAAAAAATCTTTCAACACCTATAATAAAAAATAAACATGCATATATCACTTGTAAAAAAGAATACGGCACGAATAAGTGACATCTCGCAATGTAATTTGTATTGAATCCTTTTTGCATTTTCTGTTCCATCAACATACTACAAATATACTAGTTGAGTTTTATGTTCAAGTGGTTTTTTAAGAATAAGTTACAAATATAAAAAATATGTCTTGCCCTAATATAATCTGACTGGATGCAGTAATCTACATAGTGATAGTCTGTGCCAGCTGCATCATAAGATCTGTCACTAGCACTTACCTGCAGTTGACATAATGCAATTAGATGCAACCCTCGCTGCAAAAAACTAGACAGCAACACTACTGAACAAGTTAACTAGACACTACTGTAGGCACAGTGTCAAGGACAAGGAAATAAAAACATGAAAGTAAATTATGATAGAAAATCTAAAACCAGTTAAAATAAAAGACAAAAGCTTCAAATTATTTTGTGTGTTTAAGCTTGTGTAACTGATCCTATTTTACTTACTAAACATTATTGTTCGAAGAGCTACTTAATACATACGTACATGCTTACTGCATATTATCGGATGTAAAGGAGAATCAAATGTGTGCAACTTACAATAGACCTGCTATACCACCACTGCTGTAACAGATTGCAGATTTTTCCTAAAGAATCCTCACGTAAAAAGAACATAACAATAGTAATGGATTAGCTAATCTAATTTATCAAACGTATATCGTAAAAGTAAGTAATTTACCATGTCATTATGAAGAAAAAGTTTTTAAAAAATCACAAACGTATTCTGTGCTCCAGTAACTGTCGTAATAATCCGGATCAACTCAGCAGCTCTAAGATCACCACTTCAAACCACCAAAAGTGAGTTTTAAATACAACGATTTTAAACAATCAAATCCGGTAGCTTACATACTGTAAATGACAATATTTGTTCTTTTGGCCTTCCAGCCTAAGAACCCCAAAAGAATTATTATTTTACTTATTTAGACACATTTGAGGTAGTTAATTACACAGAAGTTGTTATGCCGTGACAGCGTGGTTAGAACATTGAGGTTTGTTGTTAGAACTTAGTGACGATGGATAAATACTTGTCTGCTTTATTGACAACGCTTTACATACATCATCAGGTGAGTGAGGTAAATTTATTATTTATAGTTTGAGATTTTAACTAAACTTATACATTAAGTACATAAGTCTTGGAGAAAAAGCTCAAATTTTGGACTGGTAAAAGGAATACAAGTTAAAATCATATAAATCAATATTTAAAATGTTTTATTTAATAATGCCTTTGGATAAGCAAAGCTGTCATATCCGGAGAAACTAAAAATTCAAAAATTCAAAATTATATGAGAAAATGTAAACATAAAACATTATAGCTTCCCAATATTATTTACTAGATGATACACAAATGCTATGAAAAACGGGTGATCTACTTAGACGGATCGATGTTAAATGTTAATAATAAAACTATTTAAATCGAAACTAGAAGTTATTTTATTGAAACGGTTGTTATACTACATTACGTACATTATGTATGAAAGATGATATCTATTAAATGCTCTCCATGGCTCAGGCGACACTTGTTGATCCTCCTGTTGAAATTTGTTACAGCATTTTTGCATAACGTCTAATCTCATGTTTAATTGTTGAACAATGGTCAGTCTGTTTACGTACACTTTACTCTTCAGAATGCTCTAAAGGAAAATTTTCAGCAAAGTCTCTTCGATTAGAAAAATTAAACAAGAATTAAAATGTTACTAGTTTTCATCGTATCTTTGTCTGAATGCGAATATAAATAATTTATTGTTTCAAAACTCTTCATCTTGATTCAACTGCAATTAGTAGTTAGAGTTGTGCGTCTCAAAAATATGTAACCTTAGCTAACTTTAATCCTTATCAGTGGAACAATGATAATATGCATTTAGGCTCTTTTTTATAGTCAGAAATACCTGAATAAGCTGTATGAAATTCAATTTGGAACAAAGAACACACAGCAGGGTTTATTTATGGAGAAAAGTACTCCGGACATCGCGATATCTCATTACGAGATATGTATATTAGGTTACTCTCAAGGGATAAAGTGTATGCTTACTTTTCATTTAAATATTCATATTAAAATCTGAGCAGTACCCTTATACATATGCGTTGTTATGTTCGTATCAGATACACTGTGCAGAATGTTGTGGCAGTTCATTACGTAACTATACAGTATACATAGTGTACGGCAACTATTTAAACCGTGACAGTGACCTTTAATATACGATACAAGTGGTTTAGAAACTTACTAACATGTAAAGGCTTTCGTTAATTAACTATTGTCAAACAGACGACAGCCTGTTTTAAGTTTATTTTTCAAAATTCAACTTTAAGGTATATTTTAACACTATTTGAAATAATTTATTATATTCTACATAATAAACTACGTTTCTTTATAATACTGTTAAAATCATAACTGGAAAACAATAAACAACTCCAACACAAAATTTGAAAAAGAAAATAACAGGGCAATCATAATACCAGAAGGGGAACCAACATAACTCTGAAAACATGTAAACCTTATGGTATAACGAAATATAAGAAAATTTAAACCCAACCACAAACAAATTACGACAAGCCCTAAAATTACACATCAATAAAAGCAAAACTAACAAAAGATTGTTTTTCTACACAAGAATGACCATTTGACAATTTGGTCGGTTAGTTTATATTGCGAAGCAATGGTTTATTCAGTGACAAGTCAACAGAATGGCGTTTTGCTCATCGGGAAACTGCTTTGCTAAACTCTCCCCGAGTCATTTAAAAAGTAATCAAACTTGTCGTAATGTCATCAGGTTTGGCGACAACTTCTCTCTAATGGAAGCAATCAATGTTAGGTCTAGTTTCTTATCTTCCACACCATTATCATGACATTGATTCGTCAGACTTTTAAAATGGAGACAACGCATTGGTCAGTTTGTATTGTTGATTAAAAATGTATAGTTTCAATAGTTGCTAGTTAGATTGTGTTTTATTTTAAATGTTTCTTAGGTTAAATAACTCTAGATTTTAAGATGTATTCTAAAATATAAATGAGATGTGTGCAAACGATCACGACTTTCGTAAAACTGAAAAGCGAAAAAAACTATTATAATACTAAACAGAAAATGTTTCAAAATATTAATGTAAACCTTTAAGTATTTTTTGTTAACTGCTCCATTATAAAGAAAGTTATATTTTAATGTTTAGTGTTGGAAAACTTAAAAATCATAGTCAAAATTAACTTTCGGTATGTACGATAGATTTTAAATATATTGCCACTACAAGTATTTAGAGATCCCGATTTCTGCTGTGCCATGCACAATATATTTTGCAATACAGGAATATTTACAAAACCGCGCTAATGGAGTGGCAACACTGGCGGAACAGTTAACAGGATTACGCTATTAGTTGATTATTGTCGCGTATTGGGGATGAGAGCCGGATGCAGGGTTGCCAATCATTGAGACGGAACTGTTCAGCTGCTCAAACTGACAAATGTGATCACTTCCGGTTAAATATTCTGTGTTTATGGTTCCAAAATGGTTTTAAATACTGTTGTCCTAAAGCATCTTTGCGTCAAGCAAAATCGAACTATAACTTAACAATATATTAATATTCAAATACTTAAATATTAAGTTTCACATCTTTTATCAACGTCATAGCTGTGTTCAATTTTCCTTTTAATCCAAAGCGTATAATATTCTATAAGTACAAAAAACCTGATTTGGCTGTTAATACTATGACGTTTTAAATTATAAGAATTACATAAATGTGCATCTATAACATTATCAAGTTAAAAGCATTAAAACTGGTAGGAATAATCATCACAAAAGGTACACTGCACACTTCTGTTATTGCAATAGCGCTGAGATTCACAGATTCTACGCGTCGACAATGGAAGTAAGTATTTTCTTCCTATACCAAGATGTTTTTTGTCACACCAAGTACCAAGTAGATCGAGGAGAGAAATAAACTTTACGTTTTGATTTCGCTCTGCAAGTTTGAACAAGTGTGCATACAATTTACTGAATCGTACTCCTACAGTTTTAACAAATACATCAAAGTGAAGTCACATCATGGAAAAAGAAATCGTAGAAAACGTATCCATAACACAGGAATACAAACCGCTGAAGACTGGAAGCTAAGGGTAGAATGTGAAGAGAGGGGTGAAACGTGAATGTTGAGCACGATCTCTGCTAAACGATGCTGTCAAGCACACTCCTCATCTCTACAGTAGTCTCTATCTGCCACATAGACGTTAGTACACGTTCTTAGACTTACAATAAAGTTTAGACTTGTATTTAATAAGTAGTTGTTTGAGTGGAGGTATCTATTAAAACAACTGTCTCTATTGTTTTAAGACTTTTTGAAATTATAATTCAAAATTTGGCACAGAAGTGCTTTAAAAAATTTTCGCTTCATTTTTAAAAAGCTGTCTAGATATTATGTGACGCTCAGATTTGTTAAAAATATCTTTGCTGAAACAACTGAACATACTACAAGAATGTAAAACATTGTAGGACGAATAAAATTCTTTGCATTGATATGTTAACTAAACAAAATAATACAAGATGAAAGTATAAAAGTCACATACCAAAAGCTTCTCTTAAGACCTAGCAAGAGACCGTAAGATAAGCAAATAAGACCTTATAATAAGTCTAGGTTGGACAAGGGACAAATAATATGAAGTCGGTACCAGTGGTATTTAGGAAATCTTCTTTTTTTATTCATTAGTTAGCTTAGATCTTTTTATCTTCTCTTGACCATCCATTTCAGGACCGAATAAACGGTTCTTTAACAGGTCGTTAAGATGGAAGTTAATTTTGTTTATTTATAAACCTCTTTGTGTTCTTAGAAAACTCATACAATTCGTAGTTAGTAAGTATTGTATACAATAATAGTGCTAAACAGCTCTCCTACTTTTGATAGAGAAAATAGCTGACGTATTAACATTTGATTAGTACTTCTTTTAAACTGGACAAACGATGACAATAATCCGGCGTAAGTGTCAAATACAAATTCTTTCGTCAAGTCTCTTTTTAACTAAAGGGTTATGGTTTTGAATTTATACATTTTGAAAATGTGTACTTAATATCATTGCTGATTGCTGCGAAAAGCTTTAGGTAGGATACGTGTATACTCGTATTTTGGGTACTTGGTAAAAGTTTTGGATCTTGATACCATTTATTCTTTGCCCATGCCATTTGACTTCGAATATTTAATTAAATTTCTGATGGCGTATACAATTTATTTCACTATTACTGTATCACTACTTGAGATGCCGACCACTCTCATCAGGGTATTCTAAGGCAAATATGTGGTGAAGGATGAGTGTTATGAGTGGTAGTTGTGATACATGAGGTGTGGTCTTGTTACAAACTAAGACCGACTCTTCCTTAGAATAGGTCATTAACTAATAGCCCAAGACCAATGGAAATACAAGGACCAACGGTTTAACGTGACTTCAGGTAACAAGACGTTCCTTAAACATAAACATTAGGTTGACCATAACGTTTTAACTTTAAAAAGTAACTTAGCAAGAAACGCACAATTTAGATTTTGGACATTTTAACCTGTTTTCTGCTCGTATTGCGAATAAAAAACCAGGGGAATTTATAGTTAAGAGCAAACTTCCAAAATGTGGTAATCTTGCACTGCAAAATTACAATACAACTCACCCATAACTAATGAGATGTTAAGACTAGAAGCTGGCATCACATATTACCTTAAATGTTTTCTGAAGGATAATGAGCGGTTGTTTGCACTCTGGATGGCAAAGACGCACATAAGCAAAGCGAGGTTTGCGTCGCTATCACGGGAGTGGTTAACAGACTACCAGAGTTGTTTATGAAACTTTCCTCGCTACTAAACCTCACTCACATCTGAGAACCGACTGTGTAATGGTGTGTGTGTGTGGTGTTGGGGGTTGAGGAACAAAATCTATCTTCACTAGCTTTGTGCTATATTACATAATTTTAGCCAAAGCTTTACATTGTACTATAGTAATAATAATAATAATACAGTTTGGAATTAATAAAATATTTTATGATTCGTTATATTAATTGAATTTCTGGGGAGGTTTGTGTCGCTATCACGGGAGTGGTTAACCGACTACCAGAGTTGTTTATGAAACTTTCCTCGCCACTAAACCTCACTCACATCTGAGAACCGACTGTGTAATGGTGTGTGTGTGTGGTGTTGGGGTTGAGGAACAAAATCTATCTTCACTAGCTTTGTGCTATATTACATAATTTTAGCCAAAGCTTTACATTGTACTATAGTAATAATAATAATAATACAGTTTGGAATTAATAAAATATTTTATGATTCGTTATATTAATTGAATTTCTGGGGAGGTTTGTGTCGCTATCACGGGAGTGGTTAACCGACTACCAGAGTTGTTTATGAAACTTTCCTCGCCACTAAACCTCACTCACATCTGAGAACCGACTGTGTAATGGTGTGTGTGTGTGGTGTTGGGGGTTGAGGAACAAAATCTATCTTCACTAGCTTTGTGCTATATTACATAATTTTAGCCAAAGCTTTACATTGTACTATAGTAATAATAATAATAATACAGTTTGGAATTAATAAAATATTTTATGATTCGTTATATTAATTGAATTTCTGGGGAGGTTTGTGTCGCTATCACGGGAGTGGTTAACCGACTACCAGAGTTGTTTATGAAACTTTCCTCGCCACTAAACCTCACTCACAACTGAGAACCGACTGTGTAATGGTGTGTGTGTGTGTGTGTGTTGGGGTTAAGGAACAAAATCTATCTTCACTAGCTTTGTGCTATATTTCATAATTTTAGCCAAAGCTTTACAATGTACTATAGTAATAATAATAATAATTATACAGTTTGGAATTAATAAAATATTTTATGATTCGTTATATTAATTGAATTTCTGGGGAGGTTTGTGTCGCTATCACGGGAGTGGTTAACCGACTACTAGAGTTGTTTATGAAACTTTCCTCTTACTAAACCTCACTCACAACTGAGAACCGACTGTGTAATGGTGTGTGTGTTTGGTGTTGGAGGTTGAGGAACAAAATCTATCTTCACGAGCTTTGTGCTATATTTTATAATTTTAGCCAAAGCTTTACATTGTACTATAGTAATAATTATACAGTTTGGAATTAATAAAATGTTTTATGATTTGTTATATTAATTGAATTCCTTGGGAAGTCTCTCTTACAAAGATTTAAAGTCATTCATGGTTTCTTTTTGGCAAAAAAAAACTATTACATACAAAAACGTCATTTTTTTAATAAGATAAGTACGAACAGATTGATTTTGCGAGAATTTATTGATCTAAACAACGAACCACAAAAATTTCCTTCTCATCAGTAAAAAATATTGGTATCGAGATAAATACCTAAAGATAAATATATCTTTACTTCTAATTACTTTTTTATTGAAAGCACTGAATTTTTTCCTTTTTTAACTATTTATCACAGAACTGTTGTGACACACGAGTGAAAAACACTGTTTTAACATATACAACTATACTTTATCCCAGTACTGTCAATTATTTACTTTTTTTTATTCACTTAAGCAAATTTCATTTTCATTAATAGTTAATCATTAATCATTAAGTTATATTACGAGATAACATCGAATGACGGCTCTTAAAAGGTATGCTTCCTTGTAAGTTGCAAAATAAATGTGATTGTCTAGTGAAACACAATTTGTAGAAGCTTTAGATGTAAAAATTTCTAAAACTTCCCATACAAGATACAAAACATTCCTAACGTCCATAAAGTACTATTTACGTCTTATAATCTATGTTCACTATATGATTAAACTGTTACAAAAAAGGTCCGTGGGTTAGTACAGAAATAGAAAAGAACGGAAGAAAATGAACATCCCAATGGATTTCGGTCAATCCAATTACATAGCTAAGCTTTCAACTCAAAGCTCTACGTTTTAGTATGAAGAAAAAATAATGATATGATTGGATTTCATTTTCCTTTTTGTTCAAACATTATTAAGTTCTCCATTCAAGTAACGATTTTAGTGTCTCCGTTATCTAAATGCTTATGGAAAATCATACCATTTTGAATCAAACGCATGCTTTTGGTTTAGTTTAGTGACAAAGAGTATACAAGTTTACATTTCAGTTTTCCTCTTTAAATGCAATTGCAAAAGATGTTTTGACCGCTTTGGGCAATGTGAGGAAGCATTTTTGTAACTCTCAAATAGTATTGGTAGATTATTTTATAACTCGATTTTGCAAGTTCTGATACTTAGGGTTCCAAAAGTACTTTACGTTTAATAGACAGTGGTTTTAAAAGCTAGTGTGTTCTTTTGGTTCCCAAGTTATCGTCAAAACATCCCTATTTCCCATGATTCGAGTAAAAACCTATTTACTCTTGAATACATAAGCACTTTAAGGACGATTACGCAAATTATCCTAAATAAATATTTTCGGTTAGCCAAAGGAGATATTAAACACAATATCAATTCATACCGTACACACTGAATCCAACGTAGTCTAGTTCCGTAGGCAAAATTTGCAATGTTGAATAAAGCTTGCTTATTATAATAATTATACAGTTGATTTTGTCTTTTGTTATTAAACTGAAGATGCCTTGGCCGGCGATAGCTCGCACTTTAGAAAATTAATAAAGTGCAAAGTTTAAACAAATGTCTGATCATTAACACCATCTACTTTTCATCAAGTATTTACCGAAGAAAAATTAAAGCTTGCTTTGTTAGGAACTTAAATTAAAGCAATCGTTTCTCTAATTTAAAATGAACCTAAATTTAAAATGAAATAATCTATAAATACATATTGTGCGACTGGTTTTCTAAAACATATTAAACTTAAACAAGCCATTTTTTTTAGTTCAATTTAATATTCATCAAAACGTTATGCCGAGCCGTTCTGGTGAAATCGATCCGGCTACACCAAATTCATCGCTAACCGACTATAATCCACTATCACCGGGTGTGTCAGGTTTTCGTAACTGAACATAACATTTTAAATATCAAAGTTTATTTTTAAACGTTATAGATGGATTGCAATACTTATTTTACAATTGTTGTGTTGGATTTATCAAAAATAATGTTAAGTTTATAAATCATATACTTAAAATTGAATTACGAAGCATATATAACATTAGACATCTCAAAAATATGCAGCTAAACGTTATACATGTTTAAAAATGTTTTTTTTTTTTATTACTAAAGAATATAATAATCTTTATTTTCCGAACAATATAAAATTGTGTTGGAACATTAACAATATTATAAGAAAACAACAAGATGATATATGAAATATATGAGCCACTAGCCTTATTATACCAATAATTTAAAAATTAATTTGATTAAAAAATAACTATGAAAACTGTCCAGACTTTTAAGTAGTAAGAGAGTGCTCTAAAAACTCTTCTATACTATAAAATGATTTGGATACAAGGTAGTTTTTTAATTTTGTTTTAAATAATTTAGAATGTTGAACAATTTTTATATGTGAGGGTAGTTTTTGAAACAATAATATCCCTGCTTGTGATGGTAACTTTTAAATAATTCCAGTCTATGGTATTCAACTCTGTAGTTGTCTACCGACCGTGTACCATGATTATGAATTTCATTGCCATGTACAAGGCGGCATTTATCGAGGCAGAACATGATAGTTTCGTAAATGTAAATTGATGGAAAAGTAAGAATGTTTAGCCTTTTGAACGAATTTCGGCACGAATCTTTTAGATTAAGATTGTCTAAGATTCGGACGGCATATTTCTGTAAAACAAATATCCGACTTACTTTTGTTTTAGCACAGTTTTCCCATAAACATGTTCCATATTTTAGATGCGGATAGATAATACCATGATATGCTAATTTCAAAATTTCTCTGGAACAAAAACCTGCTAGGTTTCTGAGCATAAAGATTCCTGTTGAAACTTTATTGCATACATGCTCGATATGAGAGTCCCAATTTAATTTTCTATCTAGATTAATACCTAGAAAATTGAAATTTTCCACTTCTTTGATTTGGTTATCATTTAAAAGTACCAGTGGGCTTTCATTGTTGATGTGGCGACCAATATATAAAGTTTAATAATATAGTTTTATTAAGGTTAGTTTTAAGGTTTAGTTGTTCGAAAAACTGCACACAAGTGTTAGTGGATTGAAAGGAAACTATTTCTAGTTCATTCAATGTTGGAGCTGTGAACATTAAAGTTGTGTCATCGGCGTATTGAACTGAGTTCCCTAGTGTCATACTTGAGTGCAAATTGTTCACATATAAAATGAACAGCATGGGACACAGAATAGAACCCTGTGGGACTCCGTACCTAAGTTCAATAGGGTCGGATACAGAATTATTGATTTGCACTTGTTGAGTCCGATTAAGAAGATACGACTTTATCCATTTAAGTGGTAACCCTCTTATGCCATAACTTTCCAATATGTGTAATAGTTTTAAATGGCTAACACAATCAAATGCCTTGGACAAATCCAAAAATACGCTCATGGCCTTGTGTTTATTATCCAAAGCCTGAATCATGTTTTCCACTAAACCATTAACTGCCTCAATAGTGCATTTATTTTTTCTAAATAACATGTGCACAACCAACATGTCCCCAAGTGAGCTTCTTTATGGCCGAAGAATTAGAACAGTCTTAGACAGAGTTCATCCAGATTACTTCTCTGGGGAGAACGATAGGAAAATGTCCAGGATTATGAAAATGCCAAAACTCCACTACGAACCTTCCAAGAGGGCGATCTGGTCTACGCCAAAAGCTACCAGCAAAGAGGACCGAGATGGATACCTTCGAAAATCAAGACTGTCACAGGGCCGTTAAGTTACCTCTTAGAGACTGTGGATGGGTTGGAAATAAAGAGGCATATCGACCAACTTCGACCTCGAGTATCTTTCGATCGGCAACAACCATCGGCAAACCAGAGTCCTAATATTGATCAGCAGGGTCCAGTTCAAGATCAGCCTGAGGGTAAGAACAGTACAAGTAAGTCGCGGTCGCGGTGGAGGTAGAGGTCGCGGTCGATGTCGACATCCATGTAAAACAAACACATTGTAGTTAATGAGAGCGAACACAGTGGGTAAGTCGCGGTGGAGGTTTAGCGCGATGACATCCAGGAGGTTTACATCGATGCTTTTCAGAATCAAATAATTTGATTTTACATGGATGCCTTCCGCGCGGTCTACAGCGATGCTTCAATGCCGGGTCAACTCGCGCCGCGCTACCCCATCCCCCTCTACTCAAAACAGTGGCAACAGTCTATTGTAGCTTTCACGACATTCCATTTCATGCGCAAAAAACGCAACGCTTCTCCTGCTGCTCAATTTTAGTTTTAAACAACATGCATGTATGAAGTCATAGTATTATAAAAGATCTATAATACAATTTGTAAGAAAGGTAATATTTTATTGACCCACATTGAGTAAAGATAGAATCTACGTATAGCCAAGCGGCGTACCTACTCAGAATTGTGTCCCTCCAAATAATTCACGGCGAGAATGTACCGCTGCGTCCGGTCTCACGCCATAGTTACACATTTTTAAACGCCGTCCCGTATTTTTAATTTCCTATTGGACACGGCTCAACTGTCTTCTCTCATGCCACCAGGTTTTACATTGCTGATATATTATTTATTTATACTAACTTAACTTACTAATTTAACATAACTATTTAGGTACCTGATGGTTACGACCAACTTTTCTTCGCATCCAATAATTGGAGTATGGTGAAAGTTGTGGTATGAAAAGGAGCAATCCAAAATCGGAAATATTGTGTCAAATATGTATGAAAAGGTCTCAGGTGTCATACTCATATAAGATTGAAATCGTTCCGGGTCATTTTTAAGTTCTTGGAAAAGGTGATGGTACTCTCCTAAATGTGTTCTTCTCAAATTGATCGGGTGCACTGCATAACGTCTATTTGGAATAGTCCCTATCAACCACCACTAAGTAACAGCTGATATTTCGTCGCTTTCGCAACTTAAATCTCTAAACATATTAAAAATCGCTGAAAACATCTCACTGGACAGTGGCCCTAGCTTTACTAAGCATCCCAGGTGACCTCCTTGCTATGTGCGGGTACATCGACATCGACTTAACTAGTGGCATCGACCGCGACCTCCACCTCGACTGCGACTTACTTGTACTGTTCTTACCCTGAGCCTCGTCCTCGCCGAATACCTCGACCACCTCCTTACCTCAAAGACTTTTCGATGGGGAAACGAGTGCTATGTATTGGAAAACTAACATATGATTGTGATTTAGTTTATTGTTATTCGTTGTTTACATTTTGAGAATGTTGTTGTAATACTTAAAATAAACATAACTTTTTCTAATTCAAATACAATTCTTAATATATAATTAATTGTGTTACATAACTATAAATATATTGCTATAACTTGAACGTTGTACTCTTATAAACAGTTAACACAACAGGACAATGACTCTGAAATAACAGTTTTCTTTACAAAGAAATGCTTCAGAGGCAAAGCAAACGTCCGGGAGAGGATCATTAGTGTAAAAGGGCTTTAGATAACTCAAGAACCACTGTTTCCCTTTCTACGATTTCTTACACTGTGAGCTCTCTCTCCACGAGTATGCGCTTTTGATATTGTATGTGGACATTATTTTGCAAGTGATTAATCAACACGTTATAAATAAGTATGCAATCGAATTAGCAGTGAGTAGTGAATCTCTAATTGTAACATGTATCACTAGCTTGTGGCAAACTCCATGATTATAACTTTTATGAAACCACCACACAATGATAGCTGACAATAACAAGTTATGCACAATTTTATGAAACTTCACTTGACGTAGACAATAACAGTACAAGACTATGAAAGTGGACAAGTCAACAATCGGGATTGTACGCCAACTGAAAGCAACATGTTAACACATAGTGCACAGTTTGTACGCCTAGGTGTTTACAATGGCTTGTGTTGACTTCGCTAGCATATACGAGTATACTTGAAATCTTTGTATCACTAACAAATGACTTTGTTATAAAATTCTCTAGAGGCAATTTGTAGGCTTAATACTTCTCTCTTACACTTAACCTTGACTGTACATGTTTGTTATTAAACTCTTAAATTATTGAACATCTTATAGAAATTATATAATGACCATCTTATGGCAAAGAAACTCCTCTAAGATCTTGAAAAGTAGTGGGTAACAATTAAGGCAATATATACTTCGTCATACAAGTTGAAACGTCAGTTTTGGCTCTTAGGCAAAGTAGGTTTGTGAAACATAGCAATTTCTCTCATAAACTTTCGTGTGTGTTTTTCCGTGAGTGGACAAGCACACATTTGTGAGGCGATGTGTCCAGTTTGAGAAATGGCTCTGCAACGTACATTAGCTGCTTGTGTACAACATAGCGACCAGAGCTCTACACCGTTCTTTGTTACGTGATACTTAATGTCACCATAACACATTGTAAGAACGTAACGTTGGCAGCTTCTAACACAGTTGTACTGTATAACCGTTTAAAACGGGGCAATTTGGCTGAATACACCTTTTTTATTCTACGAAACGGATAACTCTAAAGTGATTAGTTAAACTTAATTAAAATTACAACAACAATGTTTAGCTACAAGTATTGGATCTTAAACAACTTTTCCAATCAGTTTTTATGATTTAACGTGGTAGTTAAAAAGAAAACACTTCTTAAACATTTTAGTGAAATCTTTTATAATTAAAGCATTATTGCAACACATTACAATCATTCATAACACAAAACAGATGTCTAAAACAAGATTAATTTTTCTACAATGTTTACTTTAACTGTCTTTGGATTTGTTTTGAATTGGTACTATAAAACATAACAACAAGACCTTGGTAGGTCCATAGCTTGCTTATAATAATTGGAAACTTCTTTAAAAAAATACAAAATTAAAACGTATGCAAGTTTTAACGAGTATATATTCTGAATGTCACTTCTAAGGTTTAAAAGATAAAGCACGACTCTTCAATCAGTCAAGCATACATCTGCTCAAAGCTTATCTGAGACCCTTCTATCGGAAAACTTGACACGTTCCTAGTTTCTGTCAACACATGGTTCCTTTCATTCGTTCCCTGAAGGCCCGTAACATTTTCCCTATAGTATAAATTTCTGTGCGGAAACATACACACATCATTATATAAATTGTTGGATTGCATAATGTTAGCCTTGCTAATGGAAGCTCTAATGAGAAAAGGTCATTTTTTCATTTTAGCATAAGTTGGTTGTTTTTTTGAAACTGTAAAGGAATACTCGTATGAAAATGGTAGCACCTATTGTTTAAAACAAGAATACTTTGCTTAAAACAGCTATTCTAGCACGTGAATGCTCTAGCTAATCATGGTCCAGCTTGTTCTGTGTAAAGGGTACTTGGCATGACTCCAAACTAAGGAAGGCTGCCAGTACTCTGTCATAAGTTAAGGGTTTGTTTATAACCTTTCTCAATCGTTTGTGCTAAGCACGCTTTTTTACGCAACGTTCCTAACACTAAATACAGTTAATAGTTGGTCCAAAGGTGATAATTGAGATCATAATGTAAATGTTTGCATATATTTATAGAGGCAACAAAAGATTTTAAGAAGTGCTGCATTATAAATGAAACGAGACACAGATGTTAGTGGCACATACCTTTTTCCTATTGTTTCAAATTGCAAAAGTAAAATAGCTCTTCTCCCTTTTTCTAATCATTCGTTTCCTGGTATTTTGAGATATTTCAACCAATAGCTTGTGTTCGCTGCCCTAGCTTTGATGTAAATATTTCTTGCATCTTTTTTTTCACTCTATCTGCTTGTTACTTAATCTGCTCCATTCATTTGCTTGTTTGCCAGACTACATACAAATCTTTACACGGGGTAAGCATTTAATGTCCACCCCCCACCTTAACATTTCAAAACTGAAAAATGTAGGAAACCCTTTGAACAATATTTTTATAGTATCCGAAAGTTTGGTTTGACCTAATTTGCGTCAATTACCCCTTACCCGAAAACCGGGGGATATTGCCAAATACAGTGGTGTGTATGGCAGTATAATTGTAACTTATGATAGTGATTTCCACTATTTAAGTGCAAACTAAGAGTATGTTAATTATTTTATTGTGTCGAAAAGTTGTCATTCATGGTTGCACAAACCATGACCCGCTATCAGAAAACTTGCCCGGTTAACAAAACACTGTTTTACACATCAGTCAATATTACGAAGCCATCCTCCACAACATCGATGCCATAAAGTTAGCGAGCGTCTGAGCACCGATAAATAAAATGTATGGACATATTTAATTCGACTGGATATCAAACTTTTAAATAGTTGGCTTGCAGTTAAAATAAAACAAATTTTCAGATTCATTAATTTGTTCATTGTCTAAGCCCTTATAGTGTTGTGGAAGCTACAACTTTCAGTAGTCTTTACGTTTTATTAGGACAGTTTTCTAAGTTGCGTTTATAGTTGAAGTTTCCTCATTGCTAAATGTTTGGTTAAGCTTGAACATTAGATAGTAAATAAGATTGTTAGAAGTTTGTAACGAACTGTAAGTAGCTTGAATGGAGAAACCAAACTTTATTCTCTGAAATTTCACTAGCCAGTTAAGAATAAGGGAAGGATTCTCTGTGTTTTAAAGAGCATAACCCGCTTCTTCTGATTAGAGGCAAACCGGTTAGTAAACCAAACAATTGTGAATAAATGTTAGATAAATCCAATACACGCGGTGTAAACGACTGAAAGTAAAAACCCCACCATAGCTGTAAGATTGAATTTATCAATGTACATGACGAACAATAGACTCCACTGAAGCCATGCTATGTCTAGAACAATGGCTCCTGAACAAAGCAAACTGATAAATGCAGTTGTCTGTCAACCTCACACATTGTTTATTTAAAATATAGAAACAATAATTGTAAAGTTAATGTACTTAATATACAACTGGTACAGAGAAAAACGTTTTTTATCTGAGGTACAAGGACTCACTAAGATAAGAACTGATTAATTACTGGTCCAACAAAGTTGATTAGCAATGTAGCTTCTGAGACGAAACTCAGTTCAGTACCAGAGACAGAGCTGCATTCTAAATAGATCCATTTCACTTTGAATCTAAACTGGCTTGACACCCCATTAAGATAAAGCATAAGTTAGCGTAAAGGAGGAAAGGAAGCAGCTGAAATAAAATCATGGTTTAAATAATTATTAAAGGTTTATATCACTTTCCATTGGTGCCACGTTTTGTCACTACTCAACCTATCATAAAAATCAATAGTTTAGTTTCAATAGACAATAGAAAACACCGTGTTTCTAACAACTTTTTATCAAGTAAAGCGCATGATTTTGAATTGAAAATGTATGAAAGAACACTTTTACAATGAGGAGCGAAGCGGCCACCCGAGTGTTATCATGGTTACGCTTGTTGAAACTGTTGATGCGTTTGTGCAAAAGGATCGGAGAGTGACGTTAGATGAAATTAGTGAATATTTCTCAAATTTTCACGCACTATCGTTTACGAAGTCCTCATAGAATACCTTAAGTACCGTAAAATGTGTGCTTGGTGGGTTCCGCGAGTAGACCCGATAATCACAAATTGAAACGAATGGATGCAGCGCTAAGCTTTTTGGAACGCTATTCAAATGATAGAGATGAGTTTCTCAGTCATATTGTCACTGGGGACGAAACATGGTTGTCGTATGCTACTCCTAAAACCAAACGCCAGTCTACGGAATGGCATCATGCCAATTCTCGTAGTGAGCCAAAAAGGTTCAAAACAACAATATCGACTCGTAAGCTCATGGCTTCAGTATTTGGGATCGCCGTGGTGTATTGCTTGTTGTGTTCATGCCAAGAGGAACCAGCATGAATTCAAAATGTTACTGTGAGACCCTTAAGAAACTAAGACGTGCGATCCAGAATCGACGACGTGGAATGTTATCCATTGGTGTTGTCTTTTTGCACGATGCACGACCTCATGCAGCTGAAAAGACGAAGCAGTTACTCAACCACTTCCGATGGGATGTTCCCGACCATCCTCCATACAGCCCAGACTCTAGCCTCTAGTGACTATCATGTGTTCACAAAACTTTAAGTGTTTTTGGATGGGAAAAGTTTTGAGGATGACAACGAAGTCAAACAAACGGTACTGGCTTTTTTCAATGGATTGGCTGCAGAAGACTACGACATAGGTATCCAAAAGCTTCTAACAAGGTACAATAAATGCTTGGATTGGGAAGGAAATTATGTATACAAATAGGTTAAGATACATAAATGTAAAATACAAAGTTTCGTTAAACAATTTTGGGTTTTCTTCGTTTTATTGGAAAACGAATATTACTTTCCGAATGACCCTCGTACAAATTTTGGTATTTTAATGGAAAGTGGCAGATGTATTAGCAAACTGTTTCCGAATATCCTAACTAAAATAAGGGCTGGATCTAGTATTTTAATGTTAAGTTTAAGGAAAATAAATGCGTATGTTCTAGTAAAATTAATCATTTGGTTCTGAGATCACATGATCACATCTCTTACATAGCCTAGTATGTATAAACCCACAAATTAAAGGCACGCTTTCGCTGTTTTCAAATACTGCGTGACCAATACTCGCATAATAGATGCGTATCCTTTATTTTCAAGTAAATTTGATTCGCAAAGTATAAGCTGGGTTAACAACTCAGGACTCGGGACAAAACGAACCAGTTGACCAGGTGTAGTAAATGCAACCCAGCGTATCGGAATAAAATAGTTGGTTTTAATGTTGCTTTGGTACGGATTTATATTTGTCTGTTATCCAATCAAGTTTGATTGACAGCATGCCTCCAGCCCTGAGCACATCGGCTATCTCTGTGCAGTTTCATCTTTTTCCTCGACCAATCACAGTAAACTCTACAGTCAACTCATATTGTTGAATGCATTCAACTTGCACTTTGCAATACACCTTTACAGAGTTTTACACAGTAAAATAATTACAACTTCCAAAACGATTAGGTTATAAATTGGACTGTCAATTTTAATGACTATTGAAAGTGTACATTAGGCCTTCAATGGTCATAAAAATGATACATGACAAGAATATCGAATTTAATAGAATTCACTCATGCATAGATATTTGTGTGCCAAAAATAGATATAACTGAAGCAAACTTTAAGTTTCAAAATATAAAAACATATCAGGAGTAAGCAACAAGTGTTATTTCAAAACAATACTTGTATTGACGCTGGATAGGTGAAAATGCTGTTAAGTTGTATCATATATGTGTGAATCCAATCTCCACGTAGATCCACTTTACATATACAATTGCTCGGGAGTGGGTTGGAGTGAGATGTTGTATGTTTTAAGTATTTAAATTCAACAAGGAAGCATCTGTGTCAATATGTCCCGCTACCTTTTGTCTTTCTGCCAAGAGTGTTCATAGTAGCAGTTGTTAGTTAATAACTCCAAAATACTCTATTTATAATCTTAGAAACTGCGTACCGTAAGGGAAAAACAGTTTTGCATTTATAGCAAATTTATATTGGTAGAAAGATAGTTTAATCTTTGTTAACCTAAGTTAAGTAAGTTGTTCCATTTTTTACTTTATATTTATCAGTTAACCTTTTTTGAATGTTTAGTCAAAAAAAACCAAAAATGTGCAGATACAAAATTTTGTTTCTTGACTAAAATTTAGAGCTCTAAGTTTGAAACAATTATTCAACATTATAACTAAATAGTTATAATGACTAGTGAATAAAACTAATATATTGAGATAAATATATTAGTCGGCTTTATGATTTGGCTGGGTATAAAATCACTATTACTTATTTTTGTTTGTTTTTTTTTTCTTTTCTCCGGTTCTACTTTTAAATTAAATTGTATTAAAAAATCACTTACAAAAGTGTTTTTATACTAAAAAACGTTTTAAAGACTAGTTTATAGAATTCTTTAACACTTAATAAAACACTTTTTTCCTTAACACTGTGCGTGTGTATCGTTTCGATTGAATACAAATTCAACTTGAACGTATCGTAGAAAGAAACAAAACAGCTGAGTCTTTGAAGCTCTAAAAACTATTGTTTTCGTAAATTTTAACCTTCTGAATAAACATTCAAGTGCTAAGTAACTTGTTCAGTTTTAAGCCCCATAAATTTTGTAAACAAATGTTTTCTAATCATAACGTTTACTGTCTTAATAAAATCTGACTGCTGGATGCAGTGATCTACATACATAGTGGTGGTGTGTCCTAGCTGCATCATAAGATCTGTCACTAACACTTACCTGCAGTTGACATGATTCAATTAGATGCAACTCACGCTGCAGAGAACTTAGATAATAACTACTGCACAAGTTAAACTACTTAAGTTATATAGACGTTTTGGTGAACATTGTTGTCAATTATTACCAAGTACATGTAAAGGCCTGATTCGTTTTAATACATTACCACATTTTCTAATTTAAAACGCTTATTAAAAATGTAACTCAAAAGTTTTGATTTGTATTTGATATGTATTCTCTAACCACTTTTTATTTTATTTCCTGATTTGTTATGTTCTATATGAGGTTGAAATGGCTAAGTTAGGTAAGGCTATATTATGTTTAACACTGTCCAGTAAATACTGAATACATTACGTGGTTTTTTAGTATATACTGGTAAAGTAATTCTCATGACCATTTTGTGCATACAATTTTTTTACGGTAACACAAATTGTTAAAGAACGACTTTTTATTAAACCTTTAAATAAAAACTGAGGAAGAAAATTACGTTAGGGTGAACTGTAAATATTTTCTTTCGATTACATTCTAAATTGGTGCTTTTTAATTGCAATTTAGAATTGAGCAAACATTTTCATCTTAATTACAAATCAGATGAGTGTTTGTATAGTTTATATGAACTATAGCAAAAAGAACGGCCTCTAATTTGAGATTCATAATTGTATTCCCTTAAACGGATTTTAGAGATCGTAACTATGGTGTGTTGTTAATAGAACAAATCTTAAAATATTTGTACATAGAACTCCAAGAGATGTTCGGCAAAAGAAAATGTTACGGTTTTCATGTTGTTTGATTTTAAAGACTAGATGTGTATTTGGAATATGGTTTTAAAATTAATTATCTTCCAGTTTAGCATATTTAGGGCTTCTATTTGTTTTAGTCATTGCAATTTGATTTGTATATTCTAGGTTTTGTGTATACGTCGTTGTTTCCGTTTTTAGAATACTTTCGAAAACATTAACCTATAAAAAAGAACCTATTGTTTTTTGCTCTATAGGTGACATCAAAGCTGGTGTTTGCAAGATTTTCTGAGTTTATTTCAAACACACCTATAATTCATAGTAAGAAATACTCGAATAATGTATATTATATTCAACCTTTAACAAAGAACGTAACAGCAGAATGTAATATTTATATGCTAATAAAGAATGACTATGACTAGTTACATTCCTGAATAAAGAAATTGTTATTGCGGACATCGCGACATCTCATTACGAGATATGTATATTAGGTTACTCCCTCGGGATAGAGTGTATGCTTACTTTTCATTTAGTATTCATATTAAAAACTGTGCAGTACTATAAAAGATAAAGTCGCCTTGTATGAAAAATGTTTATTTTTAAATATATCAATGCAACTCTAAAATTGCTCTAGAATCTACTGTTTTAAAATTATTACAGTTTAATTATTTAGTCGGAATTTCTTCACCTTGAAATTCAGAGAATGGGCAGCAATTAGTTTCAAGATATGTTTCAACTATTCAGTTAAATTATTAGTTTTAACTTATTTCTAAACTAGTTTAATTTACTTGGCTAGGTTTCCTAGGATACAGCAAGTAAACAACTTTCTTATTGTTAAGCAAATACAGCTATTGACAAGTTTTGTTTGTTAACTATACAGACAATTGAGTAAATATATAAAGCAAATATTATAATAGAAATATTCTTAACAATTACAAATAGTGTATACAGAGTTTTGTATAATTCAAAATAGATAAGTGAACATTTTTCTAGAAACATTTTTTTTTTTAGAAATTTTCCGAAACTCTCAATAGCGCTTGTGGCTACCTGTTGGCTATGTTTACCTGTTGGCTATGTTTTCAACCTCAACTAACGACCAATTGCACGAGTAGTGGTAGAATTTTGTTTTTTTGGTCGCATTATTACCGTTGGGTTTAGTCAGATCCTTGACACTTGATACTTGATCTAAGACACTAACCACTCTTACGAGTATAGGGATATTTAAGCTTAATATGGAATGAATGACGAATGGATTGCGTTTTCAATGGATGATTGGATATTTAAAGCCCAAATTAAATGTAAATTGACTAACGGATTAACGTGAATTCCTAACCACAGGAAGTGCCCAGTGTAAAAGGTTACTAAATTGCTTAACAAGGAACCCGGGCCGTTTTATTGCTAGGCAGGTACTACACTATTGAGCTATGGCCACACATCTACAAATCTTAAGTAATTTTTTCATTCCAATAACTTTATTGTGACATAAAATAATACCAGAAGAAGACAAATACTTGAAAGTTTATGAACTATAAACACAGCCAGAATGAGTATAGATGACATAAAATTGCCAAACTAAATACAATGAACTTTCATTGTAAAGTAAATAAAAATATTAGTTTTGGTCAAAAGCTGGAATATTGTTTATATACTGATGGATGTAACTTTCTGTTAAATACACTACTTTGTGTTTTAAAGCGGCTGAAGTCAGAATCTAAAAGCAAAAATGCGTATGCATTGCAATTCCTCAGTGAAACACCAAACAAACCACGATAAAAATACAATTAATACAGAGCAGCACAGGTTTATTTTTCTTCTCAAGAATGGCCAATGACAACTTTTCTAATTCAATGTTAGTTTAGACTGCAAACCAGAGGTTTATTTCGTGAAAATAAAGCAGAATAATGTTTTGTTCTGAACATTGAGCAGTCCGTTCAATCATATATAAATTAATTAAATAACTCAAAGTTACAAGAATATTACTGTCCTAAACAAGGATTCCATCAAATATGCTTTTTCATATTCCTGAGCAAACCGCTAACATTTCTATTGAATGGTTTTAAATTTAAATGATGCTATTCAACAATTGTTCTCTCTAGTTATTTACATTAAGGTAAAGTACAAACATTTACTATGTCTCTAATATATGTCTTACAAGTGGAATTAAAAGTATACATAGATGAGCTGTTGTAATAAGTGAATATCTTTGAGTCAAAAGGCATTAAGTCCTTTTTGTCCGTACGGGTCTCAATTTGTAGGATAACTTAAGCAAAGTGTAACATCACTAATCATTAAAACTATAACACAATGTTGATATTGTCTACTTACAGCTGATAAAGTAGGTTAAGGCAATTGTTATGACACTTTTCAATTGAGTTGGCCATTAAACAATTACTTATCACTTAAAAGAAAAGGTTTTTTTTTCAAACCGTTGGAAACAAGCGATATATTTTGTACTAATATTGCAAATAAAATAATTTTAAAAAATTTAGTTTTAGTCTAACTTATACTTTAAATATACTTTCTTATCTGGTCTTCTTTGTCCTTAAGTAATGTTAGTAATGTTAGATTTTGGTTTTGTTACCTATGTGGAGTCTTATCTTTTTGTGTGTCCTGTGACTGTGTAAGTAGCAATAAACATTATTGTATTCAACGATTGGCTAACTATCTTTAACTACTCTTTCGCAGAGTAATGAATAAATAGTAAACGATAATTGAACCGACATTTAATTTGAACAGATACTTTGGTTTAAGCCAGTGGAATGACGAAACGCACTTATGCAGGTTTGACGTGAAGAACTATCAATTGTCAAGTGTTGTTATAGCTTAACGTGTCGGGTTACTAAGTACGATACTATAATATGTAAGTTTTAAAGTATATTATAAATATTTCATACTTAATCAAGTTTGCTTTTGCTCGTTCTTATACGCAGCTACGCAGAGCGTATCCCTCCGCTAAACGTTGATAAACTGATATACACAGTATTTGATGCAAGTATACATATGTTGATAGTAAACAGGCTATACACAATGGTATTCAACATTTTAATTATATTTAAATTTTGTTTTTTATAAACAAAAAAGACATTACGGAATATTTTATGCCCACCAGCTTTTACCGACCCAATGCTAAACCAAAACAATGTTTTAATGAAAATATAATCAAAAGCAATATTTTAGTGTCGTATTGAAGGGGCATCTAACGATCTGTGTCACCGGTATTTTATGATATGGGGGACATGAGTTTATGAGATGTATCCTTTAATTCATGGACACGTAACACTCACAGGTTTATGGGTATTGCTAGTGGCAACTGATAGCAGGATTGAACAGCTAGAGGGTGAATCCATTACGTCATATGAAGAGTGGGGTGCATATATTTAGGGTAATTGTGTTTTGTATCATTGCTCTTCAGTAATATCCTTTATTGTATCGGGCTATTCGTTATGTACTCGGAGTGCCATGACTAATGTATAATCAATAATAGATATTTATACATACTCCTCATTGTAATTATTATTGTTAAATAGCTGGTTAGTTTCAACGCGTCTAGAATGAATGCATAGTTGTTACTTACAACACGTACATCAATGGATAACGGAGATTACCTATGCAAGCTGGTGTTAAACTGTTAAACAAGGTTCCTTTAGAAATTAAACATTCACTATGAGACCTTGCTATTTTCAAAAATAGACTTTAAAAAACTTGCTAGCTAGGGGTTTTCTGTAGTGGAATTTATTGAAGGTTTTAAACTTCATTTATAGGCAAAATTCATTTTTGTAAATTATTTAAATATAGAACTAATAACCATAGCAACATTGTTCACAATCGTTTATTCAATAATTCATTTCACCACTTTTGTATGATTTTCAACTTGTTGTTAACACAGTTTTGTATAGTTGAGGCTTGACTGTTAGATGACAGAATTAGGCACGCCTCACAAAGAGCTAATGCGGCTCCTGATGTACACCAGGATCGACTGGAAAGTGACAGAACGAGACATGCTTCACAAAGAGTTTCTGAGCGTCCCTCCTCACAAACTAGATATAAGGTTGGGGGTTCCGGTCATGTTCTTGCGGAACTTGGAAGCGACTCGACTGTGTGTGGTACCAGACTCTTGGTGAAGGCGTTGAAGATCAATGTTGTCGAAGCCATCGTTCTAAATGGATGTGCAAAAGGGGATACTGTGCTCGTTCCCAGAATACCTATTATCCCTTCAGATTTGCCATCTTCCTTCAAACGCCTTCAATTTCCATTAAAGTTTGCCTTTGCCATGACAATAAACAAGACCCAAGGCCAAACCTTACAAGTGGTTGGGCTGCATCTGGAGAGCCAATGCTTTTCCTAAGGTCAGCTATACGTTGCGTGTTCACGAGTGTCAAGCAGCAACAATATATACATACGAGTATATTCTGGAAAACCCGTAAAAGATAGTAAAGTTTTGACAGCTCCTACGAGCTTTAAGATTTAATTCTCTACAAAAATATTCTGAGAACTTTGGTCGTATCTTTAACCTTTTGCTCGAAAAGCTTGCTTCAGTGTGGAGAAACAGGCTCATGATGGTTTAGTGGTAACACTAGTTTGCACTTTATTTGTACAAATTACTTTTGCCATTGGAATTATAAATCTGTCTAATACCTTCCTACCTATTCCTCACATCATTACAATATTCATCAGCACTCCTGAACATAAAGCTGTAAATATATTCACAAAGTAGTTTTGTAAACTTGTTTGTTAGTGTACGCGTTCTTTTGTAAATATGTATGCGAAGTTCAGTATAGTTTATAATATTGTAAATACAGTATGTAATAATTTTTGTATGGTCACTTCGTTTGCCGGTCTCCCATGACGAGACTGTATATCCATCGTCTTAGGTTGCAAACTAAATTGTGTTTTCTAAGAATATACAGGAAACTTTTTTTTCAATTTTAATTTTCATTTTCTTAAAAATATACACACAACTATGTTAACAAAGCCTCGTGGTGTAGCGCGGGTACTCTCAGCTATTATGTGATAATATGCAGCTGTAATGTATTTTCCAAAATGATCTCTTAATCTTAAATGGTAATGTTATCATCCACGAAGTCACTTTGAGGTGGTATAACCTAATATTTCGTAACTAGGCATTTGTTAAAACAGCTGGGACTATTTTATTGTGTTGGAAAATATTTGCAATACAGGATTATTTACAAAACTGTTGTAGCAACAGTGGCGGAACATTTAACAGGATTACGCTATTAGTTAATTATTGTCGCGTATCGGGGATGAAAACCGGATGCAGGGTTGCTAATCACAGGGACGGAATTGTTAAGCTGCTCAAACTGACAAATGTGACCACTTCCGGTTGAATATTCTGTATTTATGGTTTTAAAGTGGTTTAAAATACTGTTGCTTTGAACAGTATCTTATTTTTGCTTGCTAATCAATGAACTTAGACAACTAACTAGCTTTTAACTGTCGGAGCAAATAGAAACTATAAGATATCAAGGGTTTTACTGTTTACAAAACAACTAGTATGAAAAGGTCAGTAAATCAGTTGTTATTTGTCCGGAACAACTGAACATTGTATTAGGGTATAAACATACACACACAAACGACTGACATATTAAGATTATGTTAGCAACTAAAACACACGATACACTAAATTATTTTCTAGGGCATAATTAATGGTTGTTTGTGCTATGAATGGCACAATAAGCACATTGAAAGCAAAATGAGCCCCGCGTCGCCATCAAGAGATTTTTTACCGTCTGGTAGAGTTGTTTATGAATCCTTCCGCACCACTAACCTAACCCACAACTGAGAGTCAACTGTGTAATGGTGTGTGTTTTGGTGTGTGTGCGGGTGTGTCTTTGATGGGAGGGTGTGAAGAAAACCCCACCTGTTTAGGGAAAATGTTGTGTACCTGTGTGCTTTGTATTCTTGACGCTTCATAAATGCATTATTAAACTATAATCACAACAAAATATAGATACTCAAATGTTACTTCAAAGTTAAGAAGTCTTACATACGTATTTTCTCATTTTAAACGATATTTTTAGTAATACTTTGTTTAGCTATGTTAGTGTCAAGGAATAGGTTAAACCCGCGTTCACTTTAAAGCTCTATATTGTAACACATATAAAACAGTGTAGCATTTTTCATTTTGCAAATGCTACAGATTATCATGGGTACTAATGAGTGTAACTTGTTGTAACTCGTAACTTAATTTTCCAAAGAGCTATACAATTATACCAGTTGAGGAATATGTCTCGCTACAGTTCACAAAATGAATGCAATTAGTTTTTGTAAAATAAGTACAGTATTAGACATCCGAATTTCCAAATATCAAAAATGTTAAACACACAGTATATCATTTACAATCACATTTACTTATTACTAAATCATTACCAAAATACTACATTATATTATATTACCTAACTTTTAAAACAGCATAACTATGAAATAATAGTACTAGTACATTTCATTTCCTCTTTGTTTCAAATATTTAAAAGTTGTCCATTCAAGTTACAAGTTTTGTATACAGGGTGATTCTAAAATAGGGCGCCAAACTTCAGGTGTGGGTTCCTTATGAAAAACAATGAAAAAATTCCTATAAATATGGGTCCAAAATTCTTCGTTACCCCGGTAGCCGCCATATTGTATTTTATACTTAAAAACTTATATCGCCAGAACGGTTTGACCGATTGCATTTGAATTTTACATTAATATTTTCACTTTTTTCTTCCTTTTATAACAGGTACTATAACAATTGATCTTTGGTGTTCACATCTTAGGTGTACAAATCAAACAGGTGAATAACATTTACAGTCGGCTGATCCAAAAGTGAAAACTGTGGATCGGTTTTTAAACCACATTAGGTTTAAAAACAGCTTTTTCCATTTTAATTGTTAACCAGCTGATAGCTAAAGGTATTTGCAAAGTTATTATTTATCAATTATAAGTTTTACGCTTTCTTCTTTGATTTTACATTACTGTGACCTGTTGTTAAAATGGTTAAGTATGCGTATCAAGAATAAGCGGGTATGATATTTATTTGTCTAATACGCCATTTTAGTGGTATTTTAATTTGAAAGATTTAAACAGCCGCTATTTTGTTTCTGTGGGTTTTTATGTAATAATATTTTTTCTTAAATTGACCTTATGACACATAAACACTATTCCAAGTTTAAATGCAATCGGTCAAACCGTTCTAGAGATATTACCTTTTAAGTAAAAAATACAAAATGGCGACTACCGGGGTAACGAAGAATTTTAGGACCCATATTTATAGGCACTTTTTTCATTGTTTTTGCATAAGGAACCCACCCCTGAAATTTGGCGCCCTATTTTAGAATCACCCTGTATACAGTACCTACTGTCACTGCATGAATGACGAATGAAAAAGTCTTTATTTACGTAGTGAAGTTAGGACTTTATAGTCCTCTATACCACTTAACGCCGTTAAATATATTCGACAGCAATACAACAAAACAATATACATTCAAATACAAATACATATACATTACAAAGATGTTTCAAAATTAAGTTTTAAATATAATGTAATATAAACTTAGCTAAGACTTCTGAAAAATAACTAATAATTTGATTTAATGAACATGCATCACTTTAAATTTTATTTGTACGCATTGTGTAACCCAGTTAATGATTTAAACCAAAATAACCTACACTAATAAATCTAAATAGATAATTAAATTGAATTAGGAGAGTTCTGAGATGTTTAAGACCAGGGTAGATAGGGAAATTACTTGTCCTAGAGTTTGGGAATGTCTGTCAAGCACGCAACACCCTCCAACTCTGAGACCATTCACAGCAATGTTAGGGACCTCAATCCAAACTGCACGAACTGAATCCAACGTAGACATCTTTGGTGTCTTAGGTTATTTGTAGACCACGTAAAATTTCAAAATGTGGATGGAAACTAGATTTTCAGCATAATAAGAGCTTCCAGCTGTGAAAAGAAAGGATTTTGATATTATACTCGAATTTAGATGAACACTTAAGTTATTGAAAAAATGGTAGGTATTATTTTACTGGACATTAAACTTATTTTGACTCTTTTCATTTAGGTCTTGAATATGTTGGCTTCATATGCTTAAACTTCCTTTGATATCATGGAGAAATCATGCATCATAATAAGAAAGGAAAACAATATATAGGTACATACGAAGCCAGCATATTAATTATTCACGATTATAATTAAGGAAATCATATAGCCCTCACCTGTAGGAAAAGTTTTCTAAATGAATGAAGGTTGATTAGCACAAAAAAGGTTAGTTGACGAAGCAAATTACACAGTTATGCAATTTGTTAGCGCTATCAGATTTATTAACGACTCAATTTTCTTACCCTAAAGTGTTATTGCTTTTTCTCAGCTGAAAGGTAGACGAACTGTTTTCGAGCTATATAAATAACAAAAGCCCAAATAGTTATTTAATTCCTTGCCAGTTACATCAATACAAATTGTTTTTAGTAAAACAAGAATGTCCAGCCTCTGTAACAAGACAAAAATATTACTCCATAATTAAAATCAACTTTTATAAACGTACCATATAAGAAGTAAAACATAGTATACATTTTTTAATAGACCCTTTTTAAAACTTTTCTCTATGGATGCAAAAAGGGTGATATATTTGTCCGTCTTATACTACACTTCCTAGTATCTCTATACAGTAAACCGAAACCAAATAACATGTAAACGTAATAACAAATGAACTTGTATAATTTCCAATGTTATGAACCATTTCAAAAGGTTATGTTCTGACATCCCCTGTATTTAAAGCACGAAGCAAAGCAATACATACTGAGACATCGTTGAAGACAATCCTGTCATTTTACGAGTTCGACTCTCCGTGTTTCTCTTTCTGTACATTATCTTTCAGTGCACTTTGAACACTAAGTCTTACGTATCATAAATAAAACCACTCCAAGAACTTAAACTGGAAAAATGTAGCTAAACATTACCCTAGTTACAATAGAAAGCATTGCTAAACGTTAAGTGTTTATAGTCTTAATTCGTATTTTGTAGCTCATTTGGTAATGTCGGTCTGAAAATATCCATGCTGGCTAAAGGCCTCATCAATAATGTTTCATTAATCATTTAAAATTGGCTAGCCTAAATATTTTAGTAGCTTTTTCATATAGCTTGTTGTTTTTAGTGCTAGGACATTCGGTTTACTGTCAAGGTTAGACATAAATAATCGACGAAATATAAACAAATTTAAATAAAACTATCATTTAATAGAGTTTAAAAGACATTGCCAACTATTTAAAGATAATATATAATTTTATATCTTCAACATTATAGTTTCTTCTCAACTAATAATACACATTTTTGGATTTTCTAAAAACCTAGAAACTTTAAAAGAAACACCTTTTGGTTCAACTTATTAGTCAACTAAACGTTTTCCCGAAGCGTTTCGGAGGAACAATTCGTTCAATCAAATTTTATCGCCAACCAAAAAATTTAATCCACAAGCATCGGATGCATCGGGTTTTCCTCACATAAACATCACAGTTAAAATATGAGAGTTGTTTATTGTTAAACGTTAAAGCCATATTAACACAATTCTAAAATGTGGATATTAGATACTATATCCAACACATTTCGTGATCTACAAATGGTCTTTTTAACATAACTTTCCACGAAGCCTACATAATGTCCCAGGACTATTTGGAAAAGTGTATTTAAAATGGTTGCTAAGGTTAATTCAATCGAATTTCACAACATAACATGGGCATACATAGTCGTTCGCTTCTCCCTTAGCTAACATTTTGTTTTTTTGAACTAAAAAGTATTTAACGGGTTTCATTAAAATTTAATATAATTGTTCCTCTAACCAAACTCTAAAAGAAGTTAACATGTTACTGTATTTAAAATATGTGTCTACTGTAAAACGTTTTTATTTCATACATTTGAAATATATTTGTATGTTTTCGTGATATTTTTACACGGAGCTCCGGAGCAACCTGTATATGACGTTATAACTCTCAAAACTTTACAGCTGAACAATTTAAATTTTTAAAACAATTTATAACAAAACTGTAAATTGTGTTATATTTTGAACATTGTGCTTTTCTTAAAAGTGCAAAGCAACAGGACAATGACTCTGAAATGACAGTTTTCTTTACAAAGAAATGCTTCAGAGGCAAAGCAAACGTCCGGGAGAGGATCATTAGTGTAAAAGGGCTTTAGATAACTCAAGAACCACTGTTTCCCTTTCTACCATTTCTTACACTGTGTGCACTCTCTCCGCGAGTCTGCGCTTTTGAAAGTGCTATCAAACATTAACTTTACAAGCAAGAATGCCAGTTGCATTTGCCATTCAGAGGCGAATAATCAATTATTGCAACAGTTTTTGCCAGCTACTAGCAAAACTTCACTACTGAAAGTTGGAAATCTGCCAGTTAAGCAAATCTTTTCTAAACTAGCAACTTCACGTTGTTTTGGCACAAATTTGTTTACTTATTTCATAATTTAAAAAAGATATTTACAGCTGATAACAGCTAAAAATGTCTTAAAAATCAATCAGCTGGAATAACACAGCAGATAACATATTGCAAAGTGCACAATATCATAACCATGACAACTGGTTTTATTTGGCAACTCTGTTTTTTTAAAAGATATTGTTATATTCTTAATTATGTTTGGTTATAGTAGTTTTATGAGCTTTAACCAAGAATAACTACTTTATTAGAATTGGTGCTATTACCTTTGGTACCAAGCAGAACAAACGACTGTATGCACTATTAAAATACCTGCTAAATCGAGGTTAAAATTAGTATTTTTTATAGCTCTTAAACGAATAAAGATACAAAAGTGTGTTCACTACAAAAAATGTTTATATTAAAATTATCTGTACAATGAAATGCAACAAGACATACCTTAGTATTTAATGTTTGTGACTTATTCATGATAGAACAACTTAAATGTGTAAATCCATTTAGAGGTTAGAAATGTTTCAAAAACATGGTTGTAAGACGTACCGTTGAAAAGCCCGTCAAAATCCAAGAAACAATACATAAACACCATATTTTTAAAACAAATTAATACTCTTAATACAGAGTGACCCATAAAAGCTTACGCGATTCACGTTTATAGCTCTAGTTTGGTAGCGAGGCAACATATCAAAAAGGTTGTTTCGTCAAAATGACGAGAATTGTCTTGTGTTAAAAATTATGCACAGTATGACCCATCTTAGTATTTAACAATCTCGAGTTTTGTCTCCGTGAGTTTCAGTATTGACACATCCTGTATACTGTGAATCTTAAAAATAACATAGTATTTTTCCTAAAATTCCCATGTTCGTTTTCCAGAGAAAAAAGTTTTTCCATTATTCTAGCTCTAATAGTACTCCCGTTATCCGTTTAGGACACTTTGTCGTGGCCAACCGGTACATATGTGATCATACATGTAAGTAATCAGCAGTTGTTAGTAAACCAGCATTTACTTTTTATACACAAATATGGCGAATGAGAAAATAGTTGTGCACTTTTGTCGTTATTTTATTTTTATTTTGAGAATACGTAGGTGGTAAGAAGGGGAACGGGCACAAAACCTATTATCGATAAGGTTTAAATCAGACGGAGGGTGGAGTAGGTGTTCCAAATAAAAATACTTGACGTAAAAAACTCTTCTTATTTATCACACATCAGATTTGAATTATGCTGGATTGTTGATTGCAATAAGTCTTTAACAATTGCCGCATTATTTCTAAACGTTTACAGTTACTCTTAAGAATTTGTATAACAAAGGGCACCTTTTATTTATCACACTATATGTGCAGGGTTAAATTCTTTTTAATATCCAGTCCAATCGTACATTTAGACTCATTGGGTGGTAATTTCTATACGACACTAGCTTTGCTAGTTGTAGTGCAATGGCACCTCGTTAATTAATGCAAAGACTCGTATACAGGGTGATTCAAAAATAGGGCGCCAAATTTCAGGGGTGGGTTTCTTATGCAAAAACAATGAAAAAAGTTCCTATAAACATGGGTCCTAAAATTCTTCGTTACCCCGGTAGCCGCCATTTTGTATTTTTTACTTAAAAATTTATATCTCCAGAACGCTTTGACCGATTGCATTCAAACTTGGTAGGGTGTTTATGTGTCATAAGGTAAATTTAAGAAAAAAAGATTATTTCATAAAAACCCACAGAAACAAAATGGCGGCTATTTAAAATTTTCAAATTAAAATACCATGAAAATGGCGCATAATAAAAAAATTTTACAAGAGTAAAAAAAGTTGTATTTTATAATTTTACATAAAGATACAAACTCATTTTTCCAAATTTTACAATAACATTTTCATTTTTTACGTCTTTTTACAACTGGTAAATGTACCAAAATTTTTCAAATTGAAATACCATGAAAATGGCGCATAATACAAAAATTTTACAAGAGTAAAAAAAGTTGTATTTTATAATTTTACATAAAGATACAAACTCATCTTTCCAAATTTTACAATAACATTTTCATTTTTTACAACTGGTAAATGTACCTGTTGTAAAAGGACGTACAAAATGAAAATATTAATGTAAATTTGGACATGAATTTATATCTTTATGTAAAATATAAACTAACTTTAACTCTTATAAATTTTATATGCGCCATTTTCTATTATTCAATTTGAAAAAATAAATAGCCGCCATTTTGTTTCTGTGGGTTTTATGAAATAATATTTTTTTCTTAAATTTACCTTATGACACATAAACACCCTACCAAGTTTGAATGCAATCGGTCAAAGCGTTCTGGAGATATAAATTTTAAGTAAAAAATACAAAATGGCGGCTACCGGGGTAACAAAATTTTAGGACCCATGTTTATAGGAACTTTTTCATTGTTTTGCATAAGAAACCCACCCCTGAAATTTGGCGCCTATTTTTGAATCACCCTGTATACATTGGTAATTTAAAATTACTATATAATGCATTCGACTACTTGTGTGTATTATTAAAGTTTTTACGACAACACAGTTTATTTCTTATATTTAACAGTGTTATTCCTCTACTAACCTGCATGTGAAGTTTTGTAGGTGGAATAACAAAACATCTATTAAAGGCCTATTTTTCCAGCAACGGCTGTAGAAGCGTGTTTGATTAAAGCTGTGAACTTATGTTATGAGAGGTGGTGCAAGAGAGCAGGGAAAAGCACTTCCAGCTGAATGCCAGAATTGAACGTTCTGTGTTGAATTCATCTCTTGCACTTTTCTCTTACTTTGTAAGTCTCTCTAGAAAGTTAGCCTTTTTTAAGTTATTTAGAGGATAGCGTATGAAGTGATATTTTGGATGACTGAGTTGGATAACTTACTACTGCCACAATGTTTGAGCAGACATCGCTGTCAGTCATTACAGTGTAAAAGTAAATCATTGTTTGATGAGGACCTAAAAAATAGTTATTAAATTGAAAGGAAACAACACAATCTGACATTAGCTACATTAAAAATGTTAGTAAATTATGATCAGTTATTGTATAAGGGGAATCTTCTTAAAATCAACATACTTGAATTAACAACGTTTTCAATTTTAATTGAATAAAATACGAGTACATCAGGCACAGTTCACAATGCTTTCAATCCGTTATTTTGTACATAATTAAAGGGATTGTAAAGAAACAAAAGTTTGTTTAATAAACAGTATGCTGTGGTAAAACAATCTTCATTAATATAGTTAGAAGCTTTGCCAAGAGATTAAACACGATTTATTATTGTGCTTGGATTTTTAAAGTTGAAATAAGAAATAATAAATCAAAATTTGAATGTACATTATTGTTATCTTATTCATTACTTTTTTCAAGAGGGTTTGTCCAATATATTAGTGTTCTTTCAACACCTCTAGTAAACTGCTCTTTTGCTGATTTTGCCTGATATTTTTAATTTCAAACACTATATACCCCACTTCAAATTAATGGTACAGGAAGTACATAAGATTTTTTTTAAGATAAGCATTTGCGCAAACAATCTTTGACCGCAAATTTTAGTATTAACATATTAAGGATCATAGTGTAACATCATAATGTTTCCCGTTCCAAAGCTAAAAGGTTCAATACAAGCAACAGTTATTTGATAAAAAGAAATAAACGGAAATTTTCTGCCACTTCCGGAGAAAAACTACTCCTAATGAGAACAAATAATAAATTTTCCTGTCTACTTTTCCACTAGACAATGGCTTTGAATTAGCTGAAACATGTCGTGGATATAAAACTTTTGATTGTTTATTCAGTTTTTTTTTATTATTTTATATATACTACCTGTCTGCTATCCTATTGATATCAGGGATATCAACCGTCCACTAAAGCAGCTAAACATAACATCTTCGTGATTTGTGTTTCGGGTATATTTCTGAATTCTCGTTGAAATTAATCTTGCATTTTGCCAAGATACATCCAACCGCAACTCTGACTCCCGGCGTGCACAATGGCTCTGTCGACAGTTATCGAATAAAGACAATTGGCATCCCTGCTGGATTGAACGGTTATCATCCCTGTCACCGATAGTCACTCAGCTTCAGCCAATTCACTAATTCACTATTTGAGATGCCGACCACTCTCATGAGGGTATTTTAAGGCAAATATGTGGTGAAGGATGAGTGTGATGAGTGGTAGTAATGAGTCATGAGGTGTAGTCTTGTTACAAACTAAGGCCGACTCTTCCTTAGAAAGGGTCATTAATTAATAGCCAATGACCAATGGAAATACAAGGACCAACGGCTTAACGTGACTTCCGAACCACGCAGGTGATGGTCTGATATGTCTAAACGATGGTAGGAGTTGATGCGGGTATCATCAGATGATCACTGAGACTATCTGAGCCGCTTTAGAGCTAAATAAATAAATAATAAATAAATAAATAAATAAATATTTTATTGCTTATGGACATTTACAATAAATGTATTGCAATCGTCAATCTGTGTGTATCTAAAATTTTCCTTTCATTCTTACATCAAAATCCCATTCAAACATACAGTTTTTACACTCACTCTCTCCCATACATTCGAATGTAACCACTCTAGCCCCTAATGAGATAGCTAATCATACGGTCTCCCAATGAATGCCATAAACTCGTCTGTATCATAAAATGCTTGAGAAATAAGAATTGTTTTAAGACGAGATTTAAACGCCTTAGGCTCAGGGGCATGTTTGAACGAATTTGGTAGTCTGTTGACGAAATGAACTCCTGCCTGGGAAGGCAAACGGTCATGAACTACCGTTCTGTGTCTCCCAGTTCGGTAGTTGTCCCTGCCTCTAGTTTCATAAGAGTGTACGTCTGTACCTCTTATGGTATTACTTTTTGATTTGAAAAAGAGACACGTCTCCAAAATGTAGAGGCAAGGTAAAGTCAACAGTTTTAGGGTTTTAAATGCCTCCCTACACGACTCTCTTCCTCGCAATTTGGCGATTATCCTGACTGCTCGTTTTTGAAGAATAAAAATCCTAGACAAATTTGTTTTTGTGCAGCCTCCCCACAAAGTCACTCCGTAGGATAAGTGTGGGTAAATTACTCCGTAATACGCCGTCATCAGTACCTGAGTTGGGCAGTATTCGGACAGTTTCCTCAAAACATAAATTCCTGAGGATAGTTTTGAGCAAACGTGGTCTACGTGAGTATTCCAAGTCAAACCTCGATCAAGGTGTATTCCAAGGAATTTAGTTGAGTAGACCTCTTCGATCTCAGTGTCGTCCACCATTACTGTGGAACTCGCTGAGTCGTTTTCTCATAAACAAAATTGAATAAAGTTTGATTTTGATGAATTTGTTTTGAGATTGAGCTCGTTGAAATGTTGAATTATTCTGTTGAGCTCGACAAAAGTCACGATTTCTAGTTGTTTGATAGAATTTGCTTTGAAACATAGAGTCGTGTCATCAGCGTACTGGACGATTCGCCCTTGCTGTACCGCTGAACTGGCATCGTTAACGTAGATCAAAAGAGCAACGGACTGAGTATAGAACCCTGAGGGACTCCATATCTAAGACACTCCTGCCCTGATCTTACATCTGAGATTCCTACAAATTGCTTTCGATTGCTAAGAAACGATTCAAGCCACCTAAGGGCACTCCTCGAATCCCGTAATACTCCATTTTGCTTATGAGGATTCGGTGATCAACACAGTCGAAAGCTTTCGATAGATCAAGAAATACACTTAGCGTATCTTTTTGACCTTCGATTCCCTCTACTATCAGCTCGACCAGACGCCCGACTGAGTCTATTGTCGATTTACCGCTTCGAAATCCAAATTGGTTTGCTGATAACAGATGGTTTTTTTCTAAAAATTGAACGCATCGAGTAAAGAAAGTTTTTTCGAAAATTTTACTAAAGATTGGTAGTATTGAGATGGGACGATAATTGTGTGTGGAGAAAGGGTCACCTTTCTTAAAGATTGGTGTGACCTTTGCAATTTTGAGAGAGGATGGGAATATTCCAGAGTGAAACGATAAGTTGATCAAATGCTCAAGAGGAGCCAGCAAATGCTTTGAGCACTGCTTAAGGAGCCACGTTGAAATGTGGCTTGAGTCGTTCGACCTTTTTGACGTGAACTCTCTTATCACTCTACTAATTTCCTCTCTTGTGACCGGAGCCAGAGCCAAAGAGGCTGTGGGGCTCGGTATTGGTGAGGGTTGTATGACTCTGAGCTAGGCTCAGCCATGGTCAGTTCCTACCGAGGCGAAGAATTTATTGAACTCTTCAGCGACTTTGGCTGTATCGCTTATGAGTTCATTGTTAATTTGAAGTTGAATTTGCTTTTGCGGTTTTGTATTTTTATTGTTAATTATGGCCCAGGCGGTTTTGGAAACATTTTTTGTCGTGAGCATGGCTTTGGTTACATCATAAGCCTTTGCAGCTTTGATGACCTTTCTATAGATTCGCTTATAATTTTGAAAATAACCTATATCATCCTCAAAACCTGACCTCCATGAAGCTGGATTACAGGACCATGCCACGAGTCCCAGTCAAACTATGTAAATAAAGTTACTATTTATAGTAATAAAGTTACTATAACAATCAGTGACTAAGTAATATTCTAAAGTGAGAGGGAAATATTTAATGCTAATTATTTTGATCTTTTAACGTAGGGTGAACTGGAAGAACTATATTATAGAAAACTATGATATTTACTTTTCGGGTGAGGAAAGAGACCTAGTGTCACACTTTCGACAGTTAGGACATTTATTTCAACAAGGATGATTCAGACAATAAAGTGACCATCTGATTTGTGGTAGAATTGGATCAGTGAACAGTAGTGAATATTTATTGCGTTGTTTGTAAACAGTCAACATCATCAACTGAATGAATGATGGGTTCAATAACAAGCATACAAACAACGCAACGGTTGATGGTTGTCTCTGCCATTAGTCATTTTAACAATTTATATGAACTCATTCCGACTAACACAGGCTTTCCAATAAGTTGGTATCAAGGACAAAAGTTATTTTCTAGGAAAATAGTATTTGTATAATTAACAGGATAATAGTATACAGTATATTTTAACAATAGTGTAAAACTAAAATGATTTAACTATCATTTCGACAGCTACAGGGTGAGTTTACATGTAAACATGTAGTTAAGTAAAATGTTTTTACAGATCTTAGAACGTAAAATTAAACAGCCCTTGTTTAAGTTAATAAAACAATTTTCATAAGTTTTCCAGGGAACCGTAGACTGATAAACGCGTTTAAAACAACATTAATACTGCTAACAAAAAGCAATACAACAAGTATATTTTTAACTTTAGTAACTAAATAATGTCATAAATTGAGTCTAGCTACACGAACGTCTGTGCCGTGGTATATTGCGTGATGTGTTTATATCTACCGGGTGGCCACGATAAAGTGTCCTAAACGGATTACAGGAGTACTATTAGAGCTAGAAAGATGAAACAAGCTTTTCTATCTGGAAATTGTACATGGAGATTTCAGGAAAATATTTTTAAGATTCTCAGTATACAGGCTGTGTCAATACTGAAACTCACGGGGTCAAAACTCGAGATTTTTAAATACAAAGGTGGGTCATATTGTACATAGTTTTAACCAGAAGACAATTCTAGACATTTTGCCGAAACAATTCTTTTGATATGTTTCGCCATTACAAAGCTAGAGCTATGAACATGAGTCGCGTAAGCTTTTACGGGACGCCCTGTAGTTAAACGATAAATTCGATTGAAAATAATGGAGTTTACGTATTATTTCTCAGAATTTGACGAGCTTTTAATGGTATGTAGTACAACCATGTTTTCAAAACGTTTCTAACCTCAAAATCGAAGTAAACACTGAAGTTGCTATTATCATGAATAAGTCAAAAATATTAAATGGTAAGATATATCCTTGTAAAGATAATTGTAATATGAACATTTTTTGTATTAAACATAACTTTTTATCTTAATTCATTTAGGAGCTATAACAAAACATTTTTAACCTTGATTTTTCCTGTATACTAAAATAAGCTGATTGATTTCTCAAGCTGTTGTATTGCTGTATTTAAAATTTCTTTACATTGTTACGTGTCAAATAAAATGAATACTCATTTGAAATACAACAATACAACAGCTTGAGAAATCAATCAGCTGATATAACACAGCAGATAAAATATTGCAAAGTGCGCAATAACATAATTATGACAACTGGTTTTCTCTCCCAACTCTGTTTTATAACAGCTACAAACAATTATTGTTATATTCTTATTTATGTTTGTTTTTGTGATTTTATGAATTTTACCAAGAAGAACTATTTTATTAGAATTGTGGCTCTTAAATTAGGTACCAAGCAAGTCAAACGACCGTATAAACTACTAAAATACAGGCAAAATCAAGGTTAAGGTTGGTTTTTTTGTTAAGGCTCTTAAATTAATTAAGATACAAAGTTATGTTCAATAAAAGAAATGTTCATATTACTCTACAATTATCTTTACAATGATATGCAATATGCAATACCTTACTATTTGATATTTTTGACTTATTCATGATAATAGCAACTTCAATGTTTACATCGACTTTGAGTTTAGAAATGTTTTGAAAACATGGTTGTACTACATACCATTAAAAAGCTTGTCAAATTATGAGAAATAATACGTAAGTTCCATATTTTTAATAGAACTTATCGTTTTACTACAGGGCGTCTCGTAAAAGCTTACGCGACTCATGTACATAGCTCTAGCTTTGTAATGGCGCAACATATCAAAAGAATTGTTTCGCCAAAATGTCGAGAATTGTCTTCTGATTAAAACTAAGTACAATATGACCCACCTTTGTATTTAAAAATCTCGAGCTTTGACCCCGTGAGTTTCAGTATTGACACACCCTGTATACTGAGAATCTTAAAAGTATTTTTCCTGAAATCTCCATGTACGATTTAAAGATAGAAAATTTTGTTTCATCTTTCTAGCTCTAATAGTACTCCTGTAATCCGTTTAGGACACTTTATCGTGGCCACCCGGTATAATATAAAAATGAATCGCAAAATGTGCTGCTAAGCGCATAACTCAACAACGCCTGGACAAATTTAGCCAAATTATTTTTAAATGTTCGTTGGAGTTCAAGGATGGTTTTTACGGCGAGAAAATATCGAATAATTGCCGGAAAACCCTTCAATAAAGCCATTTTATTTTCCCATACAAACGTTTTCTAACTAAAACGTAGTCAATTTGAGCTGTATTGCTATTCGTTGCCAGCCGATATCCCTATTTTACAGACATAAAACATATGTACAGCTTGAAGGACTTCAAGTCAAATCAAATAGAGAAAACAAAAACAACAACAAACTGTCAATGTCGATTTGCCGTTGTACATTGTGTTATTTTTTTATATTCTATAACCTTATCTACTGAGTTTGCTTTTGTTAACTAATACATGAAACAAATTCGTATATCGTGTATTGTGCTGAGTGATTTATACGTAGGAACAAAAAACTACCACATTACAAATCTTTTTGACAGGACGAAGTCCGTCGGGTCCGATAGTATGTATGTATATTGTTTATATATTTATATATATTTAAAACATAAAAACTATATAAATATATATTAAATAATTCGGCAATAAAAATTAAATTACGACTAGCAAAGTGATTTTAACGGGTATATATTCAGAATGTCCCTTCAAAGGTCTGGAAGATAAAGCACTATTTTCTAATCAGTCAAGCATACATCTGTTCAAAGTTCAGCTAACTCTCTTCTTTAGGAACAATCGACACTTGCCTAGTTTCTGTCAACTGGAACATATTGCATTTCTGTTCTCTTTGTCAAAGATGAGCCAAGAAAAAAGTACAGATGGAAGATGAAAAGACGAGCTTTACGAAAGATGTCTCTTTTAATGAGCCTATACAGTAGTGCAGTATAAAAAACAGACCAACATTTAACTATACTGGATTGTTATATTGAATCACGGCCTTGTTAATGAAAACTAACACTTTAGAGTACTTTGCGCCAAAATATACATGCGTTTGGTCTAAATCTAACGTTAAAACAATTGGTGCTACATAATTGTCTACGAGATTTGATTTATCTTCTTTGGTAAAGTGGGAAAAAACTCAAATATTTACCGTGCCAGTATTCAAGAAAACGATGAATCAATATCATTCTTTATTTTTTGAACCCTCTTACAAACTGATATACCGGTAACCTCTTGGAGCAAGTAAGGTAAGACCCGAATTTCAGTAAATAAAATTAACAACTCTAATATAATTAATCACATTTCATATTTTCACTCCTAGGTAAACCAGTATTGACATGAAAATTCACTAGTTCAACATATAAGATCTTGTTTGAATGTTGATTACAAACGATGTAACGCTTTGAAGCTGTTAGCAGATGACGCAAGATGAATCTACTTAGAATGCAGGTCTGCCATTTGTACTCCAGTCAGCTTCTTCCTGAAACTCGATTTCTAATCAACTTAATTGAACCAGTAATAAATCAGTTTCTTAAAAAATTGGACCTTCGTTGTTGTCAAACAATAAAATTAAAATTATTATTTGTTACAATTTTGATTATTTTATTTCGATTTAATCATGTGAGATAATAATCAAATATCAAGATTGTTATTATCTGCAAGTACTTTTACACAAAAGAACACGCCCCTTTATACAATATTTAAATCGAATGGAAATCTTATGAAAACCTAAAATACGCATCATCAGAGTTAAACCAAAAGTTCAGTGTAAATAACCTGTTTGGTAAAATAACGTACTAAAATAATATATTATACTCAACTTTAAAATCAATGTGCTACTTATTTAAAGTTACCCGTACCTAAGTTCAACCTCGTGGTTAAGTTCATAATTTGTTGTACATCATTGGTATTTAGACGCATCTTGTACAATAATATAAAGCAAGACAGAGGTTTAAAAAAAATCACACAAGTATCGTAAGATAATACCATTTCTTTGAATTTCAGCTGAAATTAATCTAGAAGTCTAGATAGATCTAGCACTATGCTGTAAATTGAAAATAAACATATCTTGCATTTAAGCATATTCATTTTGGCATAGTCTTTCAACTCCTAATGTGAGTGGTTTGAACCCGGCACTATTAAAAGAACGTCAATGTGTTATTCCACTAACAACATAGCTATTCTAGCATATGATTATCGGCCCTTAAATATCATGGTCCAGCTTGTTCTGTGCAAAGGGTACTTGGCTTCACTCCAATATAGAAAAGGCTGCATAGGCGTCATAAGTTTAGGGTTTGTTTATATCCTTTCACGTTCAGTTGTGCTCAGCACTGTTTTCTACGAAACGTTCTCAACACAGTTGTAACAACTTGTAGGATTGTCATTAATTTTAACTGTTAAAAGTAGGCCTAGTTTAAGAAATTTACATCGGAGTTTAGTTCGGATGATATTGTGAATACTAAAGGAGAATTATACATTTTAAACCTCCTGCACAACAATACAGGGTTTATAACATTTTATCATAAACATAACGGGTTTTTAAGAAACCATATTGTTAACCAGCTATTTTGAATACTTTTTTTAAATTTTATCACCTTTTTTACTACGTTAGACTGGTTTAAATTAACAATAAATTATTGAGTTACAGCTTAAAAAATAACGTGTGATCCTCCTGTCGTAACTGCGCTGACAGAGCTACTAAGGTTTCTCTTTTTACACTCTTAGGTTATGGTCATTAACTATAGTAAATCGAGTTTTATACCTAACACGGCTGTTAACAGTGTTTAATGTCAACTGGTGCTGATATTCGTTTGTAATAAAAAAATAAGTATAATAAAGCAGGACTTTATATATTACGCTCAAAATAACTCAGACTATAGTATTGAATCAGGAGGACAATTGTACATAAGCTGTCAGGACTACTGTTAGCAGAACTACAATTTATCACCATAGACTAGTTTAGAAAATGTTATACAAGATATTGGAAAAATACAGCTTAACGGTAACGTGATGTAAAACCATTTGAATAAAATGTTTCGGAATTAAATAGTTGGTTTTAGTGTTACATCGTAAAGCTTTGGTACGGATTTATTTTGTCTCATATACAATCCACTTTGATTGACAGCTAGGCTGCAGACCTGAGCATACTAGCTGTCTCTCTGTGCGGTTCAATACGTTACACTGACCCATCAAATTCCCCTACACAAACTCACTGTGATATGATGACACAGTACAAATATTAAATGGCGTTAGCTAGTTATATTATTTGTATAACTTAATGACGTTGAATAAAACATCTTCTCAATATAGTTACAATATAGTAATATAAAACATGAAAACTTGAAATATCTAAATTTTATATTTATAGCCTATTTAATGTGTATGTTTATATGTTAATTTTTATAATTTTTCAAAATAAATATAAAGTATTTTGTTTATGTAATTTTAAAATTTTCTTTAAAATTTTAAATTTGTAAAATTAATTTAATTTAAGTTTGAATTAATCCATCTGAAAAAATTATATTATTAGAACTACAAGGAAAGGACTAATTTTTAATATTATAAATGTTGTGTATTTTCATAAATAAAACAAACATCTGCTAATAATTAATACCGTTAAAACCCTTTCTCGAATAATTTATTTGTATTTCTAATCCACCGTTACTAGTTCATTAATCTTACTGTATAAAAATAGTCAAATATTTAACGATTTAATTTTGTTAACGCTGTTCTATGAACCTGACACACCTGAACAAAAAATGTATACATCATATATATTTAAAATTGTATATTCTTTAAAAATATATATTTATCTGTTCAATTGATTTAAACGTGATACAAACGATCGTAGTAAGAAGTTAAGCAGCATTGGCTAAATTTAACATGAATTTATTATTTGCATCTACTTTTTATAATTAATTAATTATATGTTGCGAAATGACTATTAGAGTTTTGTGCCCTAGACCTTTTGTAAAGAGGAGGTTTACCGTATGTCCGAATATAATAAGACTGCTGGATGCAGTGATCTACATACATAGTGGTGGTGTGTCCTAGTTGTATCATAAGATCTGTCACTAGCACTTACAGTCACTAGCAGTTGACAGTATTCAATTAGATGCAACCCAAGCTGCAGAGAACTTAGATCACAACTGCAAACTTAAGTTAGACACTATTGTAAGCACAGTGCCAAGGAAAGCTAGATGAAAATATAAAACCAAACAATGATGAAAAACTGGGTGATTATAAATAACAGACGACACATGGTCAAACTATTGTGTGAGTTTGTAGCTTTGTAATTTTTTTAGATTTAAGGTAACAAACTCTTGTGTATTACAATGTTTCTCGCCGTGAAGATGGTTACAGAATATGAATCTGTGTTACTTAAAGCATGCCCGCTACAGACCTATAGCTACGAAAGACAGCGGCGTTTTCCAGACAAACTCGTCTGTATTCCCCTTATCCTTGTAAACATGTTTTTGAACTCACGTAAAAATGGCGAACCATTACTCAATAAAATTAATATTTGTTTTACTATTCCAAAGACTTATTATGTCCATAACTTTACATATTTTTTCCCCTATAATTTACAAGGTACTAAGCTTGTTTTGTCGAAATTACATCGTAAACGTAAGTAAATAAACTATGCTAGGTAAGGTAGCTTATGAAAGGTTAAGAAAGCTGTTAAAGAAGAATTGTATATACTTTCCAGTTTATTTCAATAAAAGTTGTTATAATCGGGTTAAACAGAGAGCACGGCAGCTATAAAACGCAACAAAAACATAAACAAACTCAATAAAACTACAAACCGAAAAGTTATATAAAAGTGAAGGCAAAACTAACAAAGGTTTATTTTTCTAGTCAAAAATGACCAATTGCAACTGGTTTAACTCAATGTTAGTTTAGACCGCGAACCAATAATAAGAAAACACAGTGATGTTTTGTGCATTGGAAAACTGCTTATCTAAACTCTCCTCGAGTCATTTAAAAAGTAATCAAACTTGTCGTAATGTCATCAGGTTTGGCATGAACTTCTCCTTAATTATAGCAATCAATTTTAAGAATAGTATCCTATCTTCTTTACAGTTGTTCTTTACAATGCGGGTATTATCAGATGATCACTGAGACTATCTCAGCCGCTTTAGACGTATATCATCCTCAAACCTGACCTAAATAAAGCTTGATTACAGGACCACGCCACGAGTCCCAGCTAAAACTGGTATATTGTGTAATGGAGGATGATAGGCTGAGTTTATGCAATTTACCTTTTAATTCATTGACGTTTTACCCACACAGGTTTTGTATCTGTAACTGATAACGGGGTTGAAAAACAAAAGGGTGAATAAATTAAGTCATACGACTTGGGGTGCATATATTTAGGGTAGTTGTATATAGAGCCATTACTCTTCAGTTATATCTTTTATGATACCAAAAGCTCGTTAATGCAGTAGGCCCTACCATAAATGTTATGAAATCAATAACTCTTGTGGAAATTACAATATTTAAATGAAGGGGTTAAACTGTTTCCTTTTATTTGGGCTTTCAAAGAGTTTTGAACGTGTAAATTTGTTAGTTTTCCTTACTCCACATAACAAACTAATTAAGACCAGTAATAAAGTACAAGTAATTCAATGGAGTAAGTAGTTTTTGTTTTCTTATGTCTTTGGTGCTGCTTCTGATAAAGAATTTTTTTTTAAATATGTGATCTAAACCTGGGTTTTATTATGTCAATTCATTAAAAGTTTTAACGTTTTACTTAAATTACGAGATTTATGTAACAACTTAAGATAAATACATTTTGGTGCGATTCAAATTTCACGGGCTCTTACTATTTATACAGTATACTTAAATGTTACTTTACTATGGAAACCAACAAAGTCGTTACAAATTGAAAGTTGTACTTTTTTGAATTGTGTGAGTGAATGGTTAGTTGACTTAAAACAACGTTTTTTATTCAGTAGGATACTTAAAAGGTTTTCATGCTAACAAATGACGAAGATCTCCTGGTATCAATTTTTGATGAAAAACAAACAACTAAGCCATTTCCACGTGTTTTCCATGGTTTGCGCGCAATCTAAGTTTAACCTCTCACCCCTTGTTCTGGAGCATGTTTTAATTTTGATGGACAATATTTTGATAGAGGAATATTTACAAAACTGCGCTGATGGAGTGGCAACAGTGGCGGAACAGTTAACAGGATTACGCAATTAGTTAATTATTGTCGCGTATCCGGGATGAGAGCTGGATACAGGGTTGCCAATCACCGAGACGGAACTGTTAAGCTGCTCAAACTGACAAATGTGATCACTTCCGGTTAAATAGTTTGTGCTTTTAGTTTCAAAGCGGTATCAAATGCTATTTTAAGGAAAATCATTTATCAGGCATTATGCAGGGTGATTTTTAAATGCTAAAGTAGAGAGTTGTACATCTTTCAATAACGTCATAATTGTGTATCCTCTTTACTGTCAATTTTAACGAGTATGATAGTCTATAGAAATATATTAAGCCTAACGGAATGTACTAAATTAGCTAAAAAAAGAAAACCAAATGTGAAGGTAGCTTTCTACGCAGGAGGTATAGGCCCATGTAGGAAAGTAAACGGTCTCTTAGGCTAATAAATGGCAACAAAATGTTCGCCACCAATAAAGTCGCTTTTCATTTCATTTCATTTCATTTCATTTCATTTCATTTCAAAATGAAGCGTTTTACAACGAGCTCAGGTTTAACGTCTTAGGCATAGACTGTCAACAACTACATCAATGAGATGTAAAATCTCAATGTATAAATGTCATAAATATTCAACAAAGAAATGTAGGAAACATAGTCATATCGAAAAATGTAAACCCCTAAGGACTCGCAGCTAAGGGTGGAATGTGAAGAGAGGGGTGAAACATGAATGTTGGTCACGATCTCTGCTAAACGATGCTGTCAAGCACACTCCTCATCTCTACAGTAGTCTCTATCTGCCACATAGACGTTGTTACACAGATTCAGTTCTATTAGTAGTAACTTCAGTATTGCCTACTCAATTATTTTAGTAGGAACGAGAGTAGTTTCATCAGTTTCCTTTTAACTCATTATTTGAGGTGTTGTCCGTCTCGCTAAATAATACAAACAGTAGAGTTTAAATTAGATAACTTAGAAAATACAAATGTTTCGTAAGTATTTTAAAACGAACTTACAATCACTTATGACTAAAAATATAATATCTTAATTCAATACTCAAAACTTATTTAAACATTCTGGTTGTTAAATAAGTTCTGAGGAACAAGTTACTTCAACAGATTTTTCATGTAAATCACAATCAAACTGGATAACATATTACCAAAATTAAATGAGACAAATTCAAGAAAACTTTAAAATAAAACGTTACAAATATTTAGTCTTTAATGTTTATAGATAATTATAATATGTTTAACCGTGTTTGTTTATAAAGAAACAAATACTATTAGACAAACTTAAAGCTTTATAAAAAAATATATATTTGAAAGACAATGCACTGTATTAAGTTGTATGTACAATTTGAGACAGACTTGGAGCTCGAAATCCAAGATGGCTGCTTGACCTTGGCAAGTTTGATTCAATCTTCTCCCGTACAACGGCACGTGCTCAAGCGGAACATGTGTACATACTTACTATAAAATTTTCGCAATGAAGGGTTTGGCACGGATTTGAACAAATAAAATTTAATTATTTATCAGCGAATGTCTATAGGATACAGAGTTATTTCTATCTTTCACTAAATAGCGCTGAAGGGTTTGCTCACTGTTTATATATGTATATGCGTGTATACGAGTAAATGCGTGCGTGTGTACAATGTGCGTAATGTGTGAGCGGAAGTAACGCTGCCTCAGATACGAGTACAATATTATCAATCCACTGTACTTATCACTCTAAGTGACATCATCAGCCATGAATCTTCAAATGGTCAGGAAGAAGAACTGCAAAGTTACGTGTGCAGGATGTACCTTTCAGACAACGTTTGGACTGCAATAAATCTTATTGTAAAGTCAGTGATGGTAAAATTTGTCTTGTTTAACGAGGCGAAGTTACAACTACAAAGTCCTCTCTACCACTCAACCTCGACCTTTACCTAGTGTTACCACGGAGACACTTTACAATTTGTTTCAGAATGACTGCTGAAATAGGACCCCGTGCCAGGAGAGCTTTGGTGTCGCGTAAAATTCAAACCCGCCACGGGTCCGCTAATCTTCAAGTCACTTACGATATTATTTCCTAGCTTTACACTTCCTAGTTCCTAGCCACTTGCTTCATAGTTAAACACTTGTGTGTTTTCAAATATTTCGAAACCCCTAATCTCTAATCGCTTACCAGACAAATCAACCCAATACAATATCCTTTGAATAAAAATTAAACGCAGGTTATGTTTAAAGAAGGAAAACCTTCTACCGTTCTTTTGAATATGTGTTCATTATAAAAGCACGCCGACGCTCAGCTAAAGCACCAATGGTGTGATTGAATCGAATTTCCTTTGCTTAAAGAAATTTCCTTTGCTTGTCACTCTAATTCGCTGAGCTCACAGACTCGCTTCTTTCTGCCTTCAGCCTCAGACTTCTGTATTCGGTTACGAGGCTCCTCCCCACACTCACAGCCTCGCTTATTTCTGCCTTCGGCCTCAGACTTCTGTATTCGGTTACGAGGCTCCTCCCCACACTCACAGCTCTCGCTTATTTCTGCCTTCGGCCTCAGACTTCTGTATTCGGTTACGAGGCTCCTCCCCACACTCACAGCCTCGCTTCTTTCTGCCTTCGGCCTCAGACTTCTATATTCGGTTACGAGGCTCCTCCCCACACTCACAGCCTCGCTTCTTTCTGCCTTCGGCCTCAGACTTCTGTATTCGGTTGAGGCTCCTCCCCACACTCACAGCCTCGCTTATTTCTGCCTTCGGCCTCAGACTTCTGTATTCGGTTACAGGCTCCTCCCACACTCACAGCCTCGCTTCTTTCTGCCTTCGGCCTCAGACTTCTATATTCGGTTACAGGCTCCTCCCACTCACAGCCTCGCTTCTTTCTGCCTTCGGCCTCAGACTTCTGTATTCAGGTTACAAGGCTCCTCCCCACACTCACAGCCTCTTCTTTCTGCCTTCGGCCTCAGACTTCTGTATTCGGTTACGAGGCTCCTCCCCACACTCACAGCCTCGCTTCTTTCTGCCTTCGGCCTCAGACTTCTGTATTCAGTTTGACAGGCTCCTCCCACACTCACAGCCTCGCTTCTTTCTGCCTTCGGCCTCAGACTTCTGTATTCGGTTGCAGGCTCCTCCCCACACTCACAGCCTCCTTCTTTCTGCCTTCGGCCTCAGACTTCTGTATTTGGTTACAGGCTCCTCCCACACTCACAGCCTCGCTTCTTTCTGCCTTCGGCCTCAGACTTCTGTATTCGGTTAGGCTCCTCGCCACACTCACAGCCTCGCTTCTTTCTGCCTTCGGCCTCAGACTTCTGTATTCGGTTGGGCTCCTCCCCACACTCACAGCCTCGCTTCTTTCTGCCTTCGGCCTCAGACTTCTGTATTCGGTTACGAGGCTCCTCCCCACACTCACAGCCTCGCTTCTTTCTGCCTTCGGCCTCAGACTTCTGTATTCGGTTACGAGGCTCCTCGCCACACTCACAGCCTCGCTTCTTTCTGCCTTCGGCCTCAGACTTCTGTATTCGGTTACGAGGCTCCTCCCACACTCACAGCCTCGCTTATTTCTGCCTTCGGCCTCAGACTTCTGTATTCGGTTACAGGCTCCTCCCACACTCACAGCCTCGCTTCTTTCTGCCTTCGGCCTCAGACTTCTGTATTCGGTTACGAGGCTCCTCGCCACACTCACAGCCTCGCTTCTTTCTGCCTTTGGCCTCAGACTTCTGTATTCGGTTACGAGACTCCTCGCCCCACTCACAGCCTAACTTCGTCCTTCGGCCTCAGCTTGGCCTCTTTCCATGGTTTGCGCGTAATGTTTGTAACATCCCACCCCTTCTTTTTCAGGATGTTTTAATTGTTATTGAAAATATTGTTATTTAGGAACACAAAACTGCACGGCTGGAGTGTTAGGGAACCACCAAAAGTTTTTCTAGTAAGCGTTAGGGAAGCCGGCCACGAACAAAACTCTAACCAAATGACGGTGAATGTTCCGGTGTATTCTTGATAGCGTGCAAAGCATCGAATTAAAGTGATGAGAATAATCAAATTTAAATAATACTGTCTTCTTATGCATTATTTCAGGATTTAATAGACGTTTTATTCATGTGGCACATGTACAATATACATTACTTTTTTAACGACCTGTTATGTTTTAAGACTTGTGTAACGTACCGGAAATAAAACAACATTTTGTAGCACAGCGGGCAAGTGTTTTGGCTTGTATTGTTGTATATGTAATGCTGGTTTTTGAGGAATTAAAGGTTTTACTTTCAGCAATTTGCCTGGAGTGCCTACACTGTTTTAGGATTAGTCATGCCTTATTAGTTTTCCTAATACTCAATGACAACAAACACTGCAAATGAGCGAAATGTGGTTAAGGCACATCGTTCTGAAGTATAATTAACCAATCACAGGGCAGGACCACTTGTTTATGATGCCTGTCCTCAAGTTTCTGAGTATAAGACAGCCAAACTAACGGTTTCTAAATAATCATTTGCTGTATAATTAGGTTTTAATTTTGATACCACACCTAAATTTAACCATCTCGTATCAACAAATTACACATTCTGATACAAGAACTTAAATCCTGTAAAACTAGTTTTACTTGAACTGTGTGTACAAAATATAAACTAAAATAACTACTTTATAATCCCTAACAAGTAAGTGGAATGGAAATAATTACCGTGCGCAATTAAATGTGGACAACTGTCAACTGCACATGGATTGTAAGTTCAAAGATTTTGTTCGCTGTCGGCTCGCTCGCCATGGTTCAAGGGGAACGGCGCGGTGCGCTGGGTGAGGAAGCAGACAAAACTACGCAGTGTTATAATTACACGAACCTAACACAATTATTGAACTTTGATACGAATTCCTGTTTTACTTTTAGAGTCTGTGAGGTTTGTTCGTCCTCCCTTTTCAATGGAATTGGGCAATTATGTGGCAATTCAGTTTGCTATAGTAAAGTGACAGCTGCAATCTGCTGTCTGTCTGTTTAGTTTCATCGGGTACAGACAGACATTAGATTGCACTTGTCACTGTACCACAAGTGTCCAGTTCAGGAGGAGAAACAAACCCTACAAATACTACACGAATTACTCTGTTACAAAGATCTTATGACGTAACGACTACTTCATATCTCGATTCAAATCGACACGGTAACTTTTTCACGTTTCGCTTAATTGATCGAAACTATGAGCGAAACGATGCAATGTTTCAGCTATAAATGTATACTATTTCATGCCACACTTCCGTTTTGAAAATTGTATCACTCGTTTAAGCGCAAGTTATTGGAACACATGGCCTATTTTACCTCCTATGAAAACCACACTTAAAGTGAAAATGTTAAAGTCCGTTTCCTAGTGGGTGCTTTATGGCTAAAAGAAACATGGGTGTAAAGTTTCAGGTCTGCAGGCCTAATAGTTTGGACTGTGGTCTGGTTGTAAGGGAGTGAGCTAGAACACTCTCTTTCATATTTAAAATAATTAAAAGGTAATACAACTAATTGTTTGATTGTAACTACCTCATCATGAAGGGTTAAGTAGCAGCTGAAAACGTACAATACATGACATTTTTCGAAGTATAATGAGCGCTTGTTTGCGCTGTGAATGGCAAAATAAGCACATTGAAAACAAAATGATTTTTGCGTCGCCATCGCTAGCGTTGTTTACCGTCTGGTAGAGTTGTTTATGAATCCTTCCTCACCACTCACCCTCACCCACAACTGTGAGTCAACTGTTTAGTTTTGTGTGTGTCTGTGTGAGGAGTGAAATCTGCCTTAAATAGATTTTGTCATATTTACTTAGAACCTTGAAATAACATCAATTTTATAGAAATAGATAGAATGAAGTATATACACTGCTTTTTAGCTGATAAAACCCTTCTTATCTTAGAGCAGTATTAACACGTGTTTAGTTTTTCGCATCAGCTGATGACATGTCAAACTTGTTGTGACTTGTTCCTGTATATACTGAGACATTTCTGAGAAACGTTTTACTTTTTTAAAAAAGAAAATGCTGCTCAGAACGGTATCAGGTAATGTCAAGGCCGAGATTGTAGCCGGCTGAGAGGAACTAGGCCGGGAAAACATTTTTGGCTTTTGGAAGGTAGGAAAACTGCTCTGTAATTACGTATTGACGTCAATGGTTTTAAATTACGTAACAATGTTTAAGGTACTTTTGAATATTCAAACATGTAATGGGTTGTTTGTAAATTATAAGTAGGATAATGTACGGATATTTCGTGATGAGCAAAATTGTTTATATAGTTATAATATTTTATGTAAAGAAATCAGATTTCTAGCTTCATTCACTGGAGATGGAATAACCAAAGGTATTTGATAAGCCCAATAGGGTCTTTTAAACGGTTACATAAAAGGTTTGTGGTTTAATTCTCCAATACATGACAAGAGTTCAGAAAAAAGAAATCCTTTGACCAAATACAAAGCAAAGCTTAGAACCTTAGAAGCTTTACTTTTGTTTGAAGAGGAAAATACTAACGTATTTCATTTCCTCTCTTTTTCAAATATAAATATGCTATCCATTCTAGTGACCAGTTAAGTATGTACAGTAACTGGTGCTTCCTGCTAGTTGAAAAGTTCACTCTTTTTGACTAAACAGGTAAAATATTTGTTTAATTTAACGAAACTAGTACAATATAGTGAACAGTTTAAAGATTTTGTTATTTAGCTTGGTTCAGTGAACTCTGTTACAGTGATGTCACAACGAAAGCATCGTCTTCAGTCTTACATCAGTAACCGTCAGACTGTTTTACTATTTCATGATGTTAGTTTTAATATTCTAGTAAATTGTTTAAAGTTGTAATAGTTGATCACCACAGTTTTACTAAAAGGGGTTTTTTTTTTAATATTGTTCTTGCATCAAAGTGTGCTCTTTTTTACGTTACTTTAAAAAACACTTTTTATATAATGCTAAATTAAAGAAATTTACTTTCAAGATAAAGTTTCACCCTGTATAAATGTTTTAGGTTTGCCAAAGGAGAGTTGTATAGCGTTGTTCAGGGCATTGTTGATTTTGGCTTTATAACTTTTTACCGGTTGATGTTTTCTTTATTTAATATATTTAAAATCCACACTTAAAAAATAAATAACGTATAATATTTTATGTTCTAGTTAAAACACCCTAATCACACACACCCAAAATGTTAACCTCTGCTTGCATGATATGTTTGGTTAAACTTTATCATTATTAAAATTTACTTTTAATGAGTTCAATTTCATAGAAATAACTTAGTATGTAGCCTGTCTCTCGTGGAGACTATAGGACCTTTAGACTACTAAACTAGGTATTTTTTATTTCAAATTGACCATGGAACCGGGTCAATAGTTGTTCATAAGTACCTCTTAACATTAGCATAGCGTCTTTATCATGGTAACTTGTATTTTTCAAAACGTCAATAACAGTGAAAGTGCCAAACTGAAAGTTTGCTAACTATTTAAATTGAGAATTAAACTGAATTAGAGAGTTTTGAGGTGCTAAGGGCTAGGCTAGATATAGGGAAATTGCTTGTCCTAAAGTTTGGGAATGTCTGTCAGGCACGCAACAACCTCCAAGCCTGAGACCATTCACCGCAGTGTTAGGAACCTCAATTCAAACTGTACACACTGAATCCAACATAGTATTTCCAAGAATTTAATTATGAGTAAACTGCGTCAAACTTTGCAATGTGGTGCTAATCTTGTTTTGTAAGGGCGATAAGAACTTCCCAAACGAATGGCGCTTGTTAAAGTATCTGGATAAGCTCTTAGGTTATTGCAAAGAAATCAGGAATGTAACTTTTAACTTATTGTTAACACCACCAACTTTGATTCTCATGGTTTCCTCATTTTAGAAAAGGAAATATAAGCATACGAATCCAATATAAAAGACCTACTAGATACAACTTATGTTACCCTCTCTGAAGATAAAGCTTTTACTGAGTTACTGATGATTGATTTAAATCAATTAATGATTTATTTCCTTTCAATATACATGTCTAAAACATTGCTGATTAGTACAAACAGAGGTCGCTTGACGAAGCAATTGACACAATTTTACAATTCGAAAGCGTTAACAGATTCCATCACTTTTGACTTTTTTTGTTTAAATTACAAAATTTTTTTAACGTTTTGGTCAATTATACCCTACGAATTACGTTTTTGGCCGCCATTTTGAAACGCCTTAATATTTTTCAATAAAACTTTCACCAATGTTGTCTACGTACATAGACCTTTACAACGGTATACAACACGTTAGGGTTTAGTATTTAAAAAATAGATAATCATAGTAAACCATTTTCAAAATTTGGGGTTTTTTGGTGGGTGCTAAGGTGTTTGAAATAGCATGTTGTTGTATACCGTTGGAAAGCTTACGTCATGACAAGTAAAAATCAATGATTAGATTTTCGTTTTGAAAATTATTATAGGAAATATAGGGCGTTTCGTAACTCAGTTTTGTTTTTAGATTTTCAGCCACCATTTTGTAACGGCTCAACAAAAATCAATTTTTTCTTCATCATTGTTTTTCATTTAAAGAGAGCTTTAAAATGATGTATAGCATGACCCCTCTATATATTTGAAAATTTTGAGATTTGAACCCATGACCCTCGGTTTTTGATACGCCCTGTATACTAGAAAGTAGAAAATAATTTTCCTGAATTCTTTGAACCAGTGTAAATTTGAAATTTTCGTTTCACTCAAGTCGGCCAACCCGTTCTCAAGATATACATATGATACGGGTGGTCTGAGACACCCTGTATATCTAATACGCCCTTTTTTAAATTCATGTTTAAAGTATATAAAAATGTTACACATTTTCTGTGTTATATGAGACTTCTAAGTACCCCTATAGAGTGAAGCAGCGCTTAGAACATAAAAAAGTTATTACGTAAGAAGATGTTTCATTTGCAATCTTAAGATTGGTTTTCCAGAATTAATGTTTTCGATCACCCTGGTTTTGAAACACGAAGCAAAACTAAACGTACTGAGACATCGTTGACGGGAATCCTGTCAACTTTACGACACTGACTCTCCGTGTTTCTCTCTCTGAATATTCTCTTGTCAGTGCACGTTGAACACCAAATGTTACGTATCATGAAAAAAACTTCTGCGGGAATCTTAACTCGAAAAGAAAACCAAGCCCAACATCACTCTAACAGTAAAAAAGTGTTAAATGTATATTATATTTATTCTAGTTGTATATTTGGTTTGATAATGCCGGTATGAACATGTCTATAAAGGTTAAAGGTCCCACCAATTAGGCCGCTTTTGGCCGTAACGACTTTTCGCCGTGCGTCGGATACGGCATGGCGCGGAAGAGTTTGATGACAATAGCATCATATGGAGCTGTTCAGACATGCCCGACAAGGCCGAGTTGCCGTTGTAACCAAACTTGTATCCGGCGCACGGCAAAAAGTCGTAACGTCAAAAACGGTATTTTATTTAAATAGACAATTTAGTTTGACTTAAAGTGCTTTCGTATATTTGTAACTTTTAGTATGTTGATATACAGTTTAATTTCAAGCCTATCTCCGAAAAGAAGTGCTAAAATATTTCCCAGGAAAAACTGATTAAAAATGCTAAGACTTTGTTTACAGCTACTTAACACATATTTATTATGGATAGTGACTTATTACATTAAATAAATATTCTTTCAAATAATTTACAGTAGCCATTTTACAGTTGCCAAATTCGGTTCCATACGAAGTTTTCAGTTTGATATTAAACTAAACGTTTTGCCTGAGGCGTTTTGGTGAAATCGATTCGGCTAAACCAATTTCATTGCCAACCGACTTTAATCCACCAGCGCCGGGTGCGTCAGTTTTTCACTACAGAAACATCCAATTTTAACAATGAAAATTTAGATTTCTACGTTAAAACCACATTTAAATTATGTTACGTTTATACGAGTATTTTGGAGATTTTAATAACATATTTTATTGATTGACAAAATATTCACTATGCGTTTTCACGAAGTGCCGATACCGTTTTGAATTCTGAACCATGCAGCTAAAATAATAATATTTTTAAAATATTACGTAAATATAAAGTTATTGTTATAACTTAAACCTTGTGCTTTTCTTAAAAGTATAACAATAGGACAATGACTCTGAAATAACAGTTTTCTTTACAAAGAAATGCTTCAGAGGCAAAGCAAACGTCCGGGAGAGGATCATTAGTGTAAAAGGGCTTTAGATAACTCAAGAACCGTCATTTCCCTTTCTACCATTTCTTACACTGTGTGCATTCTCTCCACGAGTATGCGCTTTTGAAATAGGTAAACACAATAACTTTGCAGGTAAACATAACGTTGCAAGTAAGAATGCAAGTAGAGTTTTGTAGTTAGTGACGGAACTTTTGCAACAATGTTTCCAGCAAAACGTAACTGAAAGTCGAAGGCCTTGCAGGTAAAGCAACATTTTTAATAATTTGCAACTCCCACTACTTTTTGATAATAGCTTAGCTTATCATTTCTTAATATAAACCCATACTGACAGCTAATGACAACCAGTCTTTTACAAATGACATAAACTGTCACTTGAAATAGGAATAAAAATATGAGCCGATGAAAGTAGACCAGTAAACCATTTAGATTTCAGGCCAGCTGTAGGCAACATGTAAACAGCTACTGCCAAGCTCTAATAATTCTCTCCAGAAATTTTTCCAAAAAACTAGTACTAGCAGCAAATATCCTTTTTTGTTACCCACAAACACCCCGAACTATAAACCGATTTCAATACAAGAGAAGAAAAATAGACCAAAATGCAAAGGTAGAACGGCCAAAGTCGTTAATTTACAAAACTTTTTAATTTTTACTGTACCATGCCCGCATATATATTTTTTTCAGTGCAAAACATATTGTTTATATCGTTGCTTAGTACATATCGTGTTCACCGAAATTAAAAAGACAACCCAACTGACACGTATGTGACTTGTAACGAGTAAACCCAAGTTATATTTTAAAATCCTATTTGGTCTCGTTAGCATAATATATTTCATGATTCGACTCAAAAGAATCTGTATATTATCCATATGTGCGATCATATGTTAAGTTATTAAAAAAAACAGACATGCCTGATATAAACACATATAAATCAGGAAGAAAAACTTAAACGCACTGATAGCGTTAATTTATTTTGTGTTATACAATGGGTAAATAAATTAAACGGACTTGACATCAACTACGTAAAGCAAGTATGCGATCGCACAAAATTGAGTCTTTCCAAAAGAATAAAATAATAAAAAATAAAAAAATATATAATCAAATCATTGTTATTTATTTAATTTCATATTTAGGTTTTTCCCTTGCTACGCAATCCGTTTTAATCAATGCTGGAAATATTCTCACACTTTTGTAGAACTCTCAACATTTTTATTTACGAGGAGCATACATTTAGTTATTTGAGACGGCTACACCATTATAATCCTAATATATTACTTGTAGTTCTATGTCAACAGTTAAGTTCATTTTATTTAAGAGTGAGCTATGAATTTGTCTTGGGAATCATAACTTAACAGGAGCTAAAATAAGAACTATCAAAGCTAGGCTTTAAACTATATTATATAAGTTTTTGATGACGTAGTGTAAAAATTAGGTATGTTTTTTTCGGTAAAAAAAAGGAGAGCACTTGAACTAAAATGTTCTCATCCGATTAATTTCTAACCACGATAATTACATACTTTTGTTACAGTGTGTACTGTATGAATTGCTCTTATTTTTCGAGGTTTACAGGTATTATAAATAGTGTATGTTATGCGAGAATTACTTATTTCTCACATTAAACGATAAAAAATCAAATCGTATTCTCACATTACGGCTGTTACTGTCTGAGTGAAGGTTAGGACTACATTGCGTGTCAAAGCGTGATTTTCCCTCCAACCATCAACACTTTACAGAAAATAAGTATTTAATGACCTGCAATTTCCCTAAATTCTGAAACTCCTGTTTACGAACTTAGGATTGTAGCAAAACCCTCAGCAAGCATGGTAGTGTGTTTGAATATTATTGACTAATAAACCAACATACACATGGACGAGATACCTCGGTTGTCTTATTAACGTGGGAAAATATATAAGGTGTTTTTAGTTGTGCGCGATTTAAAATAAAATGAAACCCACTTGTATTTATTCACAAATGCATTTATTTTGACCACAGTGTTGTGGTGTTTTCGTTTAAATATTATTTCTGGTATATGGGTGCAATGGCGAGCCTGTAAAATCCCAATCTTTAAACACACTTTCCAGCAGCGAACGTTGATAACTCGACACACGTTGACTTCCTAGCTCCCGTATACAGAGTTTGCGGCCTGTCAGACTAGAGACATCTAAGCTAAACAAAAGAGGCAGTGGAATTACAAAAGATGTGGGTTTAAAGAGTCAGCACGACGTGCCACACAGCACACGTCACCATTGGTATCTTGGGAGAAACGTTTCGTCATTTCGTCTTGAGGTAATGTAAACTGGTCTCCATGATAATGCAATATCTCGCCGACGGACATCTTTCTGTAAAGATACGTGATGTCTCAAATTTACGCAATAGACTACATGATTAGGTAGTCATCACAGGTTGAGTTTTTATACAATATACAACACGTGTTTCTCAAAAGTTTGATTAGTTTGCACAGGTCCTACTTTGAACTCTCTCCTAAGTTTCTAGAGGTAGAGTTTGTCTTTACTCAGATCTTGAGTACTAACTTTGACCAATCCTGATTGGACGTCTTGATTTGTGGTTACTGACTAAATAGTGCTTCGGTTCAACTTTACCTAAACGCTGTGAAATATTTCTATTGTTGGTCATAGAAAGTTAGAAAAGAAATCGCTGACATTTAACGGGACTTGAAATCTTTGAAAGAGGATATTAGCACATCTTTATATACGTGCTTGAAGGACATTGAGGAGTGTAGAACAGGTAGTAAGCAGCATACTAAGGCACTTTCTTTATTTGAACAAGACATTGATGCGCTTCATAGTGAAAATAATCAGTTTAAACGCAGTGTTGAAGTGTTTAAAAGGAGAATGAATGTGGCTGACTATTATTCACGCAGCAACAGCCTGGAGATCATGGAGGTACTGCAGAATCAAAATGTTATGTTTTTGTTGCGGAAAATTAAAGCAACTTTCAACTTTTGTTGAGAGGTCACCATGGTTGATGCTGTGCACAAGCAAGCCAGCTTAGCCTTGCGGAATAATTGTCAAGTGATTGGACATGAAGGAGATGCGGAGCAGAAGCGGGTGAAGCGGTCCTTTTCTGCAGAGAAGCTGTTCTCCAATGAGAGCATTTAAAATCTGTATATGTGTAATACAAAAAAAGTAATCGTTATAGAAAATTGTTCTCTGCGTTGTTAGTTGTTTTTTAAATTCCCTTCCTTACGAGTTGCTACAAGGAGGGGGTAACAATTTTGGAGGACCCTCCCCCCAGCTTTTAGATTTGGGGGGGAGGGGTAACGTAAAGTCCGTTTAAACCAACTTTAGAATTAGATAAAAAAATTTACCAAAAGGTTTTTATAACCATAACCTTTTTCAAAAGTTAAGATTAGGGGCTTGACTTACTTGACTTGTTTCCTGTTTTTCCTCCAAGGAACATAGAGCAGCAACCAAGTATCTCCATTGTACTCTGTTAGAAGCAACCACCTTGACCCCATCCAAGTTTTTCCAGCCTGCCGAACTCTTGGTCTACTGTACGTCTCCAAGTCACCCTTGGTCTCTCCTTCTCGGTCCTCGCGAGTGCCAGTCCAGGGCCTCTTTAACTATTTCATTGTCGTCCTAACTCAATGTGTACCCTATCCATTTCCACTTCCTTTCTTTGATTTTCCTCTTTATTTAAAAATGGTTTGTTCTTGTGTATAGTTTTTATTTGAAATGATAGTTCGCCATATGATACTTAGGATTGACCTAAAACACTTGTTTATAAATACTTTGGTAGCTTAATTGTTTCTACTTGACTCTTTCCATGGTCAATAACCATACAATAAAACAGATTTTACATTAGTTTCAAGAAGTCTTACTTTCACTTTCAGACTTAGTTAAGAAGAACTCCAAATCGGCATAAGCTGAGAAAAAGCTTATTTTGCTTTCTTAAGCATACTTTTTACATCGTCATCTGTCCCTCCTTGATCAGAAACATTACACAGTACATAACAGAACTGTCCAACTCTTTCTATTTCACCCTCTCCAATTTGCAGAATTTCTTTTGACCTTTGTTTTTAATTCTTATTTTTTTGGTTTTAGGAACGTGTATCTTCAGTCATACTTTACCAGCTGTTTCTCTCAGTTCTTCTATCTTTCTTGCAGCATCCTGGTGTCTTTGCGAGAGTAAGCATATGTCTTCTGCAAAGTCTGATTCTTCCAGACGATCATGAATACCCCCATGGTAGGCCCCTTCTACCCCCTGCCACCACCTTTTTCATAACGTGGCCTATAAATATTGTAAAAGGAGGAGTGAAAGTAAGCATCCTTGTCTCACTCCTGATTGTACTTGAAATAGAGATGACAAACTACTTACATCTTCTACAACACATTCAAAGTCTTTATAGAATTTTTCATTATGTAAACAACTTTATTTGGTACCCCACACTTGAAAGTGTCCGCATTACTTCTCTGTCTACACTGTCAAATGCTCTTTCAAAATATAAAAATGTAGCATATACAGTAGACTGAAGGATGAGGAGGGAAGGTTATTTAAAACTCACCCTGTATTCATTCTTCTTATATGTTTTATGCTGCCAATATTCTCCGTCGGTGAAAACTACATTGCAGTGGCAAAGCAGATTTTCAGAACAATGCTGCACTCTAGCGGTGTTTCTTTCAACTAAAGTTAATGCTTCTAAACTAAGTATTACAGCAATATTCTAACTTATTTATGACCAAGTTAAAGAAAAATCATTTATAATGTTAAATACAAACGTAAGAAGATTTAATGAACGAGACTTCTGAAAGGCAATTATCTTCAGATCCAAACATAACAACTTGTTTAATAATCTTCCAATATTGAGCCCCTTCTCCCTTACAAAGGTTCAAGTTATCAAATATATTTTGGAACTAAATACAATAATACAATATTTTGTAAATATGGATAGTACTATTATGAATTGTCAGTCATGTTATATAAAGTCAAAATTTAAACTATTTGTTGTGTGGAATTTATAACTTATGTACATTTTAATATTTCCCGGTATTTTCAGGGCTTTTAGGATTACTCACTCGCCATTAAGAACTCAGTTGAATAAATGTTATTATACAAACTATATCTTTAATTGCGCGTCATTATATTTGCTGTAATGGCTTGTAGTTTCCTGATTTTATTATTTACGGGTTTTTGAACACATACAAACAGGCTTTGTATGTTTGTAAAAATTGAATAGCTTTAAAATTTTAAATTTACTATTAAAAACCACTTTTTGATTACTAACGGTAGAGGCCCTGTACGGCTAAATGGTAAAATAAAAAAAAAATTATCTACGTTTCTTCTGTCAATGAGAAACAATTGTGAGTCATACAACAGCATTTAAAAATATTTAGTTTTCAACATGAGCAACTATAAAAAATAGGGGGATACTTTCCGTAGTGTCATAGATAATAATTGTTCTTTATGGTAAGGGAGATTTTCTGCTGTGAACTGACAGCCTTGACGACTGGAGGGCCTTTTGTCAACTAAACGCTTACTTCTCCGTAACAGTATCCCCTTCGTTTCTTCAATGATTTGATATCCCGAACACAGATTATAATTTGTAATTCCAAGCTTGTATCTAGTAAAATCTATTATTTTGAACTGTAATTAAATATTATAACGAATAGACAATTAAAAACTCAAAAATCATATAATATCAGTATTTAATTTATACTTCTTAGTAAGCTAGTACTTAATTTGCTGATAATGCCTATATGGGTATGATTTTGCAATGTGCAGAACTGAGGTGGATTAGTATCAAACGCGGATTCCACAGTTCATTGCCTCGTGGTGCATGTTCGATCTCCGCAACCCGACAAACAATTTGTGACGTGTCTAAACTATAGCGCTAGGTAAAGGTCGAGATTTAATGTTAGAAAATACAGATATTAGTCCTAACTTTGCCTCGTTTAACATGACAAACTATGACATTTTTTGTATTAAATGAAAGTGATAAAATATTTAAGGGTTTCGATTTGTTTGCAACTTGAAAACGTTAATTATATTTCTTGTTACCAATCGTACGGGGTAACCTTTTTGTATGAAATCGTAGCTTTAAATTTGTACCAATTCACTTGGTGCGTGGTTAAGAGCTAAAAATACCTTGCATAGCCGTATAATTAAGTAGCTATTTTTACAATAGTAGTTCTATAATAAGGATTATAGTTTTATAACATTTGGCTTTATCGATTACACGTGAAAGCTCCTTACGAGAATATTAATCAACAATTACCTGCATACACGCATCAAAAAATGATGTAACAAAGTAAAGCAGGGTTAGTAACTTTATACATTACCTGCATTGTGAATATGTTTATGCAATAAACCATCAATTTGATTTGACCTTATCTTACCTATCCTAAGCTGAACAAAATCCAAATAGCTTCAATGCAAATATTATACTGTATGTTTACTGTGCTATAGATCAATTAGCGCAACAAGTAAATTGGGTCATCTTTATTCCATCTTATTTTTGCACACCTTATTTTCTTAAGTCTATTTAACGTAAAATAAATTTGCTTTTCATTTGTAAACACGAGGGTTTTTATTAACTATTGTACATTTTTAGTAGAAAACAAAATATAATTAAGATACAAACTTATTGCAAATGTAAACAAATTGATGGCGATTACCAGTTTGACATATTCTTATTTGGAATTCAATATCCATTTAAAATTACTTGAAAGTTCATTATTATTCCATTATTCCCCATTCTATTAATGCACCCACGTTTGATTACTACATCTGCTAACAAATAAAGCGATATGAACTATTATTATGACATACGTAGCATCTGATCAATCCATTGTTATTATTAACCTTTTTGACTTTAATGCAATTGGCTGTAATGCGTGGTTTTGAATCTAAATATACAAATGAGATATTTCTGATAAATACGCTATTCATATTAAGTAGTATGGTATTGATATACAGGTTAAAAATATATACAGAGTGTTCCAATATACGGAGTGGAAAATGAAAGTGACCTATTAGTTTGCCACGTGGCCCAGTCCAGCCAAGTCAACATGTTTACGCTTCGTCGAACAAAACAATTATCAATGTGGCTGTTTATTTGTCATTTATATGTATTTTATAAGAAATTTCTTTCGTTCAAACAATGTTAGCTCAAGTAAATTGATGTATGTCATACCTACTTGACTGGAAGCAAAACAAAGCACAATGCACAATAAACGTTTCAGGTCTCAAACTTAAATTACACTATTTTATGCATTGCTCTTACAAACACACGATGTAATTAACCGTTTGGGGTGTATTTAAAATAAGTACTCGTGCTTGAACAGAGGTTATCTTGAAAAAGAAATCTGCATTTTTATAGTTGCCGACGCCAAACATTTTATTTTTGGGCAATGGTTCGACCGCAGCTTATGATTGAATCAACACAATTTTTACTTTACTATATTAGTTCGGTAAAGTATATATCACCGATCCATCAAAAAATTATGTTACGCATGATGTATTGAACTCTCGTATAGGTGTGCTTTATATGATTTGGTTTATGGCCGATACAAACTAATTTCACACAATAATGTGTGGGCTCAAACATTGTAAATAATTTAAAAATTGTAAAACTGTGAGCGTTCAAATGTAAATACGATGTTACATGTTAAATGCAAATGTTTTATGATTAATTGAATAAAAATCTAACGACAGCACGATTTAAAAAAATGATTTACTAAAAAATGAGTTACAGCGTAAATTATGTAGAAAACAGGAATACAAATCACCAACAATTCAATTTTAAAGCAAACTTTTACTACATCACTGGTTCAGTTAACCTGTATGGTCATCCATTACGTTTGTAAAATATACTGTTTTAAAGCAGTTAAAAGTATTTAAATAATATTTAAAAAGTAAAAAGGTACTTAAATGTTGGATTTAACTGATTTGTTTTTTCAACTAGCTTTATTTAGATACCGGTTGGCCTAAGTCAGTTGACAAACTTGCATTTAATGAATTGCATGCTACTTGGGCTACCCGGAACAAAATATATATCAAAGAAAGTTTAAAGAAGGATTTCAAGGTTAAAATGGTTGTATGATAAAGTAACAGGATCAAATTCGACACATACAGCTAATAGTCACAGAATAATTTATTCGAAATTATGTTCCGATAATTATAATTATTGAAGTGCATTTGTTTGCGAATAATATTTATGATACCGAAATAAGTTACTAGTTTCGTTATTTAACAAAAATCCTGTTCAAACAAGTGCAAATACCGCATTTCTACAGTAAAGTTAGTGATTGTTAATAAGGTTATCGTATTATCCATGGACCAACAATTCTTAACTTGATAACACCATTAATGAGAGTTGAAAGTATAATCGGATAGTCGAGTTAAGAACTTGAATAATTAATACAATAATACCTACTTAATAATTCAACTATGCCATCTGCTACTGGATATTGACTATGTTATATTTTGGGAAGCCTCAATTAGCTTTTATGCATTTTATAGTTAAGTTGTCATTTATTCAAGTACTCGTACTATGGTTGTTTGGATGTAGGCCTGCCGTAAACCATAAAGGAATGTTTTGACACTAGCGAGTATTTTAATAACATTGTCACGGCGCAAAGTTTAATCCATCGTTATTATTAATAAATTTGTGAATTATCTGAAAAAGTTTCACGTGTTTTCATCACTTGACGAGCAACTTTGGTAACGATAACTAAACGACTCGGAATGATATGTTCTTACAAAAATAAAGAAAATCACACACAAATACTTTGTACTATTTTGTGTGCCTACTAAAGTAATTACAGCATCGAGCTGAGACGTATGAATAACTTTAGTAAACATATGTTTTTCTGGACAGGAAAAAGGTTTGTCAGGTCAAATAGTAATCAAGATTATAAAATATTTTATTTGGTGTTATTTTATTGTCATTTGATTTACATATTAGAATACCTACATATGAACACTAAACTAGACATTTTTTCTTATCTAGTGGTATACAACTAATAACAAACAAGATACAAACTATAGCTGTTGTTGAGTTGATTAGTTAGTTTAGAGTTAATCAATTACACAAGTTCCCTACTTCAATATCATATTACGCTGACTTCTCATTGTGTAATCATCTTTGAAGTTGTTGACCTGTAAACAACTAGATAAAGTGGAGTAAACCATAACTATCATACTGCACGTATAGATCAACAGTACTAATGTATTCGTCTTAGGATTGTTTCAACACACTTGGTATAGTCTAAGTTATCTTCAGTGAGTTATCACTCGTCATTGCTGGTGAGATCAGTTTCATTATACACAGTATAAGCGTTGACAATAGAATGTAATGAATTCTTACCTTTGTCTAAGAACGTAGTTGATGACCTAGGGTTGATTTTTAGAATATATACTTACGGGTATTTATACACGTAGGTGGTAAAAATAGGTGTTATAACCGTTAATGTAACATTTACATTAAAAACGGTTTAAACACGTTTTATAGTTTAAAAAGCTAACTCTAAGAATACATATACCTGAATAAATATTGTATTGTTCTTATTGTATTATTTGTAGCACGAACTACAAATTTTTGGCATTTGGCATTACCTAATAAACCATCCATCTTACACTTTAGACTAATTTATGAATACGATCTAAGGCTTCCGGTTTACACCGCGTCACAGTTGAAATATAATTACTGCTAAACGTTTCGACCTCGCTGTGGAGAGTCATCCTCAGTAGCTTGTTGACTGGCTGAGACTGTTGACAAGTACTAATTTATGAATACTTTTTTTGTATAAAATAATACAGTTTTAAATAGCATAGTAACAGAATTGATTTGTCTTACCAGTGGTACTAGTCAACTCAATTGTACAATACCTTGTTCAGTGTGCCTGACAGAGAGAAGATTTCATGCTGATGCGCATTTCGGCCTCATCATAGTCACTACACTATATTCACTATGTTCATTTCACGTTGCGTCAGAGTTGGGTAACAGTGGGGTCGGTACTAGCATAGCGGGTTATGTGTTCATATTTCAAATGTATAACTTTGATTATCAAAACAGAGTATAGCTGTATCAAAGTTTTATTTTCGAAATATTACGATACAATAATTAACAGATTTATTGTATTTACAATAGTTTAGAAAAATTAAACTTGTTTATCGTTTTTTAATTTCTCATAAACCATTTGTGTTGTATATCGTTACCCTATTTATGAATATTTATGTATTTATGATTGCAGAGTACAGAAACAAATTGGGTATGAAAAGTGTTTGTTTCGAAATAGTCCCAAGTAGTGTAATTTGTGTTTCAGAACCAACAGTTATTTCATAGTTCTTTAGGAATAACGGAAGAGAGCTGAGGCGAATTCAGTTCATTGTCTGTAATTCACTTATCAGGTTGATCAGTTTCCTCTTCTTTTCTCCGTAATTATTTCGCTCACCGACTAACAAACCATAAAAACTGGCATTCAAACTATAAAAACTGGTTTCACACAACTAGCATTAAATAAGTTTGTGTATTAAAATTAATTGACATTATACTGAGATCGTACTAAATATACTAGTTGTGTAAGTAATACTGATTATACTAGAATACACGAACGTCTGGGCGTAGGACGCAGCATGATTATTAAAAATGAACCAACCCTAAATGAACTGTTTAGGTTAGATACTATAAGTAGGAATCCTTGTTTTCATGTTTAATCGATTTGAAATTCTTAGTTTGTTTTCTGCCACCTCTTCAGAAACATAAAACGCAATAGCGCTGCCCGAGGAGTAGTGTATTAAACTCAGGCTAACATTTGGTTACTTTGGACTTTTTCGGTACTTAGGTTAAATTAAAATAACCTTTCGATCAGAACTCAGCTGGTTTGACAAACAATCCCATGTAAAACCTGGAATGTATCGTATTTCGTAATTTCAAATTTCAACGATCTTTATTCAATAACAAGTTTTGCTTTAGAGTTTAAGATTAGTTCACAGCCGATTCACTTGTAAAACTTTAGTTTTGAGCAACACGGAGCTAGTAGGCTGCACATTTGGAGGTTTAACCACATGGTCAATCCTCTTACGCAAGATAAACCTCTTGACAAACAATGCTCTACTAATGTACCAGCTGACACAACAGCCGTACAACTGTTGACGGCGGAATCGGTATTAACCATGACTTTTATAATTTAATGAATCAATAAAAATATGTTCATCAATAGGTCAAAAATACATCAATTGATCACTAGGTCAAATTCAATTAGAATGTTTATAATTGGCTGAATCTTTAAAATTATGTTCATAACTAGGCAAAAAAGTAAAGCTTGTGTCAAAACCTACATATAATCAGAATTACAGGTGACCGGAAGGTTTAGTTAGCCTGTTCTTTGCTGTTATAAATAATTTATGAATTTTGAAAAACATTTTGGGACTGAGCGCGAGATATTTAGAGTAATACTGTCCTACAATATCGTGTACTCTTTTCTCTTCAAAAACACTATGGCATACCTAAACACGTAAATAATACTGTCCAACTGTATTGAAATAGTAAAAACCGTTTGAATTGAAAACATATAAAATAGACATTTAGAGATAATTCTTACTAAAAGCTGAGTTTAGGGGAGAAGAAGAAAGGTAAGTTCATTAACTTTAACTCAATACTGGAGTTTATCTAATTTTGGGTTCTTTTGTTTTATTTTCTCACTTGTACCGAAAACGGGCTACTTTGGAGCCACAAAACTATATCTTTATTATTAAAGTGCATTTATTGTTTGTACAATAGTGGTACAAGTATAGTTGTTGGTACAAGTAGCGTGGTTTACATGTGTTTTACAGTTAAGTGATATTACATGCAAAATATAAATCGGTTACAAACCGAAATAAAAATGATTGTTTACCAAGACCTATTGAAATAGATACGAGTATTTTAAAAAGCCAATTTGTACGTTTAATCAAATATTTATAGTTTTATTTGTCTTAGGGATAATTGTTGTTAATATGCAAAGCAAATAGTAACACATTGTTACGTGCGCTAACATTTTAAAATAAGAGTTTCCAAACAAGTAAAATATCGTGATAACAATATACGATCCGTAAACTCATTTAAAAAGGTTAAAAAATACTAGTGAAGTACTGTATTAGAAAATAATTTAAATTTTGTATACAAAGGAATGAATGTATTGTATAATACATCTCAAAACTGTCTATTTTAAACATTTTAAAGCTACTTAAACTGCTATTCTTACAAGTTGTAGTTTCTGCTTGGTTAAACGCTCGAAAAAATCCACAAGATTGCAATGAAGAACCCATACTTTTGGAAACACTTTTGGAATCGTATTAGTTATAACATTTGCATTGTAATTAAACTGTACACAGTTGTTACATAAAGCTTATGTCAAGCTGCTTTGTAATCACACATCAGTGAGACATGATTCTGACATGGCATCTTATTGAGAACATTGGCCATATCTGGCTTCTTACTTAGGAAGTAACAGGAACTTAGACAGCTTACAAATAAAGTTACTTAACTTAGTTTGATGTAATGAAAAACTAGATTACAGTTTTGAGCTGAAACTTGACTTATTTTACTGAGGGCCAAATCAAAATGTCCAGCATTAAAAAGGTTCGACGGTTCATTCCTTAAATATTTAATTTAACTAGCGTAAATTGTGCAGACTATTTTCTTTCTAATAAAACCCTAAGAAACAGAGTGTTTTTTCTTATTCATCAGTTTAACCAATATTTGTTGTTTTACATGTTATGTGGGACTATTTCGAGAAAGTCCTTTAGACAAATAAAAAATACATATAAAATATTTCCTTTGATGAAAATGACAAAGTTCAATATATAAACTTCTTGTTCCAGTAAATGAGCAAACTTGTTTTAACGTTTATTAGATTTAGTAATATACAACCTATTTAACTGCAGGAGAATTTCTGGCGTGACAAAATGTTTTGTTCCTTTTGATCTGTTTTTATTAAATTCTACCATTGAATATACTAATAGAAGCCAAACTAAAACGGGTCTCTTGGTCGCTGAGTTTAGCCTGCACTCAAATGGCATCAACCTCGCAAGCTTTGTAAAGGTTTATACGTGGATATCCTGTACGTACATACTTTACAAATGTCACACTTGAAGCATCAAGCCTAAGCATATTTAGATTTCATCCTCTCCGCTGGTATTAAACTATATTTATTTTCCTATACTCTACCTCAAAGTTTTGTCCAAAAAGCAGTTATGCAACTTGTGGTAGTTAAGTATACTACAGTAGTTTATCACAATTTTTATCAGAACTATACAGATTATTATTGTATTATAAATCAAACTGCACATATATTCCGAAATTTGATACGTGCAGTTTGATTTACCGTTATGTAATTTCCAATAATACTGCTCCTTAAACCACAGGTGGTTGTACCGAAGTATTGTTTTACATTAACCTCTTAAAAGGTTCTAAAGATGCTTCAATAAATGTTAGAAAATATTATTAATGTTGTTAATTATATTTTAACTTTCTAATAAGTAACTGTTCTACAAATTGACGAAAAACCAACGATTCCTTTCCATTTAGAGACAATTTAGCTTGGTATAGAATCGTTAAAAACATTAAATTATCATAAATAATCATGTACAACTTTGACTCTAACCATTGGTTAATAAGGTATAACCGCTACACATTATTCTGTGATGTATTCATGTACCTTAAGTTTTACTCGTCTGTTTCTTAGCTAAACTAGTTTTTAAGCGGGGTTTTGTCAACAATCGTGTTAAAAAGCAACTTTAAAAATATCTACAGTACGTAGGTTTCTGATGAAATTGTATATTACATCGATAATAACGTTAAACTTAGAGTTAAAGGGTATATATGTTTTGGAATGTGGTATTTTGTAAAACTTGATTTAATCAAAAGTAAGCGTACTTAATTAAATTGCGGAAGATAAACTAGTGAAAGCAAAGCTAAGGGGTTTGTGATAAATGGGGAGTGTTGGAAGGGTTAGATGAAGGGGGGAGGTGGGGGTTGATAAGAAGTTTGTCAACAGCTGGAGTTGCAAAGCTCGTTTGCCTGACTTCTTATGGGTTTAGCTTATGTCTTCGGTTAACTATTTTAATTAGAGGATTTGTAGTTAGCTAAACTCTTTACATCTTAACATATCTTTACATCTTTACTCTTTTCATATGTTAATTTAAAAATAAATGGTATGAGTCATAGTAATGTATGTATAATGGTGTTTTCAAACAACATCGTGTTTTGCTACTGAGATTGCTTTATCTCTTAAATCAAAAGTGCTAATTTCTGATAGTTTTTACTTAGGCCTACAAGTACAATTATTCCTGATTGTGTAGCCCAAGATAATGGGATGATCGTGTTAACAATAAACAATATGGTTGACGAATTATCTAAGCAATAAATTTATAAATAACAATGTTGAGTACTTTAACATTATCTATCACCTATATATTTTATGAGCTCATCGAAAGCTTTACCTCCGTTGGTTTGTCTTTTTAGGTGCTTTAGGTAACTCTCTATGATCCTTCCCTAACCAATGCTTTCATTCACAGCCCCGATGTGATTATGACAGAATAGGTCTATCCAATATATGTTCATAGAGACATAATATAAAACAAACAAATGTGCAGAAGAGTCTGAATCAGGATATTCATTATTTGAAGAATACATTACATGCATGTTGTACGTGCATACACACTTTGAGAATCAACTAGATAAAATTCAACCAAAAAGGATACACAAACACCCAGCTGTCACTCATCGCCCACTTTGTTCTAAGCATAACTATTTAAACAAAATTTGCGGGTTATGTTAAAATTGAGGAAAGAAAATTTGATGATAACGATTAATAATTGAGTCAATCAAACATGAACTAAATAATTTTAAAACTTAATAACCAATACATATGTTTAAAGGTTGTGGGACCTTTCGCCTACTATACTTGCATCAACGGACAATACAAATCAAAAATGGAAAATTCCACCAAGCTTCGTAAACCGTATTTCCACAGCTGAGTATTGCTGGCCCAAATAAAAGTAGGCCTAATAATATAATAAATATAATATAGTTGTATTGAGCTGAAAAAGCCTAATGTTATTAGGTGAAATATAATCAATTTTAGCTTTTGTTTTATTTGTTTGTAGAAGCCATTGTCAAATATTTGATGAGCATATTAAGTTTATTACGTCTTCACCATTTCGAAACGAAATAAATATTTTTATGTAAAAAATATTTAATTCATAAAAGTATAAGGTTTGTGTAAAACAAGCGATTTTATTGTGTAATATTGTTGGATGTAAATTACAAGGTTTTGGTGTACAGGAGTCGGAGGAAAATTACCATAAAGAAACGGGTTAGCACTGTCAAAACAATATTAGGACTGTAATATTTTAAAAAGAAATTTACCTTTGTTAGATATTTAGATTAACTTTGAGGATTTTAGTTGAAATAAAACTCAACCGTAAAGGTAATTAACACTACAAGCTTCATAATTTGAAAAATTACTAAAACCAACTCTGTAATTAGCAGGGTAAATTAGCTGTCCCTCTACAAAGGCAAGCAACTTGTTAAAGTATATTATTACTCCTTTATCATTTTCTTCAGTGTTTGCTACTACACCATAATGGAGTGTTTTCATCAAAGTTCAATTTTAGCTGGTTTCCGAAAATATGCTTACAAAATAAAAACAAAGATTAGTTTTAAATGATGTTAGTTATTTTATAGTTAATCTCAATGATAATTAAAAGTTTATTTGACATAGCTAGGTAAGATATTAAAACGTTATGGCTTTTTTGTAACTGGCATAACTATTTCAATCCGAGATCCTATATACTATAAATTTGAAAATCAGCCTGACACTCAGCTAAGCACTTAAGCGCCGCTGCATTTACAATTACTAATCGAATTACCTTTGCACTTTGTTACTATACATTGCTCCACTCACAGCCTCGCATCAGCCTTACAAAAATGCGACCTGTAGAGATGATACACATATATTCATACCTATATGGAGTATAAAGAACATGCTCAAATCGTCAGGATCATTGATTTTTCCGTGTCTGTTTCTTTTTATACTGACGGCATGAATACTCATATCTCATTTTTCCAGAGGAAATTCGGTAATAAACCCATAAAATAAACTAACCAATTATATTTGTGATCTTTAAGGTATATTGAATTTGGCAAATTAAAACTAGTGCAGCCTTGCATATTCTTAGAGGAAAGTCCCCTAAGTGTTTGAATCTGTACAAATGTTAAATACAGTAAAATTATGAGTCTCTACAAAGGAATGAGTAAATCAGAAGGTTCGAAACTATTTTGTATACGTCATGTATGTTTATATGAAGGCATGCATGTATGTATGTAACTTCGGAAAACAGTACAATATGATAAAAGAAAAAGAAGAATGCCACTAACTTCGGATTTCTTCTATTAAACACACATATATTCAGAGGTACGAGTGCAACGTGCAGTATTTGCCAAACCTTAGTTTACTTTGTTTTTCATAAATTTGTATAAACTCAAAGATAATGGCCCTGCTAAAAGCTTAAGTCCAAAAAAATTGTTAATAATAATTAGTGTAAGTGTTACAATTTACTAATGAATTGTTTAAAGTCGAGACCAAATGCTTGCTGTATCAACTATTCATAGTGTCCAAAGGATATTGGATTACACAGATACAAGCCAACTGTGCGCTATAACAATATAGCTGGAATGTGGCGCTATCTATTGAGTACAGCCGGAACCCACTGCACGTACTATTCACATACTTAAGTAGAATGTGAGATCATATTGGCTGAATAAAACTTTATGAACTACTCAGTTCCAATTCCCTTTATTCATGTCTTTATGTAAACTACTCAGCTGTCCTTTATAGTGGGGAAATTAATATAGGCAAGTTAAAGTAAATACAGTTATTTCTTATCGTAAATTGTGGGAATAGATTCAAAATTAACAGTGATTAATTTCGCATTGATAAACGTCTAGCCTAGGCTCATCCAGATAAGAGTATGACTAAACCATCCACTGTAGGATGGGATTCAGTTAATACTTCAAGATAAGTTTGTTTACAATCATTTGTTATTTAAATGCGTTTTATTTTAAAACATGTTTAAACACAGAAATACTAGAGGGAACCATAGTTTGCCTGTTTAAAACCAGTCTAGGATGTACTTAACAGTCTAAAATTGTCAACACCAAGTATGGAGCCTAAAACGTACGTTGGTTGATGCAACCAATCGTCAAAACTGAGAAATTGAGCAACCGTAATGTCAAGAGTAAATTTGATAAGTTTAAATCCCCATACAAGAATATAAGGCCGTTCCGTCCAGTGCATTGTGTATAAATACTCTTACATGTAAAGTTTTAACCGATATACTTACACCAGACTGATTATGATGTGGCTAGACAAACTGGCTAGAATAAGACCTTAGTTTTCCCAACCGGAAAGAAACCTAGTTTTATACAATCAAGTTTGTTTTGTAGGTATTTAACGAACAACTTCACATTGTTTGTAGTGAGCGTTAGATTTTAGATACGTACAAAAAACTATTGTTGTAGTAACTATTGTTTTTTAATGCGCTGATTTATCGTAGCTGGTGTAACATGTATGAGTACACTGTTACTTAGACTTAATAGTATTCTCAGGTTCAAAGCTAGATTGTACACGGTTCCAATGTCAATCCAATCTCGATCCTCCTTGCTTAGTTACGCCTGCTTTAATTAACTGCTCAATCTTGTCTAATCTCGTAATTAATTATCTTCGTAAACTCTAAAGAAAGCCGAACATAGAAACCTTCGCACACTAAGACGAGCAATAATGGATTGACCATAAGACTATCAAAAAATTCATACCAATTAGATTTTGTGGCTGACACAAAATTTTATCGACAAACCAGTTCATAATTTCATCACCAAACAAAAGGATGGCTTTGTTAATGTTTACAGTCTTTAGCAAACTACCTGATATATTGTAAAGCTGACAATTTATTACCTAGTAGTTGAGTCAAATGAAGTTCTTTCAAAATACTGCTTTTTCTTTTTGTACAACCTTCGAAATTATACAACCTTTTGACCCTGAAAAATACAGTTTAACCAGAATATTTTTAAAACATTTTATTTAGTCCTTAACAATACAACCTACATACCTTTTTGTACATATTAAAAATACATTATTATTTATTTGTCTGGTATATATTTAGTTATACTAAAGAGCTTGCAATAAAATTCTTACCCACTATAATATTATAAAGTCAAACATTTATCCTACCACTTTGTTATTTAAAACTGTGGACATTATTTCCATACGCGTAAATATTTTTTGAAATATATTTGTCTCTTTTAGATATCACAACCCTAATGTGACATAAATACAGGTTTCAAACAAACTAAAAGTTCCACATCTTGTAGTTTGCTTTAAGTAAAAGAAGTTATTTATTTCAATTAAGTATAAGAAGGTCGACCCGTGTACCAAATTTCAACTTTATACCGTTATTGGCATAGTACACCAAGCAATGTAAAAAATAATATGAAAATCATTATAGCCCGCGGTAAAACTGACATCCTGTAAGCTATGATTGAATCATATTTAGACTATCAAGTAACTTTGCAGTAACACCGGCCCAAAGAGAGCTTTTAGGGACCTGAAATAGGCTTATAAAGGAGGAGAAAACCGTAGTAATTATGGTTTTGTAATGACGGGACATTAGATTTAAAACCTTGTCATCATATTTTGAATACAAGAGTAGAACCAATCAATCTAGCCACAGTTTGTATTTCCAATGCATACAAAGTACGTACGTGTAAAAGTCGTTTGGGGAGCTTTCCATACCTTTGAATTGTCAATACACATTGAACGTTGAAAGAATGAACGTTTCAATATACACATTTGTATATTGCAATGGGTTTGCTTTTATGAGTTTTCTATTGAAACGAGCGTAAACCGCATGTTCCAATAAACGTGACTGCTACTCTAAACCCTCGAAAATTCCTTCACAGGAAACTCTTTAACTACGACGATTTAATTTAAAACCAACTCAAATGTCTTAAAACTACATTTTCACAATACACATGAATTCTGAAGAGATTTAAGCTTTTTATCCTGAGCGTGTAAAGTTTTGAACACCCAATGTACACGTACGAGTATAGATGTAATGTTTTCATTAGCTTTGTTAGATATTTAATTTAATAAATATTTTAACCCAACAAGGACATCCCTTTTGAATAATCCACTACAGACTACCACATTCTTTAGAAATAAATGTTTCCAATGGCACGTTAGAGCTTATTTCATTACCTAATTGGCTAATAAAACTTATAACAGCTTTCAGGAGAGCTTAGTTTAGAGTTCATTGTTGTCTTTTCAAGGGGAAAACAAAGGAGCAGAACAAAGTAAGAGCAAGTCTTTGTTGTGTTGTAAGTAACTGAACCGTTCACTCAAGTTAAACTTGGAGTTTAATCTCTTACCAGAAGGACCTCTTATTAAACTTTCAATCAACACAGATAGTGAAACCACGATTCGAAGTCGACAAATGCATCGATGATAGCAACAAAAGCAATACTGCACTGGGCATTATTATTTTTGTCAGTATAGGTAAGCTATAGTTTTTAAGGTAATGTAATCAGTTCGTATAAAATAGGTTTTGGAAAAAGTGGCTGATAATATTTTGTGTGTATTAAAAATGTCCTAATTTGTTCTTATACTTATTCAATCATCTTTCAACCCTATTTCAAACACAGAAGCTAAAGTGCGTGGTAAACTGACAAAAAATTTACCATTCAAAACTTAAAAAATACTATTTTAGGAATACAACGAAAATTTAACCATCACTAGAAGTTAAACTACTATATTGTATTGAATAAAACTATTAAAATATTACTTGAAATATTTATGTACAAGGCGGTCAAGTATTTATGAGTGCCAAACATAGTTTTAATTTAAAATTTAGCTATTTTTAAGAAGCCATACCTGCATGTATTGCTATGAATAATCAAAATCCACATTACCATTTTACATGTTTGACAGATAAATGTCACGAATGCCAATAATAGTGACTATAGTCATTGTGTTACACAGTTTAAATTGTTAAAGGATTTTTAATGGCCATTTATGTAGAAGTTTCAACTTTGATACAGAATGATTTTCAAATAATTCTAAATAGTATGAACACAATTTGTGCTCCATTAAAACGGTGATTGAAACAAAAGAAACTGAACTTTTTACAGAGCTTTACAACCGAAACTATAAATTACTAACTGAGGAATGCTTCTCTGATGCAATATGTTAGCTAATTGACAAATGCTCTTTCATGACGAGGACAGAAATAAAACTACGTTTGATCTATTTACATTTCAATCTAAAACACAGTTTTATCCAAAGCGTTTACTCTTCAAAGCACTTGAAGCATAGCTATGCAACTGCAACTCTCGTGGAAACTGTTATTGCTGGAAGTGGATTGCAATTTTATTCACGTTTCTCTGCACTTGATGTCGTACCTTTTGTTGCTTCAACTCAACAAGGCTTTGATCACAAACCCTGCACATTTTATTTACGGATCGGAATTACCTTTTACTTCAATAGAACAAAGGATTAATTTTATCTACATAAATTAAACATGTTCTGTCAAAGGTAAAGGCAGAAGTTGACCTATAGTTTTACATTGCTTCTTAGTTTAAAACGTCGTTTGAGCATAACCGTAGCACTTGACGTTGTTGATCTTTAGTGATTTGACTTTTTCTTTTTAAGAAGCTAAGCTATGAGTGTTATCAAAGCTTTTGCAGGTGGATGAAAACATTTTTACAGTTTAATTAATAATATAAAAGTTAGTACAGTAACAAAACGGTATCGGTATTTGCAATCCATTGACTAAAAGTATTGTTATCATTGAATTTAGTACTTGTAGTTAAGCGAACAATAGACCTCGAGCTAAAGCCATTTCTTAAAATCTTCTTATACGACTTTATTTACTTATCTTACTTATTTTATTTTATGTTTTATGTTACAGCGTTATTAAAAAGAATGTCCTACTTTCATTCTTCTGTAACTTTTATAGTATGAGGGCTTTATGAACAATTTACATGTCGTTGAAAATAAGAAGTTTCAAATTTTGTTTACATAGGCCTATACTGAGAAGTAATGTCCGCTTTTAGTTGCCAACAAAATGGCTGCCCATTCATCACAAGATATTTTACGTTCTTGAATTTCCAAAAAGCCAGTCAGTTAAGTGCAGCGAAAGTTTCGTCGTAAATTGGTGATTTCCTCGTGAATTTCTTTTGTGGGGCTATGTAAGAGAGAAGGTTTACGTGCCCCCTCTGACAAAAAGTCTAGGTGACCTGGGAAACCGTATCAGAGCTGCAGTCAATTCCATAAATCAATATTAACTTCAGGTCTACGGGAAAAGAGTTCGATTATGGGCTAGGTTTTTGCTGAGCAGCCAGGGGAGGACATGGTGAGCATTTATAGAAGTGTACCAAGGAATACAAACTTTGAAAAAAGCTCTTTTTACATTTAAAGTTATGTTAGTTATGTTAGTTACATTTAAGTTATGTATATTTAAGTAATAATTAACGAAGGAGATTTGTTTGAAAGTAGGACATTCTTTTTGAATAACCCTGTATAATGTTTACATTTGATATATTTAGTATTATGCTTCGACGGCTAAGGCATCTTTGGTTTATGAAAACTAAGTATTAAACTGAAGATGCCTCAGTCGGTGGATGCTAACTCTTTAAGTTAAAACTGTGAGAAAAGTTTGAAAATGTCTAATTCATTTACCTTTCTAGTCGACTATTACCCCATTTCAAACAAATAGAACACATAAATGGAAAACGTAGTAATGTAAGATTCAATCATTAGGCTGAGAGTGAGAGTCAAGCGTCGCGGGAAATGTAAGAAATGAACATGCGTAATACGGTCATGTAATTGTATTCCCAAACCCTCAGTGTTAGGAAATAATACTACTAAATTAGATTGTAGAATTTTCCGCATGGATTGGACGGTCGAAATTTGATAAGACGCATCATTTCGTTTGTTCTTTTAGAACAACAATAGCCACCGTCTTGAAATATAAAGAGTGCCTCGTACAAATGTCCGTTTTATTTGGTAAAACAAAGTTTTTTTCTTCATAGTTGCAAGTAAAGTGGTGTATACACGGGGCTGAAGTAACAAACCAGCAAATAAAACTACAAACAAATATGAAAACGCAAAAAACAAAGAACGCTGGTCAATTTAAAAAAAAACAGTTGAATCAAATACTTTCGAAATTTGACAAATTAACATAGTTTACATTTAATACATATTGAATTTCAGTCCAGGAAAGGACATTTTGTTAAACACACAATTACCGTTTCAAAGAATAAAATTTATTTATAATTATATTGCTAAATACATACACGCGACTTAACAAGTGAACCACGCATTTTCATATTTAACACATTGTAACGCAAGTCTATCACCCGTACCATGATATAACGTGGAAGTTGGAAATTGGGTAAGTCGGGCAAGGTTTTGTGCTATGTCAACACTTTGTAAGATACATCTAGAAAAAAATGATATGCCTTGATCAATTTAAGTGACAATTGTAAGTAGAGTTAAAAGTTTACGTCACACATAATCCTTAACTTTTGGTAGTGAGTAAAAGAAGTAAAACATAAATAAAACTCCAGTTGCCAGAGAAATAAAAAAATACTAACCTCTACCATTCTCTCTTTTGGAATTGTTGGGTAATACATCCACGCAACACCTATTACACAGGGGGTGTTCTACCAAGAAGTACCGGCTATTCATGCACTTCTTTGGTTTTAATGCATTCAGTAGTTGCAAATTCTATTCAGGCTCTCTACTAAGTTTCTATACAGGATTTCTCGTACACAAAGGATGGTTGAATTGCGTACAGCTCTAAGACGAATGACTGCTTTACTTCACAAACAGTGCTTTTGTCCCATTCATAGAGGCATTTCAGTTAGTGGTGCAATAATGCAATATGTCAACCGTAGCTTATGGTACTGCATTAACTAGCTGGCAAAAAAATATCGTAGTAAACAGCTGAACAGGGTTTTCTGGTTTCTGTGCTATAAAATTTAAACTCAGTATCTTGACGAGGTAATTCTTATCAGATAATTAAGAACTAACAAAACACGCACTCCAATATTAAAACTGATATTGTCTGAGGATTTTCAAAGGCATTGGCATTTATCTTCGGTTTCTGATCGTCTCTAAAGATAATTGCCAATGCCTTTAAAAGGCTTAAGAAATACAAGCTTTGTTTATAGACTGTTTGCAGTTTTTCCTTAATTCCTTTTTATGATGTATAGCTAAGTGTAACAATTGGTAAACTTTCACTAATTTCTTTCATAATTAGTCCAATTTGGTGAAGTACAAAACTGAATTTAAGACATCATTGAAGGTTTTTAAGACTACTATATAACAGAGTTTTGAGACCAATTTCTCCTGTAGATTGTATAATCCATTAACTGGTCATATCTACAGGAGAATGTGAGTTCTTGAATGTTTTGAATTTTTCAAAATCAAATTATTTGATTTTGAAAAATTCAAATCACATTGAAGGTACAATGCCTTGTTGTAACCACAGTAAGAACATTACAAGTAAGTCGCGGTCGAGGTGGAGGTCGCGGTCGATGCCAGTCGATGTCGATGTACCCGCACCTAGCAAGGAGGTCACCTGTGATGCTCAGTAGAGCTAGGGCCACTGTCCAGTGGGGTGTTTTCAGCGATTTTTAATATTTTTAGAGATTTAAGTGACGACAGCGACGAAATATCAGCTGTTACTTAGTGGTGGTTGTTAGGGACTGTTCCAAATAGACGTTTTGCAGTGCACACGATACATTTGAAGAGAAAACGTTTAGGAAAGTGGATCCCGTTTTCCAGGAACTTAAAAAGGAGCCGGAACGATTTCAATCTTATATGAGAATGACACCTGAGACTTTTTCATACATATTGGACACAGTACTTCCAATTTTGGACTTGCTCCTTTTCATACCATAACTTTCATCATACTCCAATTGGATGTGAAGAAAAATAGGTAGTTACCATCTAACTAGTCATTAAATTAGTATGAATAAATAATATATCATACTGGGTGTGATATCGTTGTGAAAGCTACAGTAGACTGTTGCCACTGTCTTGAGTAGAGAAGTGTTTAGGGGGGAAGAGGTAGCGTGGCGCGAGCTGACCTTGAACGGACCAATCGCATCGAAGCATTGCTGTAGACCGCGTGGAAGGCATCCATGTAAAATCAAACTATTTGATTCTGAAAAGCATCGATGTAAACCTCCTGGATGTCATCGCGCTAAACCTTCACCGCGACTTACCCACTGTGTTCGCTCTCATCAACTACAATGTGTTGTTTTACATAGATGTCGACCCCGACCTCCACCTCCACCACGACCGCGATTTACTTGTACTGTTCTTACCCTAAAGAGGATTGATAACCCCAGAAAAGGTTGCTAAAAAAATGCTCTGGTAGTCCCTCGTTTGGGGCACTATTACTAGAAAAGGTTATTTTCCATGCTCTCAATGGTTCTTTACATATCTAGGTTTGTATATCCTGGTAAAAAAGGCTTCAGTCAATATTAATAAAAAAGGTTAGAGTAGGAAAAAAGGCCGTTTTAACAGTGTATTATATTTTTATAACAAGTAGTTGTTTTCCTTTTTCGTGTATAAGGAACATATAATGACTCCTACCCTATCATATAAACCCGCATTTGTGCGTTTCGGTTCTTAAACGGCGTCGGAAACCGTAAACTATAAAAAAGTGTTTTGCCACTTATTTAGTGAGCGGAGCAAAGTTGGAATATTGCTACTACCATTTCTTATGACTAAATCACTATTTGAGATTCCGCCCACTCTCATGAGGGTATTTTAAGGCAAATATGTGGTGAAAGATGTGTGTGATGAGTGGTAGTAATGAGTTATGAGGTGTAGTCCTGCTACAAACTAAGGCCGACTCTTCCTTAGAATGGGTAATTAATTAATAGCCCAATGGCCAATGGAAATACAAGGACCAACGGCTTAACGTGACTTCCGATTCATGCAGGTGATGGTCTGATATGTCTTAACGATGGTGGGTGTTGATGCGGGTACCATCAGATGATCATTGAGACTATCTGAGCCGCTTTAGACCTAAATCATCGACTGGCAAGGTAAAAACTTTGATTTTCACCTACCCCTCGTCCATCGAAGAGAAAACCAACTCCGCTATTTCAGTTTTAAACATGGTTTCTCGCTTGGTTGACTAATCCTATTAACTTCCTCGCTCGTGGCACCACATGGCCACTCGCAATGGCGTACTAATTAGCCCGCGGAGAGACGTTCTGATGCAATCAGCTGTCACCACTAAAAGCTTTTTATGGAATATTAAAATTTACTTCATTCTAATGGTAGTTTGGTGTACTAACGTTATTAAAGTACGTTTTACCAGCTTGGTTTGGGTGATTGTGACAAGAATCAATTGAAATGTCGTTCAGAAATTGTATTAAGAACGGTTTAAATGCCATAATAATTGAATTATGCTTTTTTTACAAGAGAACGATAGTTTAAGAAGTTTGAGACACTGCTATCATCTAAGCTTCAAAAAGCCAAAGTGCCAAATGTTTCGCTCAATTTACAATCGAGCATCATCAGGTATAGAGGAAGGTAAGATATACTGTTTACTAACATATGAAGAACAGCTACATTTTGAATAATCTAGAAAGAACAGCTGACTAGCTTATAGTTCTATATCTAGAAACCCCATTACTAGACTGCTTTTGTAAGACGTGGTAGTTCTAAGCAGAAAACACTAAACGTAATTTCATTAGTCTCATCATACGAGTCGTTTTATACATTGAAATGAATTATTAGGTCAGGAACATGGGTGGTATTGCGAAAAAAATATTGACGTTCTACATACTGTTATAAACTGTTGCTATAATTTGTTGAACCTTTTGGTATAATTTAGGGTAAAAAATATACTAACTAATGAAGAACTTCACAGCTTTAAAACTACTAATTAGTCCTGAGGCTCCAGTATTAAAACAATCAGTGGGCTGTTTCTGAAAACCTGCCATTTCTAGATCACATAGATTATACAGTATTCTAACTTGCCATACTTTTAGATTAAATTATCTACAACGCTCCAGTTATTTTATATTCTAAATAGAGGGTTGAAGATACTTCACTTGCGAGTAAGTTTTCAACTTCTTAAAACAAGGACCGTAAAGCAGCCTTTGCGACGGGCGTGGTAAAACTCGACTTATCCTAGTGATGAGAATGTACGGTACTTCAGAAGTACTGCCTCTGACTGTATGTTCTAAATTGAAAACTTTTCATTTTTCCTTGTAATAGTTTGGCACAACCAGCAATCACTTGTTTGAATTAAACATAAGATCAATACCTTGTGCTTAAGTTGATCAACATTAATAATTTTGGTGACGCCTCATTTGCGTAATATTTTTGCGCTCTTAGGTTTTTAACAAGATTGTTATAACCAATACAAGCACAGTTTATCAGGTAACAAACGACAAGGTACGAGTATGTGACCAGTTCAGAGTACGAGATGTTCCAAACAAATCTATAACGGTTATTATACTCCGTTATAGTAATTTCATACTAAATAACGTATCTCTCAAATATTTAATAATTTTTACGCTGGCTTAGACATCAGTATAAAATGTCTTTAGGTAAAGTTGTTCAAAGCAACAAAAGCCTTTGTTACGTTTTATCCGATTTGTTATGAAATTCCACTCAACAATGCTTTTATTTAATAACATTACCTTTCCTTTGTCCTCACACTAGCGCTTCTTCTTTACCTTCGTCCCAGTGATAATTCATATGTTTAAACTATTCTATATAATACAAAAAAAACAAAAATATAGTCAAAGTTAAAGACACCGGTTTATTATAGCTATAAAAGAAAGCTATTGTATTATTGCATTTCTCAATTTTCAATTTCAAATATCTTTATTCGTCCTTTTTTTACAAATTTACAAACAATATAATTGTAACGACTTCTATATGTACCAAAAACAATATAATACTGGAATAAAGAACAAATTGTTAGGTGTCTCATTTAGAATGTGTTGAGACACAATCAAAAGAATACACAGACTGGTTGAGTGGTTGAAAAAACTGATCATAACTTAAAGATAATCTATATAAATAAAATAAGACTTTTGTCTGTACATTGCAATGAATTCATCGGTTTTTGTTTATTTGGTGTTTATATACTTTTCAAAGACCGATACTGGTGTAAAAAAGTTGCTGTCTGTCTGTCTGTAACGTTTTTAAGGCATCTTGGACCGCTTATAACTCAAAATCGACTGATGCTATGGTAGTAAAAACTTCGTTTAAGGGTCAGTGTATTTTAGCTATTTTTGTATCCATAAAACGCCCTCAAAATAAATGGCGAAGGACCAAAGTTGGCCCTGAACACGTTTTTACGGCATATTGGACCGCTTAGAACTAAAAATTGGCTGAAGCTATAGTAGTGAAACTTGGTTTAGGGATTTAATCTATTACGCAGTGTGTCTTTAGCTTTACTTTGTATCCATACAACATCCACAAAATAAATGGTGAGTGACCAAACTTGGCTCTGAAAACACCGGAATGTCCGGGATTACTATGACTCTCACAAGGTAGCTAAACACCGATAACACTTATTTAGTTTTGTTTGTCTTTACATTGATATGAATCCATCAGTGTTTAATTAATACGTTTTCTTACACTTTGTAAAGACCAAAACTGACGTATAACATTAAACACAACCGTACGAAGAAAAGGTACGTAAGCTGGGAAAATTAAAGCCTACCTTCAAAATGAAGGAACAGGTGTAAGGATCGATAGTTTGATGCCAGTACCCGATATATAGCCTGCCTAAAACCATTTTAAAGGAAAATGCTCCGTAAAATTTTACTAGTTAACATGAAAAAAAATTATTAAAGAAACTATCCTCAGAAATCTAATAAAATAATACTACCTCATCAAGTATTTTTAATACAATTTAGTGCCTGTATAAACCTAAAAGTTCTTGAATAGTATTTGATAATTTGTCGGTTTTTATTACAAATAAAAGCGCTTAATAAGCAGTATATACTATCTTTTTAATGATAAAAGGTATGTTCAAAATGTTTAGTTTAAATTCGTCTAAATAATGTATGTTGTATGTTCAATAAAAAATGTTTGGAAATAAATCTATCTCGGATATTATAATCGGTTTTAATTATTTCAAACCAAATAACATCTATTATCTTAAATATTTAATAATTTTTACGCTGGCTTAGACATCAGTATAAAACGTCTTTAGGTAAAGATGTTCAGAGGAACAAAAGTGTTTGTTGCGTTTTAACCGATTTGTAATGAAATTCCAATCAACAATGCTTTTATTGTGTAACATTACCTTCCCTTTGTCCTCATACTAGCGCTTCTTCTTTACCTTCGTCACAGTGATAATTCATATGTTAAAACTATTTTATATAATAAAGAACAAAATACAGTCAAAGTTAAAGACACCGTTTTATTATAGCTATAAGCGGAAGCTATTGTATTATTGGATTTCTTAAGTGAAGAGTTTTACTGACTCTCTTTTCTAGTCGTAAGTCAAACGGGGACCGATATGGCCGTTTTGTAGACTTAATACACACTACAAACTAAATGTGAATCATTCATCAATACAATTAATATGTTAATTAATATGTAATGTAATATCATTTATATGTTAAATAGCTGCCAGCATGTTTTGTGATAATAAGTATGTTTAGTTTATCATTATGTAAATTATTATTTTATTTTGTTAAGATAGCTGTTTTGGACAAAATTTCTGTAGCAGTCGTATAAATAAATAAATAATGTGAAAAGGAAACGTAAGTGGTTTTAACAAAAAATTACCTTTCTTAATTTCGAGAAATTGAAACTTGTGTATTATGTTAGTTTGAAAGTTCATAATAGTGGCGGAGAGCAATTAAGTAAAAAGAAAGAACGGACTTTTAATTAAATGTAGTTCCTAGATTAGTGTAGTCCTCTGAAGACGGGTGGAGTTTCTAACTACCCGAAACGTTAGGAGTAGTTTTCTCCGGAAGTGGCTGGAAAAGTCCGTTCTTTCCTTTTACTTAATTGTGTATTATGTTGAAGTTACTCTTATTGGAAAATATAACTAATTAAGTTAAAATCACAACTATTCCTAAAATTATTTATATTTTCATTGGTGAGATTTCCGTAAGCGATGCATGTATCGTTGGACTAAACCATAAACTCAAAGCATGATTTGAATAATTGTGGTTTGAACAAAAATAGTGCTTGAATAAATATATCTTGTACTAATTTATCCGTTAGGTTAACGAAATAAGTGCCCAAATGAAACTAAACGGTTGAGCTTACCATAAACACCGGGTAATACCACCAACACTATCTAATCCATACAATTTCCAGCATATGCTTAATTTTTCAATGGTTTTCTTGTTTGGAAAACAATATGTTAAAACTATTATTCGTCTAAATAATGTATGTAGTTTGTTTTTCATGCAAGTAAAATGTTTAGGAAAACCCTTTAAAAAATAATTACGAACATGCGTTGAAGTACGTATGCATTTTAGTCTTTACGTCTAAAACCTTTGTTTATATACTCGTACTTTTAATTAAAAAAATCCGACGTTTACGAATATTACTAGTTTTTAGGATTCGGTTAAATTACAATTTCGACGTGTAGTAACCTTTAAGCCCATATTGAATTCTGAACACTTCTCACACAAAGTAAACAAAACCGAAGTTGTATAAACAAAATAAATATAATATTTATATTATGCTTACAGTTTAATTATTATATTTAAACTTCAAAGTTTGAGGCCGAGAAGTTAATATTATAATGTAATGATGCATACTTTTAAGGCAGATAAACGTTATAGTGAACACATTTGGTTGCAATCAAGTTAAAAAACTGAAAACAACATGCGTTCTGTCAAAATGTCCACCAATTGTTACAAGGAGACATGCGGCCAGATTTACTGTTTGTTTGTGAAATCAAACATACAGTTGAATGTAACATTTTGAAACTGTGCGTTCATATGAAGAACTGCCATTTACAATACAACATGACACTACACGTAAAAAATTACCTTCTTAAACTATATTCGTATAGTTACGTTACAAACACTCAACTCTAAAGAATTATCAATGAACGAAAAAAACTAATATGGGAACTAGATAAATTAGATATAAAAGGTAATCTTATCTCATATTTTCTTTACAAAAACCATTAACCAGTTGATATATAGAAAGCTTTGTGACGATTGAACCATAAACAGCTGTTCTCAATTTTTATCTGAGCGGGAGATAAATATACTCCTACTATGCATTTTGTAGTGTTTAATAGAACAAAATTACAAAAGATATTCTAAAACAAAATTGCACACATCATTGTTTTGTAAGGGTTACAAAAATCCTTTATTTTCCAAAAATTTCAGGAAGCCAATAACAATTTCCAAAATAGATTGTTATCTTGTGGAACTACTGCATAAAAATATTGACGCAATTGGCACTGAAGCATAGTTTATATTTATTGGGATGATAGCACGTGTGAAATTGTTGACAGTGTGCACAAGAAAAGCAATTAAGCATATACACCGTCTGTATGGAAAACATGTATTTAATTTACTGACCGCACCACAGTTTTGTTCGCAAGGTTACGTACGACCTTTGACCTCTTTTGTTTCTAAAGTACAGTATGCAAACAAGTGGGTAGAGATTGAATTTAACGGTTGCCTTGGAAAGTTGCTTGTGATTCAATACGTCAACGACACAACTTTTAACTTTACCGCAAAACCCATTCACAGGTTCAACATTGTTTAGCCAAGTAAAGGTTAGTTCATATTTGGAGCTTTTAAAACTTCTCATTAATAAGGCTAACTACGAAAACTCCCTTCCCCATGCACTTTGGGTTATCTTTACAAACTACAAGGTTTTGATATTATTAAAGTTAACAAAATACAACTATGAGGTTTTAGTAAATCAAGGTTTCATGATTATCCTTGTTCAATTTCAATCAAACTGGGCCAATTCCAAAATCGTTTTCATTACCCAAAGGCATTCCTAAACTTATAACTAAGTTGTATTACTAATACGACTTTTAGTTACTTAAGTATTACTTCAAAACAGATTCAATCTTAACACAAAAACGTTTTATTTGCACTAATATTTGTGTTTAAAATAACACATTAATAATGTGTTTTTTTTTTTTTTAGAACATACAAGTTTATTGTAGCACTTTCGATCTAAGAACATTTCTTTATATGATGAATCTACATTTCTTCCGTTGTCTAATATGTTAAAATTATTTTGAGAGATCGTTTAAAATCAGTAGACTGTTAAACGTAACGATTCGCACCGTTCCACCTGCAAATCATTTGTATACCCTACAATTATCCCTTTAAACTTAGCATTTCAAAGTTTGGTTTTCTGTTTTTTTTTTTTTAAGAGTTTATTTAAAAGAGAAGTTCGAATATAACTGAACAAAATCAGACAACAAATAACAATTATTATAATAATTATTACGTTTTACACTCCAATTACCTTTTAATAAATATGACCAGGAAACGTTTGAGCTCTGTATTGAAAAAATATCAAAAGTGTAAAATCGGTAATTACCTGTTTTATTTCATAAAGTTAATTTTTTACGGAGGCTTTTTAATTATATTTAAGCACTGTTATTGTTTTACTAACGTACGAGGTAGATCATACTAAACTATGTTGTTGACAATGGTAGAATTTAAAATATAAAAATATTAATCTGGGTGTTTTTTATCATGTTTTAGCGAACAAAAAAAAACATTTTTCGGTATCAGCACTCTGATCCCGTCTCCACGATGACGTTGAGAAATAAAAGTAGATTTAGAGAAACTAAGCAAGACCACGGCCAGTGAAAGCAGTCCATCCATCTGCTAGCTTGCTGGATAGGGGCAGTAAACGACCCTATATGTGCATCAAATTGACAAACTGTAACAGAGAACACAAATACTTGTTTATGCACAGACAATTGAAAGGAATACTTCTTTTGGAGTGGTAATAAAAAAATCAGTGTACCATATCAAAGAAGATAAAACTACCAACAAGATTATAGAAAGGCGACTCTTTTTTAATGACTCTTCTGATGAAGGTATCGCGCTTAGGGCTTCAACATATTGGAGCTCATATGAAACTTTTACGACATACGTCAATACATTATTGTTTCCATGATTAAATGAGATGGCGTATTAGACATTTTAGAACCTAACAACATTATGTTAAACGATTAACATAGATTTAATGTTCAGTAGGTCATATTATGAAGACTAACAACCATGCAGAAACACTGGGAGGTCCAAGGCTCTAGAACAAAGATAAATCAAGATTCCTTTTCAAAGACAAAGCTTCTGTCAAACCAATAACACTCGTTCCTAACGGACAAAAGAATTCTTTCTCAGTATGTGAGAAACGATGTTCTATTCTTCCATTTTCATTTCTTACTTTCAATATAAACGTCAACTGGCTTTATGAAAGTATAATTGAAAACAGAAACAATAAGACCTTTGTGTGACAGCATACTTTTAAATTTAGGCTTTATTTGTATTGTTCCAATCTATATTATTTTCAAAACACACCTGTACAATGTACTTCAAACAAATTTAATAAATACAACATTTATTTCAACGTAGTTCACTATTTTGTTCGTATAAAGGGTTGTACATTTCTTTCACTACGTGTATACATCTCAACACCGAATTCTAAATATACTGATTTAGTTATGAGTATGAATCAACAAGCCTGGTGGCATTTTTCAGCTTTCAATAAATTACCGTGACAATGAGCACACTAATCACTATTCAGTAAAACAAATTTCAACACTTTAACTAAAATGTTAATAAACCTTTCAGTGGTTTTCTTGGATATATCCATGGATACATCTAGACGTAGACGTAGGTTACCTATGTACACATTTGGAACGCAAAAATAAGTCATTTTTATTAACTCAGTGTTTACTCAGTATTAAATTTAATTCAGATTTGGCGATCGGCCAAACATATATTAGTGGTTTGGCACAATGGGAATATGAGATTGGACTGGGAAGTTCTCCAGGCTATAGGGTGGGTCAAGCGTTACAACTCTAATATTTACAGCGAAGTCAAACGTGAAATTCTAGTTACTAAAACTAACACTTTGATAAAAATTTCAAAGTATTATAATTGTAGTGTTATAAATTATAGTTCTAATGTGTTTTGATACAACGCATGGTTTTAAAATAAAGAACCATAAAGTATACACGAATTGTGTGAATGTCACCAAATGTTGAAGCCAATACATGGAACAAAGCCAATCCATACAACAGAAAAATTGTTTAAACTGTTATCTTAAAACACGCTAAAGACAATCCTGATAAGGCTTGTCACTCACACTAAGCTTCTCGTTGATCACTTAAACACGCAAATCGTTGAACTGCTGCATTAAGCTTTAAAAGCCTACATTTGATTTCAAATGTTGATTCTCGATCCTCTTATCAGCTCTAAGCTTTACCCACTACACATCTGAGCAGTTTGCATTTATATCAGAACAATATATTGAACACCAAAGTGTTAAAAAAATATAGCTAATTGAAATTGAACGACACAACTAACAGAATGCAGTGGTTTAAATTGAGATAAATCCTGATCAATCTTCGTACGCAAAACCTCTAAAATGAAGCTGGTGGTGCCTAAACTAACGATTATTGCTTATACAATACATTCCCCCATGGATAGTTATTTTCATTGCAACACTAAATTAGATTTAAACTGGAGTAAAGCAGAAAAAGAGCGGTTCACATCAATTTTGGGCACTTTCTTAGTTATTAGGGTGTTACAGAGGCTCCGGTTCCTACTAGACAACAATTTGGTAATCATTGTATATTTATTAATTACCTTGTATTGTGCCTGTAGATCCTACCGTTGGAATAAAGTGGGCATTGCATACACAAGGGGGGAGGGAGAACGCGAAATGCGCATCCACACTTTATTCCAACGGTAGGATCTACAGGCACAATACAAGGTAATTAATAATTGAACTTTGTTCCTACGCTGGGTTTCACTTCTAGTAATTCATTGTATATGTGTTAATCACCATACGACAATGCCTTTATCGAGAGGTGTGAACTGTTGTAGTTAATATCTTTATTTGTACTAAAATTGTCACAGTCAGATTTTTAACGAATTATTAATATTGTGTATTTGTATAATATCGTATTGTTATGATTTATTTATATATTTAATTCCTCATAGCATTAAAAATAATTTTATTTTCATTGTTCATTAAAACAAGTAAACATTACAACAAAAATATTTTAAGTTTTCGTATTTTAGTTATTGGCATAAATTAATTGTTTTAAAGAAAGTATTCACTGTTCTTTACGTATAACAACAATATGCATAGATCTCTCTGAACCTAAAGTTAAGATAGCAGATACAAGAATCCAACTTGGCATTCAGAACACGAACATCAGTGATAAATCAATCTCTTAAACCTTTACTGGGTCAACGCTTTAGTTTCCAGTGGACACTTAGAATTGTTTGACAGAGAACATTTAGGCTAAATGCACATTTACTGCTGCTTATGACTTCTTTGATGACGTATTAAAGCAACAAAAGGTATGGGACTTATATAATTTAGTTTTAGTCTCAATTTGGTCTTACTTTCTGGACCGTAACTGGCTTAGGGCAGGATGCGTTACATGTATCACGGGGAAGTCGAAATATTAGTAAATAATAAAACTGAAATTTAATTATATTAAAACCTAAGGCTTAATAGGACGGTACATTTATTGTTCTTACAATTAAAATACAGCATTTTTATCTAGTTTGTAGTTTAATTTTTTTATTTTGTCCTAATAATATCTAAATAAAATCAAACACTTAGCACACACGTCAAATCAATCATTTAAACATTTTAATTTAAAATAAATAAAACAGTTAATGTTCTATCTGCCAAAAGGTTTGACCATAGTAATAAGTCCCACAACACACAGAAAGGTTTCTGTAGGGATTTTGTACAGTTACGTTGATTATGTTGTTTAAAATATTTGCGAACACTTAATATGAAATCAATAAAATAGAAGAAAAAAATAATCGTTCATTTTGGTCTCAGAAAAAATGTGGTATTACCCTACAGCCAAGAGGTCAGATTAGTTCAGAGTATCATCCATTAGTTAAGCAAAGTCGTGTCTCAAGATATTTAGGTACCTCTTCGCCCCTCTCATCATACTTTTGACTGTGCATAGGTAAGTGGTTATAACACTCTGTATTCCAGATAAGTATTTACACCTTTAAGATATTACGTGTCATAAAATACCAAGGTATCTGCTAACTTAAGTACGTTTAACTACTCTGTAACCGAGACAGATATTTCATAAATTAAAAGTCGTCTGTCATATGGTTATACAGTAGATACAATGTATGATGTTAAGCTATTTACCATACACCAGTAAAAGTGTATCTAAAAACTCTATAATCTAGAAAGTATTCAAGAGTAATGTTTGCGCGTCACACCGTAATACACTGCAATGGGCTCTTTCCACAATTACTGGTACGGATAGTTATAATAGAAGTTCGTTGAAACTTTGCCAAGCAAGAAACATCTATAACTATGTTCGTCATAAAATAATACACTAAACATTGTTAAGATAATTACTAGTACGGTAAATGTAAACACATCAACACAGCGTTTGATTCAACGCCATTAATATCCAGTAAATTACCTCATGAACTAAGTTTAAAAAACAACTTACTGAAAATTCCAACCAAACCAAAGAAACATTTTGGTAAGTGTGTTTCCATTTTTAATTTATTGGATTAATAATTACATAATTATAATTACTTATTTAGAACCGTAAGTAGTTGTTAATACAATAAAGTGAATGGCTACTGGTCATAACTTAATTCACACTTAAGTAAGTTTCGATTAAAAGCTTAGATTTTCAAACCAGATTAGCTAGTCACCCAGTCTTTTAAAGCAGGAAAAGAAGAATGTTCACATTCAGATTGCTTTGAAGCTACCCTTTAGCTTGTGGAAAAAGTTTCCTCTTGCTACCTTTTTAGTCTTTAGTCATGGTACTAGTATTATAGCGAGTCAGGTCCAAATGAGAACTTCTATAATTCAAACAGGACTACTCTAATTGTCAATTTGTTTTGAACTATTGAACATAGAAACTTTTAACTATTCATTACTTTACATTATGACAAATGCGATGATGCATCAGAATATTAATTAGTGTTGACTAAATGTAATGAATTGCTTAAATCCAGGTCAACACCACATTTTTCGTGTTAAAACTTCGTTCCAACTTTCTCCTCATCTCTCTAAAACTATTTCTAAATATTGTGTTTTTAATGTTTCATCACAACGAATGCACAGAAAACGTGCCGGTCCGATTATTTACTTTGTTTATTTCTATTTCTGTATTCAATTTACCTGTAATTAGTTAAATACAAGCTGGGAAAGACAAACAAAATACGAGGAAAAGCTTTGATGAAAATAACTGCCTCAGAAAATAAACAGCCCAGGACGCCATGTCAAACACGGAAATTACTTCATTCGTCTTTCTTGCCCTGACATCGTGTCACATTAACGCACGTTGTATGTTGTTTCGTATATTAAACTTAACTAAAGTGTGATTAACTTAGATTTTAGAACTAATTTATGTATTGAAAACAAGTCAGAATTCCCTTATCTATAAAAGTGAAGTATTTAGTGTAATAACTGACTTTAAAACGTTACATTTTACATTTTATATGGTCAACAAAGTTAACTTCCGTGAATACATATTAACACTAATCAGAATTGAGTATCTACTAGACTAGAAAAACGTAAATAGTGCAAACATCATTATTGTTCACGAACAATTAGTTTAGAATGTGAAGAGAAAGAGACACAGTGGATCGTAGGTATGTAACGCTTGTCATCTAGGCTGTGAGATAAGCCAATTCATTTAGACTGAATGAGGCAAATGACTTGCGGTGTCACGCAGAATGTCCGTGCTGCATGTGACAAACCTCCCCGTTCCCCAACCCTCTGCAAAACTGGAGCTGTGTCAAAATATGCCAGTTTACTACAATGTGATGTTGTCACAGTATTCACAATGATAAGATCCACAGTAAAAGTTTTTGAATGTAATAATGCATTTGGATCCCATTGCATCAATCATATAAGAATCATAAGGGATCAATAAAGGAAGCTTGCAATCTTATTTCTGCAGCCTCATTTACGAATGCTGCACCTCAAATTAAAACTTATAGTTATGTATAAAAGCCAAATGGTCAATCAATTTGGGTGGTTTTACTCAAAGTCATCTGTTATGTCCACTTTTAAACGTTTTGCAATTAAGATTTTTATTTTTACTCAAAACGCTGTTGATTAACAATATATAATATAGACAGTAAGGGACAAATTTGGTGGTGGCACAATTTCGGAGCTATGAGCCAAACAAAGTCGTCCTACTATGATCGATCACGTCAATAACGGTGATTTTCGTGGAAGGACAAAAAGATAAGACTTAATAATCACTTTGCCTCTTAAATAAAATACTCCTACTACTACTTCTCTTTAACTATGCTGTAACGATACAATACTGTAAACGTCAAGCATTAAGGTAAGATCTAAAATAAGCAATCAAAAGTTTTAATTAGCATTTTCATCCTGACGAACGAATGACAACATGTAATCCATGCCAGTAAGTCATCGAAGTTTAAAAAGAGATGAAAGCTAAATACAACTTAAAAGCTTTTGAGGGCAAAAATAATCAATCGCCTTGATGGACATACATACAACTTGGTAAAATATTGTTTTCTAGAACTCATATTTATTTTTCAGCTGCCCTGAACCTGTTTAAAATTTTGAACCTCACCTGTTTGCACTATGTATAGTTGAGAATTGGGTTCTATGTTTGTAACCTGCCCAGCCAGACCGTGGTTGGTTCTTACTGTCTACTGAGCAGCTCTTCAGCCTACAAAGCAGATTGTGGAACAGTTACAAAGACAATGGTTAGCCTCAAGTCTGTTTAAGTAACTAAGCAAAGCCGCTTCAGAGTTGCACTAATCCAGAACAGACGACATTGCCTTATTCTTATTATTCTTAAAAACTAAGAAATAGTGAGTTCCACTTCAAATGTATTTAGAAAGAGTAAAACCATTTCAGTAGAAAATATTGTTTACTGCTTCTTTGTACCAAAACGGATTAAATTAAATCAATTGGACTCATATAATTATCACGAAAATAGAAATAAGTCAATATAGAGTTATAAATATAAACTAACTGAAAATATTTTAATTATTTGAGCCTTGTGAAAAACATATTAAATCGTTAACTTTTATTTTAAACACATTTAAACTAAATGGCCAAATTCTACGATCTAACATTTATGTTTTTCATAAAATAGGATTCTGGAACGGATTATGTGACAATATTAAATCTTAACAAAGTGCATTATTGAAATTCCATTCCCACAAAGAATGCAGTTAATGAACGAAATCACGGGCAGGGATCTGACATTGGCATTCCAAGTTCTTAATATTACTTTTCCAAACATTCCTAAGTGAGCTGGTGGAGAGGTATACTAGAATAATTTATATCTTGAATAAAACCAGCACACGTTGTCCTTCAAACATGCAATACTCTTGGATCATGTTGTCAGACCATTCCTATTGAAACATGTTTACGGTCTTGCTTTAACACTAATTCGAGAATCTAAACGGTTGACAATGGCAAATGAAGGTGGAGAGGTATAATTGAATAATTGATTCCCTGGCTAAAATTAGTACACAATTTCTTTCAGCAAGCAGTATTCTTGGGTACGACTAGGGCTGATTCTCTGTAAATCCTTAGTGGTTGCCTTAGCACTATAGTGGAAATAAAACTGTCAATCATAGGAAAACTGCAAATTTTTGCTAACACGTTAACAGTATTAATTTTCAGAGTTTAAAAACCTGTTGATGTGAGACGTTGAAGTGTTGTAAAGCATAATAATTTTAGGTCTGACATTTTATAATTTAAGCATTTTATTCATCGAAAGATGTTGATGGTAAACAAGGAAATTTTGTCCGTACTACATTTCACGGTTAATGTAACCAGCAGTAATCCACCTTGGCGAGGTTTGTTATGATGAAACTGTTATACTAAAACGTACAATCATATAATTAGGGAACCTAAGCCAAAGTATTTGAATTAGGTTTTATTTGGGTGAAATGAAAACCAAAGCCAATACCTTCACGAATTTAACTTGAAAGTATTAGTTTATTTATTTAATTGTCAATGTGATCATATTGCCTAACCATCGACATGGATTTTTAAACCATTCTAATAACTTCATCTAAAATATGAACTAACCTTTCAACTTATATACTTATTGTCAACCAAAGTAAGATATTGTTTAAATGTGTATAGATCCTGCGCGATTTAAACAGAAACATAGATATCAATAACAACACCACCGTAACGACTAAATTGCTTAATGTGTGAATGCGAGCTTTTGTGGGTTTAGTTTGCGATCGAAATTACAATAACCATTTCGACTTAAACTACCCCTCTCCATCACCCTACAGCATCTTAGCTATCCGGGTGTTAAACATGCTCCAGTATCCACTAAGGTAGCCCACTGTACTATTTTGTAGACTACATAGTATGATGTATTTATTAAGCGGAGTGAACTTTTATAATCGGCTTTTTCTCTTTGATAAGATTGTCGAAGTCAGATTTTAACTGGCTAACCATAATTTATTTGTATCGTTAATTTGTATTATTACTCGTATTTATTTGTATTGGTATGCTCAAGTTTTCTGTTATGATGCAGTAGCACTAAAACACGTTTTGCAAAGTTTTAATGTTAGTAGATATTGTAATGCTTATTTAAACAGGTCAAAATGCGACACACCATTGTAATATTACATATTTTAGTCACTGGTATAGCCAATTAGTCTTCGAGAAAGCATAGAGCATTGAAATACATATAACAACACTACGCATAGATCTCTCTGAACCAAAAGTAAAGATAGCAGATACAAGAATCCGACTTGGCATTCAGAACACGAACATCAGTGATAAATCAATCTCTTAAACCTTTACTGGGTCAACGCTTTAGTTTCCAGTGGACATTTAGTAATATTTGACAAGGAACAATGAAACGAAAACATATTGCTCTTTACGTATTCTTTCTACTGCCATATTAAAAGCAACAGAAGAGCAATAATTTACAACACCTATACAATATTGAAATTTTCAGCAAAGTTAACACAGAATATATATTTTCTTAATATTTTAATAATACATTTTTAATTAGTTTTTTGTCGCTTAAAATAACACAAAAAACTCAGATATTTTACATCCCATTACATTAGTTAATAAAAAACACATATTATATTTAGTGTTATAGTTGAATTAAAGTACAAACATACTAATAACAGACACAGTTTTATGAGAAAGTCATGTGTAATATTTTGAAAACAACGTCAACAATAACAATAACAATTTATTAGTCATTTTACAAAGAAAATTAAGTGTCGACTATAAAAACCAAAACAAACAAACTAAATAACTAATCATTAACATAACAAAAATAATGAAAATGTGATAAAATCTATGGTACCGGGACAGGCCGAGTTGAGGTGTAATATTGTAAGTTATAATATTAAATCCAATTGTATTACGTTTGATTGTCATGCATGGATTCACAAAACACTATCTATCCTAGACTGTTCGATGTCAGCTTATTTGCTGATTTCTTTTGATTTTGTTGATAAATAAACTTGCATAAACCTGATACAGTATAGGACAAAGTAAACGACATATAATACAGTCGTTATAGACCATAAAAATCCTATTTACCAACACAAATTTTTTAACTGACTTTACTTCGTGCTATTTAGTTTGGCTATCCTTTTCGATTATGATAAAGTAACTGTTTTGTCCCACTTCAATCTATCAAACAAGGGCACAAGATATAATGCACCACACTTCAGCCAAGAGGTCAGTTCAGTTAAGAGGATCATCCATTAGCTGAGCAAAGTCATATCTCGAGATATTTAGATACCTCTCAACATACTTTAGCTTAGCGTTCAATTTGTGTATCGATGGTAAGTTCTATCAATCGCTCTGCACCCCAAATCAGTGTTTGAAACTGTTTAACTATCGCGTGTCATATTGGATCGAACTCTGTAACTGTACAAATAGTATAAGAGCGTTAAATCACTATGTCACATAGACAAATATTTATATGTTTAATATTGATAGCTAAAAAGCTTCCTTTCAGATTGTGGAACCATATCCTCTCGATACCTCTCCCCGCCAGCATTACGTCATCCTCACTGGAGATAGTGAGTCAGGTTCTAATAAGGACTTCTCTACTAAAATTGTTGATACTTTGTTTTTAACATGGTTAAAAACTATTAATTCTCCATTATTAAACAGGTTGACACATGCAATGACGCATCACTGTTTAAGTTAGTGCAGTGTAATATATTGATTGAATCTAGGTAAAAACCAAATAATTTGTGTTAAAAATTTGTATTAATTTCATCCCCCAACTCAACAACTATGTACTTTTTGGTTTTATGGTTTCTTCTTTAACTGATTTCATGGCAGACCAAAGCTGTGCGTTTATTTTTTTGTGTCTTTCTATTTTTCCCCCCGAGGTCAGTAAAATACCAGGTGAAAATACTATGCAAACTACGAGAAAAACTTTGATGAAAACAAATTCCTCGGAAAATAAACAGCCCAGGACGCTGTGTCAAAAACGGAAATTACTTCATTCCTTCTTTTTGTCCTGACACCGTGTCACATAAATGCATGTTGTACGTTTTCACACTTGTATTAAACCTAACTAAAGTATGTTTAACTGAGGTTTTGGAATAAAACTATGTGTTTAAAACATATTAAAATGTTCCATTACGAGAAGAGGTGGGTATTAATGTAAACATTGGATAGTAAAGTGTCAACCTATACCTAAGATGGTCCACCAAAGTTAGTATTTGTAAATATATTTTAACTATAATTAAAGCATTTATTCTAAATTTAAATTGAGCTGACTGTAAGGCAAAAGTTAGCGGTTAAATGGATACAAAATCGCAAATTGTGTGCAACGAAATAATCATTTCGTATACTCTAAATTAAAGATACGTGCATAGATACAGTTTTAAACTACATTTTATAATCTACGTTAAAGTTAATTCTAATACTACTTGAATACCAAATTTACACCGCAGAAAGGGAACACAGTGGATCGTAGGTATGTAACGCTTGTCATCTAGGCTGTGAGATAAGCCAATTCATTTAGACTGAATGAGGCAAATGACTTGCTGTGTCACGCAAATGTCCGTGCTGCATGTGACAAACCTCCCCTGTCCCCAACCCTCTGCAAAACTGGAGCTGTGTCAAAATATGCCACAGTTTGTGTTTCTACAATGTGATACTTGCACTGTGTGTCCACAGTGATAAAACAGTGATATGAGCTATTTTAAAACAAAACAAAATATTTTGGATCTAAAAATATGTTGCTAATTTTGATTATGTTCTGACAGCTAACTGGACAATAAACAGATGTTTTCTGTGTGTTTTTTTAAATTTAAGGTTTTTATTGATTCGTAGTCATTTTTACAAATAAAATCGTAGTCATTTTAATTTTTGTTTATTCACGTGTATAAGTCCACTCCAAACCACGCCTAGAACGTTAACGCCGACTTCAATAATTGGCTTTTTGTAAGGCCCACACTTGTTTAGGCTTTCGGTAAGAGCTTCTTGTCTTCAATCAGTGTAGGTTACTCTTTTCCTATCTTTCCACTTTTAAATCAAACAAATTTCCTATGGATTTGTTTCATATACCAATTTCATAACCATTATCAAGAATAAACGAGGTTATATTAGAAACCCTGACAAAAGTAAAGGCAATAAGGCGGAAAGTTGCCTGTTTTCAGCAAGAATTTCCCTGAAAGGTTCTGTTATTTCTTAATTGGTTTTAATTAACTCTGTGTAAATTAATAGAGATTGAAATCCGCTATAATTAAAAAACTAATTGAAATTTGTCTCCAATTTTATGTGCTAATTGAGATGCAACACCGAAAGTTGACCAAACATATCGTACAAATGGCCACCATTTTAAAATGAAAAGTTATATAGTGCTGTAAAATTAGTGTATTGATGGTATTGCTTGGATACTTAATTTTATTAGGTTTGAGCAAAGTCCAATTGGTGGTTTGGGATATATTAATAAATTAGTGAAACGTAAGAAAATGGTAAATACGAGTTTTATCTCGTATCTGGTAAACGAGAGTTTTTCGAAAGAAAAATTATTCTTGGTTTACTGTTTATTTTGACCCGAAAAGGCTAAACTTTAAGTTTGTGACACCTTTTTCATGAACTCCTTGTAAAGGTTATTTTATTGTAAGTTTTATTTTAAACAATGATAAAATATTTCAAGTCAAATTAGAAATCTTTATATTTTACTTAAACATAATATATAATGTTGTTTAGATTATGTGACAATATTAAATTTTGACTTAGTTGATTTAAAATTCCCTTCTAACAAGAACGCAGTTAATGAACGAAATCACGGGCAGAATCTGACATTGGCATTCCAAGTTCTTAATATTAGATGTCCAAACATTCCTAAGTGAGAAGATGCATAGGTATATCTGAATATTTTAAACCTTGGATATAACCAGTACACGGCGTACCTCTAACATGGAATATTCTTGGTTTAGGCTGTCAGACCATTCTTATTGAAACATTTTTGCGGTCTTGCTTTAACGCTAACTATATAAACTAAACTGTTGAGGATGGTAAATGTGTATCATAGTGTAAACAGTTATCTTAGAAAGTAATTAGAAAGAGCTTTTTAGTGACAAAAATAGGTTTTGGTTACCTCCGTCAATATCCAAAAAATTGTGGATATTCACAATTTTTTGGATATTGACGGAGGTAACCAAAACCTATTTTTTGTCAAATTGATATCCAAGGGGCAAACAATGAATATTTATAGCTTTTTAGTGCTTAAACGTTTGTTGGAGAAAGGGTCGAAATCGTCAACTTTATTGTACATTGGTGGTAGGCTAGTAAACCAAATCATTCGCATTATATAAAACGGTGGCTGTTACCAATTTTAATTATCTGAAATCGTTATTAAAGACTTTGAAATACTAACAGCATGGATTTTTGGCAAAGTGGTTGTGTTGGTGACAAAGAGGCGAGTTGTTGTGAGAATTAAACTCATGAATCACCGTAAGTACTCACTAGAGAGCAGCACCTACTGCAAATCTGTAAATCAGAACGCATTTTCGAATTTTTACGGTCAAGCCTAGTTTTTCTAAATGTAACTGCCAACTTACAAATCGTAAATTCAATCTATATTTTCTAAACCAAAACTATAGTAATAACAAAAACGCTGTATCTGGAAGGTATAAATACATTTTAAAACAACGCTTTGGTTTGAAGTACGCCTTTTTAACATTTGGTTTGACTTAAACTCCAACGATAGGAACAAAGACTAGAATAACTAAAATAACATAACATCGTCTTATCATTATTATGATAGCATAAGATTTATATTATTATATGTTTAACATATACAACTTACACAGAGCCGAAGTAGTGTGTGAAACTATTCACTCCAACACTGCACTGAGTAGAATGCAATTTACCAAGTTCAGCTGGCTGTAGAAACTTGCTAATGAAGGAAGTGTTGTGGTTTAACCGCTTGCAATCTGTTCTGTCCTCTGGATAAGGGATTTGACTGTCAAAAAGTGCTTTTACTGTAAGTTTAACCGTCCAGCTAAGTTGTTCCAATAACATGTAGGTTTTTGGATGTAAAGGAGAACTTTATTCTTAAGAAGCTTTTGAATAAAAATAATACAACGTACTATAATTATTGACGGTATATGGAAATTTTCGAAATGAAAGCAAAACACAAATAAAATTGTTACGAACAAAGTTTTTGGGTTCACTAATCTTAAATGCTTTGTAAAGTTTGTCGTCGACGAATTACGATAGAAGAATTTAAAGTTTAATTTCTATTGCAGTATTTTGCGAGGTTAAAATACTATGTGCTCAATTTGCTTTTGTTTTATTTGGTTTATTAGGTTAAGATTTCAAGATATTATTGTTTTACTTTCAAGGCTACCAGGGCGTAAAGGCTTTCCACGCAGTCAAAGCAAAAAAGTTATTCTTATAGCTGTCAAACAGCTAACCAGTCATAAAATCTATGTAAGCAAAACGTGATCGTTTTCCTTTCAGTGGTATTGGCTAAAACCCCCCTTTCGGCTCTCACTTACTTCCATGGCAACAACTGTTTTACACTTTAACTACATTAATTTTGTTTATAGAAAACACACTAACAAACTAAAAAACACTTAAAAACTTTAACCCTTTTTAAACAATTTATGTTTTATAAATTCTTTAGTGAAAGCTTTCAAAAACCACCATGTCGGCCCACAGCCGACAAGAGAGCTGAAAGGGTCGACTAGGCGAAGTAATTAGGTTATTTTAGAGGCAAAACGAATTTTCACCGTTTAATATCACAACACGCATGAAAATAAGGAAAAACTGAGTAAAAACATTAACGTACGTTCAGTGGCTGATAGATATGCAGCGTATTCTACTCAATAATAGAATACGGTCTAATGCTTGGCTTATTTATAATTCTTTTCAGAAATCTTAGGCTAAATAATGAAAAATTTAACGTATGTAAATGTTTTAATTCATTTATTTTTTATTTCTATGTGTGTTGTGTTATCAAACGGTGAGAATTGCTACAAAGTTGGACTCTTTTATATTGGTTGTAAATACTCGTATGGGACAGTTTCAGACTCAATAAGGCAAATAATACATTGAGCGAACGTTGCTTAGATCTTTGCAGAGCGTTACACTTACACACTAATGAGCCGTTTAAACTATGTTTGATTTTGTCATTTAAGGTTTTGTCGTTGAAGTTATGTTTATGTATAATAACTTCTAACCTCTCACTAGCAATGATCCATATCAGTAACTATAGGTCAAATAATTGCGTTAAAAACTGAAAACATATAAACAAGGAGAGGGCTTTTAATAATGCAAACTGTGTTGTTTATCCCCACCTCAACCTCAGTGTCGGTTTGCCGTGGGTTTCTATCTTAGGATTTAGGGCTCATCAGAACTTGATCAACAACATAACCACGTTCACAATTTAAATCGTAAAACACTGTTATTTCAGGTTAACTTACCTATTTTAACTATTTAAAGGAATAGGTCGTATATAGCGAAACTCTCTTACTGGTGTAGACATTTAAGTATGTTATTTCGCTAACGTTTTTATGTGCTCCTGATAAAAAAGCTTCAAAAATATTTAAACTAAGCTCAAAGTTTAAACTATTATATTTTCTTTTGTCACTTCGATCGGTTGAGCAATCTGCTCACTGAGTTTGCAGGGCATCCTTCGGGAAGAAACCACTACGAATCAAAGTAATCGTGTTTAAGTACCAGGGGCAAACCTTTGGTAGAAGCTAAAACATGCATTGACAAAAACCCAACCGAAAAGGTTGGTTTCAATCGGAAACCTGAAGGAGGTGTCATCAGCTTTTAACTAAGCTCAACAATATTTTAGTAGCATCGAAGATAACATTTATGATGTTTACAAATATTAAGAATATTTTGAAGAATACGTGAAACCTTATATTTTTAAACTTTTGAGACTTTTTAATACTCTTTGGTTAATTTTCATTAGATTGGTTTTCGTTTTAAGATATAATTTAAACACTGGCAACTTTAAATACTACTTCACTATATTTTATGGTTGTGTTTACAATACAAGTAAAGATTAAATGAAATATACACTTGGGAGCAAAGAAAAAAGACAATTGTGAATATAGTGAAAATGAGGATTTGACATTGTCTTAACAAATCTCAAGTCAATAAGTACTTTCATACATTCTTACTACTTTAACAAAACCTCAACTGTTCACAATTTCAACGTCACCTATAACCTCTGTGTCTAGAAATAAACTAAAGCTGAATCTAAGTCTGATAGAAATCTACATTTCACTACAGTCAAAATGTTACTGGTGGTCTCAAGCAGAATAACTTGGTTAGAGCAACGTGTTATACACAACAAAGCCCAGATATCACGGAAAATGTTTCACTCAAAGTATCACCTGACTGCATTGTTAAGGATCTACATATTACAAAATACCAACAATTTGACTGTTTTCATTGAAATTGGACAGTAACAATTTCTATCAACAATAAGGATAATGGTCTGCGTGTGTCGAGTTTGAATATGAGATCAACCTGCTGAGCAATCACGATGATCCCCAATCATTTCTTTGGCTTAACTTCCATTCTACATTACATTAGTGGTTTGAAGTTTGTTGTTCATGATAATTCAACTTCTGAGGTAAAAATATTACAACGGAAATTTTCATCATATTTTCATGGACTAAAAGAACAGGACGTTTTTCGATCTGGAATTCAATTTAGTCTTCAGGTGAAAATGGAACTAAAACGTAATATAAAGCACTAGGAAACGAGCTATACTAAAATTAACTAGCGGTGGTTGACTAGTGGTTGACCACCAAATGACCTCGTAAGGTATGTCTTCCTTAAAGTTATTGATGATAACTTTACTAGACAGCAATTAACATACACAATAACCTTAAAAATTAAAAAATACAAACAGAGAAATCAAGTACGCCCACAGCTGTCCCCTGAACAACTGTTTAGCCAACCGTAAATAATTAAAGAATTATTTTCTCTCCGTAGGCTTTCATAAATAGAGCTCACTGTGTAGGTATCTTTCTAAAGGCCTGCCAAGTCATTTTAACAATTTTTTTAGAAAACCTGAATAATTCATCAACACTCTAAGTAGATATCCCCCAACTGATATTGCATGGATGGGTCTTTTTGTGTTCTCCGTTACAATTGGCCAGTCTGATCCATAGCTGTGATTAGTCGTCCGCTGCTCCAAGTCAGCCAATCCAGCTGCTGTCAGCCCAGGCAGTTTGTCAGTGGGCAGCTATCACTGGACTTGCTTGATTTCTATATTTGTTTCTTTACGTATTCTAACGTTTAAGTGCATGTTGAAAACGTGAGAAGTAATATACCAACCTCAGTTAATTACAGCTTCTAAAGCGGTTTTGTAAAGATGCTCGTACTTACGAAATAAAGCAGAGAACATACATAATTGAATATGCAGCTTATATTACCTAATATTTAATATTAACATATTGTTAACAACGTGCAGTTAAATATGTCTTCCTTCTACTCTCCGAGATCTCTTTTACAGGTACTTTGAGAGTACTTAAAAATTGCTGTGCGTTAACTATTTGTAGAACAATCAATAAAAGACAACCTTTCTTAAGGTCCTTAATTTGTATGTTTTTCAAAACATTTCTCTTTTAGCTATTTTAAAGTTTAACGACTGCATCTAACGTCCGTGGATCTAACGTCCATTCAATCTTGATTTATTTTGTAGATGTTGACTTCATTCGTAATAATAACCTGTATTATGAGTATTTCTTCTTTTTATACAAACTGTACAGTGATTTAAATATACTTACTCGTTTATTAAACTTAGTTTAACTACAATTCACTAAATAAATAAATCACTATTAAGATGCCGACCACTCTCATGAGGGTATTTTAAGGCAAATATGTGGCGAAGGAAGAGTGTGATGAGTGGTAGTAATGAGTTATGAGGTGTAGTCTTGGTACAAACTAAGGCCGACTCTTCCTTAGAATGGGCTTTTAACTAATAGCCCAATGACCAATGGAAATACAAGGACCAACGGCTTAACGTGACTTCCGAACCACGTAGGTGATGGTCTGATATGTCTAAACGATGGTGGGAGTTGATGCAGGTATCATCAGATGATCACTGAGACTATCTGAGCCGCTTTTGGCCTATATCATTCTTGTGGAAAACACTAAGCCATAGTTCTAAGGATAAGACAATGTCGTCTGTTCTTGTTTTGCACAACTCTGAGAAGCGGCTTTGCTTAGTTACTCAAGTAGACTTGAGGCTAACCTTTGTCTTTGTAACTGTTCCACAATCTGCCTTGTGGACTGACGCAATCCTCAGTAGACAGTAAAACCCAACCACAGTCTTACCGGGCTAGTTGTAAACAGATATCAGTTCTTAACTGTACATATGCAAACCGATAAGAATAAGATAAAAAACAGGCAGAAGTACTAAAAAAAACAGAATGAAATATGAAGCAAACTTTATTCTCAGTGTTGCATGTCCATAGGTTACTAAATATTAATTTTACTATACTAGGTGTACCTAAAACGGATGATCAAGAAATTGAATATTGTTTTGGTGTGTATAGAGGTAGAACATGTTGTACACGGTCGGACATTTTGTAAGTACTCTATTTCTGTAAAAGCTGATTCCACAAATATAACTAGCCGTAACAAAAAGACGGCCATAAATGTGAAAATTTAAAATACTTACGGAGCGACCATTATCTAGTTAATAAATTCATTAAAGCCGATTATAATTAATATCGATTTTACTTCCAAAAGATAGTCTAGGTTTTCTTTAATATACCATTATTGCAATATACCACTAGTTATAATATTGAAAAATAACTTACACAAATCGTTTAATTTTGAATTATTTAGAAAGGACAATTTTGAACAAATATAGTGAGGTCTGAAAATTGACAATATGATATCTACTTCACACGGAACAAGTGTGAGATGGAAGGCAGGTTACAAGCTTGGCTAAGCATAATTACATATATCCCAGCCTGAGGCTAGCTTTACTTATATGGCTTTCCAATAACGCTAATCCACCGGAATTTACTAACTGTTGCCGCTTATCATTTACCAATCATTATGTACCGCATGTGGTCCGTGGTGGGTTAAAATCGCGCGTGACTCATTACTTCGCTGGTGCGAGTTTGATTCCCGCAATCACCAATTACGTTTGTAAACGGACTATGCGGTAACGTCAGGTAAAGATCGAGATTGAGTGGTAGACAGAACTTTGTAGTCCTAACCTGGCCTCGTTAAACGAGACAAACTTTACATTTTACCTGTTACCCTCATCACTTATGATTATTAATCGTTCGTGGAAGACATATTGCTGTGCGCTTGCAAACGTATTTAAAAATATAATTCCGCCGACTAGAGTTACCTACAACAACCTTCAAAATACCTTAAAATAAATTCAACGTAAAGTCATTATAGTTCCATTTTAAATTTCAGAGTGTAAAATATTATTATGGACATTTTCTATCGTATAAGTGTACAAGAAATTTATCTAAAGGTCGTTAATGGAGTTCTTCTCGTTGAATAATAATTGCAAATTTCACACGCGCTTACCTTCCTAAATCTAAAGTCAGTTTCTAAGCACGTTTAAACAGTTTTAATAGATACGTTCAAATCTAAAGTTAATCGTTTGGTGCCGTTACTCTTACTATCAAAACTTTACATTACCACTTTTTATCAATCCGTTCTGTGCAGCATTAAGCTATGATTTGTCCGTGATTAAGTCCAGTTATTTGTTGAATTTCTTTTGTTGAAGGTGTCGTCTTGATGTATTCATTAGTGAGATTTACAAGTTTCTTGGAACAAATGCTCAGTCTTGTGTCGGGCAACAGCTGGCTTCTCGGGAGTGAAGTCAACCGCAGAGTAATGCTGTTAGCATTGCATTGAGTTTACCTCTTCCAACCATTACCTCGAAACGAAGATTTAAAATTAGCTTGGATGTACAATAAACTGAAGTTTTTGGTCTTTATAAGATACGATGTGTTAAAATAAAATCTAAAAGGGTAATTTCGTTTTTATGGACAACTATTCCAATTATTAAATTGCATGGTGTACAATTTCGTAGGGATCAAACTTTAGAGTTAAAGACAGTTGTCTCATAATTGTGTGATAATTAGAACCTAGATAATTTGTATATGTGTTATTCTGATTGCAATTATAAACAAATGCATTATTGGATGATGTAACATTGTTTTGTAAAGTTTTGAATTGATAAAGACTTTCTTATTCTGATTCTCGTGTATTAACACTTGCCAATCAAAATTGGCTTGTATAACATTGATTTCCAAACAAGCTGTAAGTCAAAACAATTACCGATAATTTTTAAAGTTTTCATAGAATCAAAAGTAATGAATTTTGTATTTTATCCAGAAGATAAAGTAAATAACAGGTCACACTTTATTACTTGTGTGATAAACTGAATAATTATAAGGTAAAGCTGTACTTCTGTTTGACCATACAATATTACGAATGTGTGTACAATTGTAGAAATTATGACACGTTAACACAAATGTAATGCAGCCTTAGCTGAAGGATCAGCCGGGCTTAGAAGCTCCTAACCAGTTTAAACACACGGTTGTCTGAGTTTTAAACTAAGTTAGCTTTGAGTCCAAAGTTTTTTGTTCAGTTAGAGGTCTAAGTCTTGACCAGCTGGAGACCAAAGATTTGAAGGTGTAGAACTGTAGACTTCTTGGATATTGTATCGTCCAAGAAGTGATTGTAGTTATGAGTGATTACAGTTGCATTCAACAATGTAAATTAGAGGGGATTTTATTGAGAAGACTTTTCAATAAACATTCTTACGAAGGTTGTGAGTGTTGAATAAATTACGAATGTTGGATTTCAGAGAACATATTCTTATGGCGTGAAACATTTCTGGATTATTCAATTAGCAAGGAAATGTGAAAATCATAGGCACAGTAAGTCTTCAACAAATGTGACTATAAAAATCATTTGTTAAATTTGCTTCTAATCAATAAATGTTAGTATTTATTTCATGAAGAAAAAAGCTGAGATGTGAAATATACAAGCTATCAACTCAACTTTTAAGTAATATTTGTATAAGTACTAACAAATATAAGTTACTTATCAACCGGATCAACCAGATCATTAAATCTTTACTTTGTATTGACATTTATTTTGTTTACCAGTTGACAGTTCAGGCAAGATGTTAGGGCATTTAAAAAAACTACTTAAACTCTGCATACACGAATGTTCAAACGTAAAATTACTCAGAATTTAAAATTTCAAGTGTGAATAGGAAGTTTATATTTTTTGGAATAAATCATTACAGTTCCGTGGCAAAGTGTGCGTTTTATCGAAGCTCTTCATCAAAGTTGCTTAGAACAAACATTGGGAGTAAATCCACTCAGCTCAGATTTGAAGAGTTAATTAAAATCAAACAAAGGAATGTTTGTACTCCTGAAGTTGGTTGCATTGTACACTTTTAACCACATCTTTTGAAATGGCTAACGCAATATATTTACCCATTCTCCCTACATGGTAAAGCTAAGTAAAAACTTGTGCATTATTTGCATTAAAGATTAAAGTTAAATTCTTAAATAACAAACCTACGTTGTATAGATACTCGCATATCGTTTAAACTATTCGTCTGAAACCAGAGATATTTCAATTAAAAAGCACAGTACAAAAATGCCAACAAATTCTTTTAATACGTTCCTCCATATGTGTAAAGCACTTTACCAAATGACAGTCCTCAAGTGTCAAGTGTGTAAATCTTATACATTTAAATAGGAGTAAAACATACCCAAAATTTAACGACGAATGTCTGTTCTTCTATCACACTGTAAATTTAGCTATACAAATACTATTATTAGTCGAAAAAAATAAATGTATTTGAAATTTCCATCGTAAATGAAATTGTATTTTTAAGATTCGTTCAATAATACGATTCAGTTTTTTGAGTGCCCCAGAAACTATACCTAAAATCCTTGTTTTTATTATACCCCGATCATTACATTGTACATTTTTCACTGCTGCAGGAATTCCATTGGTTAAGGGTTGATTAATAGACTGGGCCAGAACAATAATACGGAGCTCTGTAATTGAGTCCGTTGTCAAGGGACAGCTCTCTGATCATTTATCGAGTCCGTTCAAAGCCACTGTTTATTGTAAATCATTTACTGCTGCAGGAGTTCCAATGATCAATGGTTGATTAGTGGACTGAGATAAGACAGACTGAGTTCGTTGTTCTCTGATCATGTATCGCGTCTGTTTAATGGCCACTATTTATTTTATATCATTCACCGCATCGTTCATGGCTGATGGAGTTGCAGTGGCAAACGGTTGATTAATAGACTGGGACAAAACAATAATATTCAGTCATGTATTTGTGTCTGTTGTTGAGGTACTGATCTGATCATTTATCGCGTCTGTTAAATGGCCACTGTTTATTGTGCATCATTCACGGTAGCAGGAGCTACAATGGTAAAGGGTTGATTAATAGACTGTTAAGCCATCTGACCACTGTGGCATTGTGCATTTCATGGCTGCAGGAGCTCCAATTTTAACAGTTATAAGGCATGTCAGTGTATTTCTCTCTTTTTAAATAATACTAAGTCTCTATGTTTGCAAATCTGTGGTAATTAGACCTTAAATTGTTCTAACAATGTTCCTTTCTATTTTTCAATAAATGGAAAACTCTACCAGCGAGCAAACTCCATGACGTCAATTTAAAGGGCTAATCTGGTTGGAGGCGTCGGTGGAAAAACTCAAGCGGAACTGAGTTCTGTCCCAAACTTGGTTTCCTTCCTTCGTTTGAATCTCAAGAGTTTTGTCCTTTCAAACCTGAACGATTTGGCTTTACTAATATAAAATATTTCTACAATTTTGTTTAACGTGTAAAAATTATGTTTTGCATACAGTTTACGTAAAAGCTAATGCAAAATACAGAAGTTGTGAAGATTATGCTTGGTTAGCGAACCAAACATTTTATCATATTGTGTAATATTTTATATGTCATTACTGTTATGCTTTATTATGTTTTATATATATGTATGCTTTATGCTGTATATGCTTTATGTGTAGTCCTTCAAAAGAGACGCACATTTAACTGTACTTTGTGACTGTCAAGGGACGATGTTGATAGTATATCACATTTCTATTAACCTAACAGCTACAGTAAAATGGAACACGTTTTATAGATGGTAAGAACATGGTTGATGTATTTTACCCTTATCAATGAGCCGGAAGCTTAGTACAGTAAAAAAGCCGAAGTACAAAAAGGTACTAATTTCACAGTAACTGTTTAGTCTAATATCTTGAAGATGACAAGCCTCTTCCTAAACTGGGAAACAGTTTGAAGGGGTACGTGTCAGTAATGAAGCCGTAAGCTTCTTGAGAAAGGCTTCAAGTCCGATACACTTTAAGCCGACTTGGTCTTAGTTACAGTCCGTCTTGAAGTGGAGTTTGATCGGTTTTCAACAACCCATGTAGCTGGGCTGTTTCCCGAAAGTGAGTTAAGCAGTAAGAGCCATGTTAAGTTTGTGTTATTTCTCGTATTTTAGCATACAATATTTATTAAAACAGCTGTTGTGCTTTGTTTTTGTTTAAATGAATACTGTATACCTATGCCTCACGTGCATGTACAAAATTCAATCCAGTAAACAGCCAGTAAACGTATAAAAATACACATACAAGTATTAGAATTAGATCGGTAATTGCCGTTTATTGACAATTGAGTCGTAATAGTTTGTTATGAAGGCTGATTCAGCACTCGAACTTAAATTAACTAAGAGTGGATTATTTAAAAAGTAGTAGGATTTAGAGAGAGAGCTACGGAACCACCGCCACCGCCACCGCTATAGACAGTTTCAATCTAGTTGAGTGGGTTATGAGAGGGCTGCGCAGCCACCGTCATCCCTATGCCCAGTTTCTATCCAGTTGTGCGTGCCACCACTGTTACTACTATAGTCGGTTTCAATCCAGTTAAGCGTACTACCACCTCTGTAGTTAATTCTTAATATAGTTGAGCTAACCACCACTACCAACGTTATCACCGTCAGACTGTAGTTACAGTCAGTTTTATTTCAGTTGAGTGTACCGTCACATCCACCACAACTTTAGATAGTTTCTATCCTGTTGATCATAACAACTTTACCATCACCCCATTATGTATAGATTCATTTCAGTTGTGCGTACCACCACCACCGCCACCACCACTGCCACCGCTATAGACAGTTTTAAACCAGTTGAGCATGCAAACACATTGCTTTAGTCGGTTTCAATCTAGTTGATCATAATAACTCAATCATTACATCCACAAATTTAGCGTTGAAATAAGGAAATAAAATAAGTCTATATTTTGTGTATCTTTATAATCATGCTATTAAAACCATCTTTAAGACAACGCAACGGTGTTTGATGCCCGTGTGAGGGCGAAACGGACCGTCGCAATATTGACAACGGAAGACTGCATGACGGAATTTAACAACAGGTATTTAATTAAATACAGCAGTAAAAAAGGCTTAACATGAATCTAATAATTAAGCTTCAATTAGATTGAACAAATTTTAAGCTGGGTTTGTCGGACATATTCAGGGAAGAGATTATTAAGCGTCAATGTAAGGGTTTCAATTCCCAGGAGCTTAAATAGTTGGTTTCAATTACATAATTAAACACTATTCTTGGCAAATGCATTTTTGATTTTTTTCCGCTCAAAAGGAGATTTAATATATAATGCCTTCTATAAATGCTGTACTATGAGCCTTATTTTCAATCTTCGATAATAAGGCTTTTAAAGTGTAAAAAGTCACCGAAAGAAAGTCAAATAGTAAAATCAACGCAGGAAAATTAAAACCTAACCTAATTTATTAAACTGTATCACTACTGTACGACTATGCAATTTAATTTATACAATGCTTTTCAAGTATAAATTTAAAATACCATACAACATACGTACAACGTGAAACTTCACTAGTGTAAGGTCACTGTTGAGATCAAATTATAAACAAGGTGTGAATGAAGAAGAAAATACATCTTGAGAATATGTTTGTAAATGCCTCGTAAGCTCTACAAAGGTTGGAGAGAAGCGAGTCGAGGAATGAAACTGCTTTTCTGCAATCGAATTCGATTTTTGAACAAATTGGAGGATTTGCAACTTAAGTATTTTAGTTTTGATTCTTATTTCAAACAAATCTTCGTTATGCCTATAGCTGATATTGAAGATACAAAATTATGTTTTGTATACAATTTAAAAATCAACACACTGTAAAACTGAAAACATAATTTTGTATCTTCAATATGAGGCCTACACTCATATTGATTTAAGTTAGGTCTTATTTTTCGTTCCAACATGAAAACATCAACACACAAACATCAAGCTCGTGTGGAATATTCTTCCTCTTTACTCAACTGTCGATTCTCGTGACACTGGGTTTAGAATTGTGTTTAATGTAATGTTATGAATTTAAAAAGAAGCTTTACAAGTTAAATGTCAAACGTTAGGTGGCTGGCTAAATTCACTAAACACTTTACTTCCGTACTAAAAATCTTAGTGGTATCTATACAACGAATACGAATTCAGATTGAGACAGTTTTTATAAAGAGCTAATACACACAAAATAGCTGTGTCCTATTAATGTTAAAAGACGACACAATCTGCAGCTCTACAAAGCAATAAGGATATCCTACACATTAAGTAGATACCGGAGCTTCCATCAAAGCTATCGAAATTTTCAGTGTGTTTGTAAGTAAATAAAAATAAACAGGGAGAACGAGACATGTTTAACAATCTAAAATAACAAAAGGGAACAAAAAGAAAACAATAAACGTTATCTGCTGAAATGTGTTCGTAACGACTATTGAGCTTTAATGGCGAAAAAACGGATACTTTTATTCGTTTGTCCTGAACCACCCCTCTTTAAATGACGACGACCAGAAGTTTGTAATCACTAATTAACAATTCATTTCGATGAAAGTTCTATTAATTTAGTGTGTTTCAGAAGGTAATGAGCATATGCCTAAACTGGTGTTTTAAAAACCCTGTTGGTAGGTCTATTGAAAAAGTAAATCTCCTGAAAAATGCTTCAGTTACAATTTCCCTTAAGCCGGCTTGGTCTTAGTTACAGTCCAACATGAAGTAGAGTTTGATCGGTTCTCAACCACTTATATACTTTGACTGTTCCTCGAAAATAAATTTACCCTTCAGCTAAAGCACCCTTCAAGCTAAATTAGTTAAGCCGTGCCTTCTAAGTAGTTAAAGTAGGTTTTCTATATTTTTTTCGAAAATATGTCTACATTGCAATATAAATATTTTCTATACATGTCTGCCATACACATTGGAAATATTACAAACATTTCAGTTAACCATGTAACGATGGAAGAAAAGCCAATGAAAGGGTTGGGAATCACCGAGATTACTCTTTGAAGCTTAGCAGACTGATTTCATATTCAAACTCGACACACGCAGGCCATTATCCTGATTGCTGACATGGATTGCCAATGTCCTTGTTTGTACATGACGTAGACATTCAACAATCAACATGTGTGTTGTTCAAGTGTATCTACACAACAGGCCATATGGGTCCATCGTTTGTCTAAGTTGTTTTCATTAGTTAAATATTGAAGCCCAGATATATTACCAGATTGTGTTTTGTTTCTGTGTGTGATCTATAACTACTTTAGTTAATTAATCTATAAAGTTCTATCTTATTTATGCATAAGGATTGCTTTAATTGAAGAGGTCCTAAGATACGAAAATTGAGGAAGACCTCATGAACGTATGTTGTAGATATTTTGGTTGACAAAGTACGAGTATTCAGTAAATGGAGTTATATGTGTATTCGTAATGAATAGAATGCGCACTTTTAGAGAAACGGTACAGTGAGAAAACAATTATGCTAAAGCTTTAGAACAAAGCGTTAAACAAATCCATTTCGGGGCTGCTTGATTTTAACTGCCCGTTTTAATATAAAGCTGAGAATGGTGGGTATTCTTCAACTATTTTTTAAATGTAATAATAACTCGTACATTTTTCGTGATAATTGACCTTAGCCATTTCATTGCAAAACGTGACTGCGACAAAGGTATTCTCGGAGGAAAGGCCAGTAGGAATCATAACCGGAGTGAAATTATAGATCTTATTTAGAGCCCAATTAAGTGCCTAATACAAAGGGTTAAACAAAACTGTGTAATATTTAAATTGTTAACCTTTTGTTTTAAGGGGCGGAATCAGTAAAAGTATAAACATATTGACAAACAAGTATAATTTTTGTAACGAACATTTGTTTACAACTAGAAACAAAAAAAGACATGAAAAACGATAAACCTTAGTTCAGAAATTGAATCATATTGCAGAAAAGCAGTTAAATTTCTAGCCTAGTCTCTCTCCAACCTTAGTAGGATTTATGAATCATTTACAAACATATATTCAAGATTATTTTCTTCTTAATTTATGCTTCGTTCATAACTTGCTCTTAACAGTGACTAAATTCCTTAAACCAGTAAATTTTCTTGTTGTATGTATGTTGTATGATATTTTAAATTTATTATTGAAAAGCATTGTATAGTCGTATAGTAGTGATCAAGTTTTATAAATTAGGTTAAGCTTTAATTTGCCTGCGTTGGGTTTACACTTTATCTTTCTTCCAGTGATTTTCTACACTTTATAAAACAAATTATTGGAGGTTGAAAATAAGTCTTATAGTGCACCATTTATAGAAGGCCTATGTAAACTAAATCTCCTTTGGAGCGGAAAACTGAAAAAATTCAAAAATGCATCCGCCAAGAAAAGTGTCAATACTTCTTCACGAGCTACGTTAAATCCTAATTTACCCGTTCTTACAGTGTTCGGTTGATAATATTGTGGTGGATTGTTTTTAACCTGCTGGTTGATCCTTACTGATGTCTACTGGGCAGCTCTTCAGCCTTCAAAGCAGATTGTGGAACAGTTACAAAGACAATGGTTAGCCTCAAGTCTGTTTAAGTAACTAAGCAAAGCCATCTCTCAGAGTTGTGCAAAACAGAAACAGACAACACTCTTACATCACCTTGGAGATTAGACACAGAGACTTCTACACGTAATATAGTCAATATACGTCCAAGAAAAATTCAAGAAATGGGCTTATTTCAGTGAAAGATAAATTTTACTTACAGTTTTGTACTTAAAATAGATACAGTAGAAGTTATTATAGACATTTAAGTCAACATCGCTATATGTACAATAAATCTGTCTAGTTTTTAGGATATAAACAAGTTTGACTAATGTTTATGTTCATATGACTCGTTGACTTCATTTGATCAAACAAGACTTTTTCACTGGCAAGTATATAGAACCTTCATATATATTTTTCTAGAAATGGTAGTTTTTTAATACAACCTGTTTGCTGTTTATTTATAATTGCCCGTTACTTTTAATTTTGAAAGCTTTATTGTCAGTGTATGATTGATACAAGGTTTAATTTATTAAACATTGGGACTTTAGCAACTTGTGAATAATTTTTTTTTTACAAACACTTTGATTACTATTATTTGTTATAAACAAATCCCAATAGGTTTTAGTTTCAAGTCAAAGGGGTTAGAACAAAATACTTCAGTTCTTTCGTAACCAAAGCTACATCTTACTGACGATTTTATAATGGAACAGTAAGACATAGTGAGAACAGGATGATGGGGAAACTTAAAATCTACTTGATACGATACATATCAAGAAATACACCTTACAATCACGTACATATTTTCAATCTGTTTGTATTTAACTGTTTTAAATACGTGTATTATTTAATTTTTCTTTTCACAACAGAGTAGTGGCTTTTGCTTAAGAGAACTACTAACTACTTAAAACATTTATGGGGTTATTAGGTCGTGCTCTATTTCATCTCTACACTTATGTAAAATTGGATAGTCATGACTCGATCATGTTTTTTAAGGCTTCTGTATAGTTAATAAACTTATTTATTAATTATGATTAACCTAGGTCTTATTACATTATTAAACGCCTAGTTTAATAATAAATATATTTATAATTTTCATTTCAAACAATAGCTAAAAACTAGCTAAAATGTAAAACGTAATATGTACGTTTAATCATAGTTGATATTATGGAGAAAATTATGTGAGAATATCAAATCTAGACTAATGAAGTGTTGAAATTCCAAATCAATAAAGAATGCACTTGATGAAAGAAATCACGGGCTGGTATCTGATATTGTCCTTCCAAGCTCCAAATGTAATTTCTTAAACATTCCCAAGTTGGAAGGTGGAAAGTTATTTTTGCATAGTTTATACCTTGGCTAAAATCAGTATACAACTTCTTTCAACAGTTACAGTTCATAGCTGACTTGTCTGTATCGAAAAGGTCTACTTCTAAAGGACCAATAAAAAACTTTTAAAAATAATGAAAAAGTTTTAATTGGTCAACGGGCAAATTTAGTTGGTTATTAGATACAGTTCTTTAGTGTCCATATGTTTTTAAATGAATGATTTCAGTCGATACCGTGGCAACGTCACGTTTTGTCACATGTTGCGTCAGTTGACTAAAGACCTCATTCACAAACGTATGCAAAATACAATAAAATATATCCAAAATTTAAAATAAGTTACAAATTGAGAACATATTGATGTGTTATAAAACGATAATACATTTAAAACAATTATAAATAAATTATGTTATTACATCTGTCATCAGCCTTTAACTTATCCTTCATTTCTGATACTACTTATTTTTGTTTGTTGAAATTTTTATGATGACATTTATTTCATGTTTTGATTTTTGAGATTATCTGACGATGTCACCTTTACCTGAAGAAAGGTGCCTTATAATTGAATTATACAAGTAAATATTGGTTTTAAATTTAAAATGAGTTTTCCATAATAATCCAATACTGGAGCTCACTTTTCAAGTGTTTTAAAGTGTCCTGGCTGGTCAATAGCGTCAACTAGAAGAACGAGTAACTTGCCGGTAGTTTAAAAGTCAAAAGCACAGTCTGACGCACAGTCTGACGCTCGAGAAATGTTGTCCCCTAAACTGTAATTGATCCATTTTATTGTTCAAATGAAGAGATATGAACCCATAAGCATTTGTATAGGATTCTTGTGATCAAAGTATATCAACTCTCAAAATATAGAAACAAGAAACATGAGATGCTATCAACAAGAGCTTGATGATCACTTCATGATGGGTTTGTGAGAAAAGTTTGATTAGAAGCGTGCCCAGGACAGTAGTAAACACCTCGTTATCCCATTTACACACAAGAGGTCTGAACAGTGTTATTTTAGCGGAAGTTTGAGCAGACGAGCCTGGGAGGGGGAGTGTGCGCTACTTTACCATCACGGCATTTTGTTTTGTTTAATGCAATTTGTATGGTTTCATTATTAAAATGTAGAAAAGCAAGATGACGATTGCCAAACTTTTGGCAAGTTCTTTTACTAGACGTGCTCAATCTGTATAAGCCCGACCAGTTATTACAAAGGTTGTTAGATTTAATTTGATTAAATCTTTCTTGGGTCGAGAGCTTCGAAAATTTAACGCATGCATAAATTATATAGTCTAAGCTACAATATAGTTGCAGCTAGAAGATAAATAGTGTATCAATTAAAAATACATAGAAAAATAACACAATATAATTATTGCTGTGCAGGAATACACATTCAAGCTCAACACTAGAAACAACATAAAAAAACGATGAAACAGATAGGCTTGAACAACAGACATATAGAATGTCTACTTGGTCATGTACAAACATGAACGTTGACAATCCATGTCAGCAATCAGGATAATGGTCTGCGTGTGCTGAGTTTGAATATGAAATCAGTCTGCTGAGCAATCATGGTGATCCTTGACCATTCATAGGCCTTTGCACTTGTTGTTACATATTTAACTGCAACGTTTGTGTTATTCATATTTTATAAATTAGAATAGGAAGAATAAAAATAACGGACATAATATGTTTAAATATATTAGTAGGCTCTTAAGCCTAATAACTAGCAAGTTATGTAAACGTAGAACATTGGATATACTCTGACCCTTTTTCAAAGGGTCATGTTATATTCGTTTTCTTGGAAAAGACCAGCGACGTAAGTTGTTGAAAACCGATCTCCCTCCACTGGCAAGGTAGACTGTAACTAAGACCAAGACGGGTTTGAGTGGATCGCAACCGAAAAGTCCCAAGGAACTTACGTCTTCAATACCAACACGGATCCTTGAAAATGTTTCCCAATTTAGGACGTTGTTAGTCTTCTTTAACAAATTTGGAACACAAATTGAAAGGAAGGTATAGCAATTTAAGTAATAATTAAATTTATAATAAGAAAAACATCCCGAACGTGGTTTTTAAAAACACGGGTCATTTTTGCATGTATATAAACCGATGTTCAGTTAATACATCTTGAAGTCTAGCAATACACATGCTTGCAGAGAAGTCCAGTGTATAACTTCTACTTTGCTTCCTTTCTAGTTTCTCGAACAATGGCGTATCTGAGAACTAAATAGTTCTCCCATTTTTTAGAGGAGTGAGATCAGGCTGTTATTTGTACAGAAGTTACAGTGTTTGGTGACTTTAGCAAATCTCATATTTCTTTATATAATTTGAACATTAAACAACTAGCTTTCATTTTTTAACATTGTTACAAATACAAACCTGAATCCCGATTAAAAGGGTATAGCGTTTGATTACCAAGAAATATTATAAAAGGGCTCTTTTAATCACTGTAACTAAAGGCCAAATAATAGATGCCTATACTAAGTTTTTCAGATGTTTTCTTATAACAATTAAAAAAATAAATGCTTGAAATCACTTTTTAAGCAGGAACATGTTATACGGAATAACATACAAGATATAACACACATTGAGTAAAAGTACAATCCATATAATCGTAATGAAGTTCCTTTTTAACTATATTTGCATTAGTTTTAAACGTATCGTTTTAGCTGAACGCAACGCAGTTTAACCATCTAAACACAATCACAATATAACCAGTACAAAAAGCCAGGTTTTAAACGACCTAACTCTTGATATTCAAACGATGGAAGAAAACCAAGTTTGTGACATCTTTCCATTCCGACTGAGTTGTTTCACCAGTGTCTCTAACCATGTTAACTCTTTTAAAAAGACGTCAACGATTTTGCTCGTTTAAAGAATACTCAAAAAATTTAGCAAATCTATTTAACCCGCTTAACATAGTTAGGTTTAATAGGGGGGAACAAAGACGAGATCAGCCCTGTACACATAGTTATAATGCCATGCTTTTGAGAAAACACCAGTTATGAATTATGAATCACTTAGTACGTTTTCTCGTACGTTCTATTTGGATGACAGTATTTTCATCGGGTTGAATAAATGAAAAAGGAGAAGTTTTTTGAGTTATTTAATACACTAACATTTGTTATTTGAGAGCGATAAACTTATGTATCTATGAAAGGCAAAGCTTTGTTTGCAGTTATTGCATAAATCAAATCGAACAACATTTGTATATTAAGTCGTTTACGTCATAGGTAGAACGAAACTAATGTTTAAAAATTTATTTTAACTTTTAGCGTTTTGAAAGGCACTTTCACTTAGAAATAGCAACACCGTCATTGTTGTTAACCGTTAAAAATTTGTGTATCAGTTTCAAAGTATTCACAAACACTTGTTTGTCGTTTTTCAATGTTACCTTTTATTTATAGTTTTTTATAGTACAGTCGCAACTAATATGTTCAGAAAAAAGTGTTTCGACTTAAGTCCAGATAATGACTCCTAGTAGAAAGGGTTGAGAAGCCCAAGTAATATTGTGTAAAGTTCATAAAATATTCCCTGCGGTTTGCCTGGAAGTGCTCCAACATCTTCTAGTGAAGGTTATTCAAAACATGTCGAGTATATCTCAAGTCATGGTCTGGTTAGAATACGATAGCGTTATTGTTGTTTTCGAAGAACAGACACACCGAGATCAACAATAAATCGTGCGTCCTACTTTTAAATATTTTTGTTTACAGTAATTTCAGTATTGTATTGGGAGTAATTATACCTTCGGTTAGTAAGTATAGGACTCTTCTTTACATATTTTGAAGTTTTTATTTTGTATTACAACAGTATACAACAGTTACCATAAAACTATCAAAAGCTAAAAGATTTCTTGAAAAGTTCTCTATTTTGCAATATTTTGTTATAAGTTTCCAATTGCTTTGTGGGTTAAATTGTTTTTGACACGCTTTAATGCACTTTTTCTTTTTACTCTAAGCTTTTACTTTAAGTTTGGATAAAGTATATAACTTATACTTACGTATATGACTTCCGTATATTTACGGAAAAAGCAAGATAAGTAATATAAGATTACGAATACGTATTATGAAAAATGTACGTTTAACTTAAAATGGTTTTCATTGTATTTATGTAGACTGTACAGAGATGCCTACTGACTCACCTAATGACTGATAAAAAATGAACAGGACAATTGAACACACGCATTAAATGACCAGAAAGCTGTTCCCTAACAATGGACTCGATTACAAAACTGTGTAATATTGTCTTGTCCTAGTCTATTAATCAATCCTTTACCATAGGAACGCCTGCCGCCATGAATGGTACTCAATGAACAGTGTCCATTAAACAGACGCGATAAATGATCACAGAACTGTCCCTTAACAATGGACTCAATCAAAGAACTGTGTATCATTGTCTTATCCTAGTCTATTAATCAATCCTTTACCATAGGAACGCCTGCCGCCATGAATGGTACTCAATGAACAGTGTCCATTAAACAGACGCGATAAATGATCACAGAACTGTCCCTTAACAATGGACTCAATCAAAGAACTGTGTATATTGTCGTCTATCTATTACTCATCAGGTGCAGCCAGAATGCTCAATGAACAGTGTCCATTAAACAGACGCGATAAATGATCCAGAACAACAACAGCTGAAACAAAGAACATGTGTAGTCTATTAATAAATCCTTTGAAGCTCCTGCTAGTGAATAAGTGTTATGGACAGGTAGCCAAGTATATCCTTGTGATTGAAGAGTTTTTTAGAATGAATAATTCTAAATCCATCTAAATAAATGAGAACTGTAAAGTTATAGTTTCGCGTACTGCGCAATGATAAAAAGTGTTAATTTTAGTCAACTCATTAAAGAAAGTGTAAATCCTAAATTAGAATGCGACAGAATAACTTTATATGAAATATTTGGATATGTTTAACTTATCTTATAAACTACAACTTACATACTTGAAGGCTCCCTTTTTTAGGAATACTCGTTGTGACCACTGTACTACATTCACGGCTATATTATTGAAGTTGAAGTAGGGTTTCAAGGGCGTTAAATATATGTTAGTAGAACAAACTTACCATATATTTTAAATGGCTTCAGTTTTTTCTTAAAAGTTCTTAGGGAGGAAAACATTTTCAGGTGGTTGAGATGGATGAATTGAAATTACATACGAGTATGCATACGATATAGGTTTTTAATTTAAATATTTTGCTATCAACGTTTTCTTTAAAAACTTCAACTTATGGTTATATACTTAGTGTTATCTATAAAATGGGTACATATATTCTGTTAGCCATTCAAAAGATGTAGTTAAAAGTGTACAATGCGACCAACTTCAGGTGTACAAACATTCCTTTGTTTGAATTTAATTAACTCTTCAAATCTGAGCTGAGTGAATTTACTCCCAATGTTTGTTCTAAGCAACTTTGATGTAGAACTTCGATAAAACGCACTCCTTGCCTTTGGACTAAACATATTCCTAGAAATATGGAATACACTTCCAAGTCATTAGTTTAAAGGTTAAAAGGAGTGCTGTTTTGAGTTGTGTAGTTATAACAATAAAACTATCAAAATTAAATTGAATTCACATAGGTTTAACGCATTTATTTTAACAACCGTGTTAATGGATTTGTTTTTAATAGTTATTTCTAGCATAACTATGGGTTCCTAGGCTTGCCCATAGAAGGTCCAATCTATCAGTACATATTCAAACACTCTCTCCGGCGGCATGGGGCGAAATCCACCAATAACTCAACGAACGTTGACTTCAAAGTCATATGGACTTCCAATTGTGGCTTATTAGAGTAGACTTGAGACTTGTCAGCTAAACGAAATGACAATGAAATAAGAAGAGATGTGGTTCCAAGAGGAAGGCGTGACGTGCCACACAGCAAAAGTCACAATCTTGGGTGAACAAACCATCCCGTATAGTGGTAAAATGAACTGGCCTCCACGCCGACATACTACTATCCGTAGAAATATAGAATAGAACGAGTATTAACTCATGTAATTAGGTACAATGTGTAAACTAAACCGTGTTCGCATAAAGTAAAAACACACTTACTTTCACCAAAACACCATTTTAAAATATCGGTGATTGGGCTAATTTACATCTTATTTCTAAAATCAATGGTTAAAAGCTAGACAGTTGTTTCTTGTCGACTACTGTAAGAAAAGGGGTTTGAAGTAACTTTTAATTGGTAAGTTACAAAAGTGAGACAACTCCATTCAACTTAAATGTTCGATCTACTTTTTATGAAAACTTAATAACCTTTTATTATTTCTCGGCAGGCTTTTAACCAACACAAATTATTAAGTTTATTGTCCATCTGAATTAAAGCTAAACCTCTTTTGACACTCTGTAATGTTGTTTCTTGTATGGCTAACGTCAGCCTTATTTAATAAATGAGATCACTAACAAATACCACTTAAAACTATTTAATTGTGCTATAACCGTGAATTAGGTTTCGATGTAAAATTTGATTTTATGGTAGAACAAAATAGGTAAAATCCCTTGAAAAGTTATGCAACCTGGTTCAAATTGGTGGATTTTACGATATTTGGGTTGGGTTTGCTGAGTGTTTTCGGGCCAATTTTTGATAATGCACAACTGCAAATATAGACCACAATGCATTAACTAAATGAAACAGAAAGACAGTGTGTACAAATTGAAGACACACCTTATCCGATTTTCCATCATGATTTCTGTTCCCCGAGGATCAGTTAAGGAAATAGGCGACGAAACCAAAGAGTCAAAATGTTATAAAGTTCCTAGGAGTATATATTGACAATGCCTATTATTTATCTAAAGCATATTATTAGCGTATGTAACGGGGTTTCCTTCTGGCATTTACGCTTTGCGCTTTCAATATCTTGCTCCTTTGGAGTTTATAGAATTCTATATTTTGGTTTTAATTTATTCCCAAGGTTCGTTTGGTACAGCATTTAAGGGAAGTTGTTCTCAATATAAATTTGAAAGGTTGTTTAGGTTACAAACGCAAGCACTTAGAACTATTTCAAAAGCTTCCCTGAGATCTTCCTTGTCGAAACTTATTTAAGAGATTCAACCTGCTAACTTTACCCTATTTCTAAATATTGGAAGTAGTTTTGTACTGCAAGAAAAACACAATCTAGGTCAGTACAGACATAGCCATTCTTATGAAACCAGAAGCAGGCACAACTTGCTTGTTCTTCAACTCAGAACTGAACCATTTTACTCAGTTGGTAGATTTAATGACTATTGCTAAGAAAACTGATCAAATTGTTTTGGTATGTAGGTTATGAAGTGTATAGAGTAAGGTCAGTTCTGACAGTCTCAGTGCAAATGATGCTTGTGAGGATGAATAATTATTTGATTTATGTGTGCAGGTGTAGGTGTCTTTGTTAGTTTTGGTTTGTTTTCTTTGAACACAATTGTCTATTGTTTTGAAATAGACATATTATTATTATTAGTTCTATATTGTATACCCTTTAATACCTGTATGAATAGTTTGCATATCTTATATTGTTATCTTTAGGTTTAACTTATGCATTTCAACCATCGTCGGTGGTTAAATTGGTTAGTTTGATTATACAGTTTTAATTTATTTAGTTGATGTCCTGTTTAATTGTTTCCTAATTAATGAAAAAGAGGTAAAGGTTTAATAAATTACTTCAAATGGCGTGGGTGGAAGTAATGGTTGGAAGAGGTTAACTCAGTGGAATGCTAACAGCATTACTCTGCGGTTGATTTCACTCCCGAGAAGCCAGCTGTTGCCCGACACAAGATTTTCTTTCGACCCAAGAAAATTGTCAATCTCACTCATGAATACATTAAGACGATCCCTTTAAATAATATAAGTGCAACTAATGAATTGCCATAACTAAGCCAAATTTTAGCTTAATGCTGCACAGAACGGAATTATAAAAGGGGTAATGCATAGTTTTGTGAAAGGCTGTCGATGCCAAAACATTAACTTGATGTTTGAACGTGTCTTTTGATTAGATTCGGATTTTAAATGGATATACGTTAACAAAATACATTGTATGAAACGTCAGGTTTTAGATATTTTAAAAGCTACTCATTCTTACATCGAGAAGGCCGGTAGCAATTTCTACTAGGTCTCCCATTTGTGCCATTCTGAACTATAGAACTTTTTGATTGTGTCGTTGTTCAATTTGGCAAACAAATTTTCGGAGTTCGTGTTCCCTGCCTCTAGATAAGAGTGTATACACATGATTAAGAAAACGCAGGTCAAGGATCTAAGACTCAACATACCACGAACAAAACTGCTTTTGATAAAAAGTCCATACCCCGTAATACGCCGTCATCAGTACCTGAGCCCCTCAGTGAAGCTATCTTGGGCGTTGTCTACACAATCAAAGTAGCCTACTATTTAAGAACTTTAAACAATCAACTAATGACTTATTCAAATCACCACTATCATACAAGAAAAACACAACTAACGACTATTAGGCGAATGTCTTGCATTCTTACGAAAAAGTGCCTACTTTGGCCATATTTTGGTAATTTGACCTCCTATTGTATCCTTCTTGTGTCAAAACCCCTAAATCCCGTTCTTATAAAGTACAGTTAGGAATAGAGGTTGTAAAGTTGTGAATAGTCCTCAAGACTGTGGTAGATATTTATGGTCTACTGGACAGGTCTTCAGCCTACAAAGCAGATTGTGGAACAGTTACAAAGACAATGGTTAGCCTCAAGTCTGTTTAAGTAACTAAGCAAAGCCGCTTCTCAGGGATGTGCAAAACAGAAACAGACAACACTCCCTTATCCTTATAACTATGATCTAGCGTTTTCTACAAGAATTGTTATCACACAACCACAAAATTTTACTGTACAAGTAACAATTATCGTTAGATGCAGCCCTTAAACATTAATACACTTAAAAATGTTTTGAAAACAACAAAGGTTCGGACTTAAGAAAGGCGGTGCTTTATTGATTCTTATATAAATATTTTAACACATAAACCATCATAAGTACTCTCAAATTCCTTGTAAAGAGATGTATTCCTTGAAAAGTAGAAAGTTGAACTATTTAACTACGTTCCTTGTCTGAAGTTTATTGTTGAAGATGGGAGAATTTCGAAGTTTAAACTATTATTGCGGATATTTTCCATCGTCAAATATCTATTTAAGTGCAAATTAACACTAAAATGTTATGTAATGTAGGCTACAAAACTGACACAAACATGTTCAATCAAAATAAAAAAGTATTGATGCGTTTTAGAAAGGAAAATTAGACTGTTATGTGAATAATCTAAGTTACCAAGTTAATACCCACCATTAAGTGAAGATTATTTTGTCGTACTGTACCACATTTTTGGAATTGTATGACATTACCTGTACGCAAAAATATAAAGATTCAAACCTATGACCAACAATCGTTTTAGGTAATCCCTATTATATGTTTATACTGTGACGTTTAAAAATAATGTTCAGTAATTTTCAGATATGCAGTGAAATTATAACATTCCAAGTCAAGCTTGAACCCAAAAGTTCAAGTATCTTTTGATCCCTACTACTTACTAAAATACTTTAGCTAAAAAGATACAGGTGATTAAAATAAACAACCCACAGTAATGTAGCGTCTAAAGGACACTGAAAATGTGTCCTTATTTAGCTACCTTATATAAGGGCCAAACTGGGAACTTTCAAAAAAGGCTATCTGCCATGAATAATAACGTATTCAAAGTATTTCTATTTTATTCATGTTCAAATCTTAATATTACCTGTTTTCACAATGTACAGTTGAGGGTTGAGGTTATTTCTTTACAACTTAACCCACAAAATTGTGATTAATTTTTACTGTCTACTGATCAGCTCTTCAGCCTACAAAGCAGATTGTGGAACAGTTACAAAGACAAAGGTTAGCCTCAAGTCTGTTTGAGTAACAAAGTAAAGCCGCTTCTCAGAGTTGTGCAAAACAAGAACTGATGACATTTCCTTCACCTTAAAACTTAAGTGTAGCGTTTTTCGCACGAAATGTAATGAAATCAAGTTTGAGAAGACGAGTAAAACATTGAATTTATTTAAGTTGAATGTATATTTTACTAGCAGTTTGGTAACAAAACAGGGAAACATAGTTCAGGTTGGTCTTGCATTAATATAAATATACCAAAAATCATAAGTAAATCAATATTGCTTTCATAGCACGAACAAGCTTAAAGAAATCTTCTTTACAAACATTTTTGATGGAAAATTCATTTAAACTAGACTTTTTAGTATACAAATAATTGAGGACGATACGCACATACCTTAAACATTGGTAACACTATAAAAACCTTTTAAACACTTTCCAATGGAAAAAATAGCCAAAATGCCAAACTTAGAAATTTGTATGAATACTTGTAAATTGAAACTTACTTAAAGGAAATGAAAGTTAAGTTAGTGAAATGGTTGAAAATCACCGAGATTGCTCACTAAAGCTCAGCAGACTGATTTCATATTCAAACTCGACACACGCAGGCCATTATCCTGATTGCTGACATGGATTACCAATGTACTTGTTTGTACGAGCAAGTAGACATTCAACAATCAACATGTATGTTGTTCAAGCATATCAGCTTCACTGTTTATTGTTTGTCAAAGTAGTTTCCACATGTTGCAACGTTGGATAGATATTCGAGCTTCGTGCATCATATGTTGTTAAACACCCCTGAACGTTTTAAAATTAAATAACGTGCCATGATATAATATTATACTCTGGCTAAATCCCTGCTTTTGAGAGTCCCTGCTAGGGATGCAGACTTAATTCTCTGAAACAAATAAATATAATATGCGTCAATTATTTATTTAGATCATAGCCCAAGCACAATAACTCCAGTATAAACCCGAAAATCTTGGAACCCCTCTCTTTTGTAGTTTGTTTATACAACATGTGTTTAAATAAATAATTCCAAAATTATTTTAATGGACTGATGGAGGTTAACATCAAATAAAGTATATGAATAACACCTTTGTTCGCATTGCAAAGAGTTACTGGTTACTGGAATCACCTACATATTTCATGAAACCGGAACCACATAATTTGATTATATGGTTGTTTTAGCTAATCAGATTATAAGCTTATGAGTAGGTCTGACGCATAATTTGTCGCATGTGTTTGGCAAACATGCATTTCGCTCATCGGTCGCAATACAATTATTAACAGATTCGACCCTAATCAAAGAATCATATAGTTCTTAGTACAAACCAATTTTCTATTCCTACGTGTTTGTTCGTTAATGTTTTAAGTTATCTGTAATTTAGCACACTATTGTTATTTTGTTACTTTGTCTATGAAACTAGGAACACCTAACCTTCAATAATTTGACCGACAGAAGATTTTATTATTAATGTATATGCCTGTAGTGTCAGACTAAATAATATTTGAAATAATACACAAGTAATAATCTCCCTGTTTAACGCCCCTATATTTTAACGCCGAAATGAAGTAACAATTGGCTTCCTGTAAAACACATTTTAGGAATCCGAAACTCTTTAATTGCTCTGTGTTGAAGAAGGCCTATCTATTTATTGGCCCAATAAAATTCTTCACACCTAGAACTAAAACCAAGCTAGACCAACTATCCGGCCAATATAAGTCTTAGCGACGGTCTTTTATTCTCTTATTAGGCATCAAATTGAAAGATTACAACCAAGAGATTACACAAATTGAAAGATGAGAAACAACAGAGTTGTACTAACACAGGATCCCATACTCTATACCGATCATCTTCGTAGCTGAACGGTTTAATTTTCAATACTTCGCATAACAATGAAAACGGTCAAGCGTTGGTATTCTGTAACGATTTTCAGATCGTAAAGTTCTGTCATGTAGTAATTTAAGTGAAACATTCTCCGTGACATCTAGGCTGACCTGTGTCATTACAACACGTTTCTGTAACTAAGATATTCTGCTGGAGAAAACGCCATTGGATATTGTAACTGGAGCGAAATGAACGATCTGATTTTGATTTAGCTTCAGTTTATTGCTAGACACAGAATTTATATATCACGTTCAATTTGAATAGTTGAGGTTTAGTTGAAAACGTAACCGTAACGTTTTGTTGAATTCTTAGAAGTACATATAAACTTGAGAATCGTTAGGTTGTCAATACCCAAGATTGATTATATAATTCTAAATCATAGAGTTTCTTTTTGATTTTTAAACCCAGTTTAATTCTACACATAAAAATGTCATTCAATATTGTAAACAAAACAAAATAAGTATAGTCATGAGCCTATGTGTGTAAAATACTTCTTAAAAGGAAAAGCTAAATACGGTAAATAATTAAAATAGTTCAAATGGACGACTTAAAAATTAAGTGTCTACATATTTAAGATAGAAGTCTCAGTACTTGTAAAAGTCATAATGTTCTCCTCATAGCTGATAATATTCTTTTGAGCTTAGTTAAGAGCTGATAACAAGTTACTTATGCAATTTTAAGCTGCTACCAGTTTTACCACCAGAAGTTTAAACCGTTACTTTGATTCGTAGTGAATTGTTCTAGAAGGATGCCTTGCGAAGTGATCAACAGTCAAATGAGCAGCTTTCTTAACTAATCATAATTATTAAATGTTTTTTGAAAACTAAATGAATTGAAAGATAATTTCAACGTTGAGCTTATGTTTTATATTTTTAGTCTTTAATAATACTAAAGCCATCAGCAAAATAACTTACTCTGGAGGTTGGTCGGTTGGACACCAACGAGAAGGTTCGCTTTACAACTGATTACTTTAAATGGTTCAACTCGGTACTTTGACGTTAAATAACAGTATGTTTACGAATTAAATTATGAACATTGTTAGATTGTTGAACAATTTATACGTTAACCTTAAACCATAAAGTAGACACACGAAAAACCGGCACTGAGGTTGTGGTGGGGATCACCAACACATTTTGCATATTCATAAATATTAAAAGTCCTCGCTTTGTTAACAAGTTTTCACATTTCCACGAATTGATTTGACCTCTAATGTTTGTTAATGTCTAATGTAAATGAGAGGTTGGAGGTTGGGTAAACTAAATACAAGAAAATATGAATGAAAAAAGAATTAACAAGCTCTATTTGTGTGTTAGTGTAACTCTCTGTACGGATCTACGCGGAGTTCTTTCAATGCATCAGTAAATTGTTTGAGACTACAACAATCACACCTATGAAACAAAAAAAATGGAATAACTCTGTAAGACTTTACCAACATTCGGATACTTAATCTTGCTAGGAACATACGAGAAAATAATACGTTTTATGTTAAATTACCGTTTTCCTGATTTTAGCCTAGTTAAAAAGGCTACAAATCTGAACAAACACTGAGTGTCTGTCAATGTTTGTTTCATTCTGCTTTATTTTTATGCTTGTTGCGTTTTAATACGACAAACATATTGAGTGAATAAATTTTCTTAAAAATAATAAATTGTAAAAATTAAATATGAGCTTAGGCATTTAATTTATTTGTTTACCTTCCCAGATTAAATGCTAGCTAGAACTAAAAAGCAAATCGACAACGTTTACAACAATAAAAAAAACTCACTTTGTTGCTACAGTTTGGATGTAAGTCTTTATTTCCTGGTAGTAAACAAGTACTACAAAATAATATTTTGAAAAACTAACTTAAAAATTAAACTAAACTAAACCAAATCAGCAACCATTAATACCAGCCCATGAATTACTGCAATCGTAATTGAAAATCTTAGATTGTTCTTTTGCCAACAATTAACTTGACAAAGCACGTGAAATGAGCAATTATAACGAGAACTTTGTCGAAAGCTTTAAATGACATGCTTTTATTTGAATTATTTTTATTTAGCTGAACCAACATTTATAATACGTTGTATATTTTAAATCCAAAGACATCTTCAAAGTAAAGTTTCGTTTCAATCCAAACCGTAAATAATCTTGGAATAACTGAACTGTACAGTTACCCTATTTTATTATCAAAAACTTCAGCTAAAAATGAACCCCTTATCCAGAGGACAGAACAGATTGCAAGCGGTCGAACCACAACACTTCCTTCATTAGCAAGTTTCTAAAGCCAGCTGACGTTGGTAAACTGCATTCTACTCAGTGCAGTGTTGGAGTGAATAGTTTCACACACTACTTCGGGTGTGTATAAGCTATGGATGTTAAACATCTATGATAATATCTGAACTATATTACCTATTGCTTATCACACTATAGATAGGAAGATTTTTCTCATGTTAACAAGACCTTCTTGTCTCGGTTATCTTGGCCTTTGCTCGAATAGTAGTCAAATAATATTTTCAAAATGCGTTCAAGATTTCAAAACTACTCTTTTGAATTGCATCTCAAGCTTCTTGGTACTGCCGTTTTGTTATAACTATAAGTTGGCTTTGAACTGTAGGCTAACGTTACGATCTTCAACATTAAAGACATAAGTTACTCATTATAGATTATGCTACATTTACGAAAATTAAGGTTGACCGTTTGATAGCCTAATCCAACTTACACATTTGCAGTAGATGCTGCTGTTTAGGGAGTTTAGGGAGTGATTCATGAGCTTTATTCACTCAACATATTGCCCGCATGTCACCAGCACGATCACTTTACGAACAAAAATCCATTATGTTATTTTAAGTTATGTTCATAATTCTACGATTATTTTTTACACAACCAGACTCTTTCTAAGGGAACGCATAAACAAAAGTTTATTAAATAAATAAATCAATATTTATTAATGTTGACAATAAAATTGTATGAGCAATTAGAATGGAAGTTTAAAAACTAGAAACTAATGTAGTCTTCATTATCTTCCAAATAATCATTGATGGCGTAACGTGTCTTACTAATTAGATAACTTTTTAATATCTTTTGGAATTTCTTAAAGTTGTCTTCAAATTTAATTTCTTGAGGTTATTTATTAATAATTTGATGGCGTTGAATTTGGAATGTTTTTCGTAAAGGTTTTGTTATGAAATATATTTTCTAATACATTTTCTTAGTCTGATATTATAGGTTTTTAATTTTGTAGTTTCAAGTGTAAAATATTGTGGATTTTCTTTGGCAAATTTTATTGTTTCAAAAAAATATATGTCTGGAACGGTTAATAATTTATTTTGTTTAAATATTTCTTCACAAGATTCTCTAGTTTGTAGATTAAAAATTGCTCTAATTGTTGCTTTCTGCAGAATAAATAAGGGTTTTAAGTTCGAAGTTCTTGCCCAAATTGGTATAGCATATTTTAAATTTGAGATAAATAATGATTGGTAGACATTCAACAAGATTTTCTTGGAAACAAATTTCGTCTTTTAATTAGAAATAATGATTTTAATAATTTGTTTGATATATACTTCACATGATCTTTGTAATTCATACGTTCATCAATAACTAATCCTAAATAAGGGACATTTTTACTTTCCGTTAAATATTCTTTTTGAACATTTATTTTAATTTGATTTCTTAATTTGATTTCTTTTGTTAATAGAAAAATGAATATATTTAGTTTTGACGAATTAATTTTGAATCAATTTTTGAAAACCAATCGATTAACACATTTCCTTCTTTACACGTTTGTTTTTCAAGCGTTTTCTCATCGTTGTGTGACATTGTCATTGCTTTGTCATCAGCAAATAGGAAAATAGTTTATTTTGAATTCAAGAATCTTTTAATCGTACATGTATACTATAAATAGAATCAAGCCCAAATTGGAACCTTGTGCCACTCCTTTTTTTGTCTGAAGCCCTGAGGATAAAACCTTCTCAATAGTGCCAGTTATGTAATTTTTAAACATTAGCTCCACTTTTTGAGTTCTTTTTGTCAAATATGATTGAAACCAGTTTAGGGCTAATACTCTAATACCTATCATGTTGAGTTTTCTAAGTAGATTTTGATGAGGAACCATGTCAAAAGCTTTTTGCAAGTCAAAGAATAAAGCCAATGCTCTTTTGTTTTCCAAGAAAAAATAATGTTATTTGTAAGTTCAAACATGGCTTTATTAATTATTTTCCTTTCTTCAACAGTTTAGTGTTCATAAATAGAGTGAATGAAACAACTAAGATATTCAAGAAGAATAGTATGACGCCACGAGTGGCGACCGAGAATAATGCATGCTTTTAAGGACACCTGGATTTAGCCAAGGTATGAACTATTCAATAAAACCTCCCCATACCACTCACCCTTAGGAATGTTTGGAAAACTAATATTTAGAGCTTGAAATGCCAATGTCAGATCCCTGCCCCTGATTTCGTTCATTAACTGCATTCTTTGTTGGAACGGAATTTTAATAATGCATTACGTCAAGATTTATTGTCACACAATCTGTACTTGCAGATACAAAGAACACACTAAAAGGCACAAAATCTAAATAAAACTTTTATTGATGAACTTAAATACCGTTTTTAATACTAAACTAAGTGGTTATGTATAATGGGTCGAACTTTATTAACGTTCAAATGCATTACAGAAAAAAATTCGGAATTAGCAAAAGCATAGACATATTTTTATTTACCCGTTACGTAAGTTAGAAATAGTACGAGTGTTAAAAGTGGCCGTTTGACTTTTCCATTTACATTTGCATTTCAAATTTGAGACACATTGATTGCCAAAAACCTTACATAACCCTTAAAGGACGTTGCAAAATACTAGGTTAAATACAGCACTCGAAAAATGTGCCAGTGATCAATAGGTCTATTTTAAATGTCCCTAATATACGAATTCTGCAAATGATGTACTCGTATGTTTAAAATTGTTGTACTGTTAGCTGTTAGTAAAGAATAAAACCATTTTTTTACATTGGAATGAAATAAATAAAGAAACACGCAATCGGAAAATTATTTTTTTAAGAGTTTTTATTATTGTTATAAATGTGAATACTAGCTGTGACAGTATTTCATGGTGGTAGCACAACACTGTGACATATTTTGACGACTCCAGTTCTGCAGAGGATTGTGGGAATGGGGGAGGGGGAGGTTTGTCACATGCAGCACATTTGCGTGACACAGCAAGTCATTTGCCTCATCCAGTCTAAATGAATTGGCTTATCTCACAGCCTAGATGACAAGCGTTACTCCTACGATCCACTGTGTTCTTTCTCTTCACATTCTAAACTGCTTGTTTGTGAACAATAATGATGTTTGCATAATTTACGTTTCTAAATAGTTATATGTTGTACATTTTTACATGCGGTCGAAAAACTTATTTGAACACTTAGGATAAATGTAACGAAACAGTATCCATACGTCGTTTCTTTCAATTTATCGTGTGACCAAGGACTTTTCCATTGTATACAATTTACTGCCTGTATCCATTATCTTAGCTAACAAACGCTAACATTTGGATTAAAGTAGTGGTTACTCAACTGGTTTGAGTTAAATTTACGGAAAATATATTTCTAGTTATTAAATTTGGACGACCATGTAAAGTAACAAAATAATGTAAAATAATAATGTTTCATAGCCACTATTAAAACTAAACACCAAACCTTAATAGATAAGGGAGTTCTAACATTTTTTAATGCATCATTTTGTTCTAAAGAATAAGTTGCGTACACTTTTGTTGATGTAATATACGAAACGACATACAACATACGTTGATGTGACACGATGTCAGGGCAAGAAAGACGAATGAAGTAATTTCCGTATTTGACATGGCGTCCTGGGCTGTTTATTTTCTGAGGCAGTTATTTTCATTAAAGTGTTCCTCGTAGTTTGTTTGATCTTTCCAGCTTGCGTTTTACTGGTCTCAGGTAAAATTGAATATCTAAACATAAATTCACAACAACAAAAACTAACAGGCATTTTTTTCTATTCATTCAATGAATGTGATGAAACCATAAACACAAGAAATAAATAATTAAATAATTAGTAATAAATAATAATTATAAATAATTAGTAATAGTAATTATGTAAAATAATTATTTTTCCTTAATTTAAAGGCTGGGTTATCAGCTAAGCACATACCTTAAGGTTGTCATGAAATTCAAAGCTGATTTGAATAGCTTCATAGTTTTAAATCAAGACATACTTAATAGTCTAGGGTCAATAATTTTGAAAATAATGAAAAGTGAAAAAAAATTATAGTAGGATGAAACCCGTTAAAAAAGGACGAGAATATAACAATAATGAAAGGAAAAATAAATTACGGGCGATCTGAGTTCGGGAAGTGTAAGGGGGCGAGTTTTTAAGGGTAAAAAACGGTGTATCTCGATTTCCGGCAAAACTAAAAGTGCTATGGAAAAAAGTTAAATGACAAAGTTGTAGGTAATAAAGAGACCTACAACTTTTGTCTCTGCACTTTTTTCACATAACCTCAAAATTAATCTGAAAAATTCAAATAATCAAGTTTTTGGTTTTTTATTTTTATCTTATGCAAAAAAAACATTTTTTCACGAAATTTTGTGGAAACTTACCTTTTTATGTCCTAAAAACACTGTAATTTTTTTTATTTGAAATATTTATTTTATTACCTTATTTTGACTTAATATCGAAAAAAACACCCTAATTTTCAGTCAAAAGTTCTCGTGTCAAAATATCAGCTTTTTTAAAAAACTCGGGCAGTTTTTTGTTTGTTGAAATCTCTTCTTTCTGATAATGTAAAAAAATATATACATTACTGTGGTAAATGTTCTCAGAAAATGCAAAAAAAGGAAAAAACTCGAATTTGAATTTTTTTTTAATTATTATGTACAATTTTGAGCTAATTAATACAATTTACACTTTAATTACTTGAAAAACGTAAGATTCTTGTTACATTGATGAAAAAAAATTACAAATAGAAATATACTATAGTTAACAACTTTTATGTATTAACTTAGTTTAGTATTAATTATTAAACATTATTTCATTTGCATCAAATCTATTTCTTATTAACAACAAGAATCACATAAAAACAATAATAAACAAAGTAAGATGAAAAACAGCTGAATGCAGTATTGTTAATACACAGCACTCCTTTCCACCAAGACTAAGCTTCTTCAATAAACCTTCGTTGAGGTCTAATAATCCTGGTGGATCTTCGAAGTTGAGGATGAGCTGGCTGTTGCTGTACTACTGCAGGACTGCGTTGTTGATGCGGATCATTCAGTGTTGGAGGGTTTTGTACCGGTTCATTTGCTAGTGAAGAGTTGATGACTGGTGAAAACAGCTGGGGAACATGACGGGCATACTATGGACTGATTGTTGCCACTATGGTTGAATCCTTCGTCCAACGAATCAAACGAGTTGGGTTGAAGAGAGGCAACCGACTTAAACCATCAACTTTACCAAAGTATTCTGTTGATACGTATTCAATATCATAAGTATAGTTTGACAAAATCAACGCCCAACGCCCTATCTATTGGGAAAACGCTTTATTTTTTACAAACTGACCACCGTCCATTACTAACGATTTTTTGGTTCCAAGAAAGGGATACCAATGACAACAGCCAATAGATAGGGCGTTGGGCGTTGATTTTGTCAAACTATACTTATGATATTGAATACGTATCAACAGAATACTTTAGGTAAAGACCGATGGTTTGAAACATCGTACCTTCAACCTGTTATTGGACTAGTTGGACGATCTCATATCAATGTGGCAACAATCAGTCCATGGTATGCCGTCAACTGCTTTTCTGACATCAACTTCTTCTCAACAATGAACCGGTACCAAACCCTCCCACTGGTGATCATCACCGATTAACGTCTACGTGGTAACTGGTTCGTCATCAACTTCGAGAAGATCCACCGGAAGTTGAGACACTAACGGCTGGTTTATTGCCAGTATTGATGGAAAGGAAGTGCTGTCTTCGGCTCTGCATTCAGCTTTTTTCATCTTACTGATACATGTTCTTGTTATTATAATTGATTCTTGTTGTGTGAAATGATTTGATGACTAATACTAATCAAACTAATACATGTTAAAAGTGGCTTATAATTGTATTTCGAATATGACTTTCATCAATGTAATCAGAATCTTACATTTTCAAGAGTGCCCAATTAGCTCAATTGTACATAACCTCATAAAAAATTCAAATTCAATTCGGTTTTCATTTTGGAACATTGCATTACCGGCAATAACCTATATTTTTTACGTATCGAAAGATTTCAATGGTAAAAAACAGGCGTACAATAAAAGCTGTATTTTGACAGGCTGAACTGACTAATCAGGTGTTTTTTCGATATTAAGTCAAGGTAATAAAATAAATATTTCAAATACAAAAAATTACAGTGTTTTAGGACATAAAATCAAGTTTGTTTCATAAGCGGCATGTTTTTATAAGATAAAATAAAACCAAAACTTGAATTATTTATTTTTCAGAATTATTTTAGTTATGTGAAAAGTGCGGACAAAGTTGTGAATTCTTTACCTAACACCCGACATCATTTATTTTTTCCATAGCCAGTTTTGCCGAAAATATGTTTTATGCTTCGCCCTATCCCCAGATCACTATTCCTTTTCGTATTATTATCCTTCCTTATGACCGTTAGCATTTTTTTAACGGGTTTCATCTATTTTTTTTTTGTTTCAAAATTATCGACCCTGGTCTATAAGTGTTCAGTATATGTTGAATCATAGCAATTCCTCTTATTTAAAAAAACATCTATATATCGCTATAAATAAGTTAAACTATGTATGCACTAACCCAATAAATTAAAACTTGTAACACACCTACCAAAGGGTTTCTTTAGGTTGTTCAAAAGTTTCAAATACGTTAAAAACAGTTTGCTTTGGTAATTTACTTTTTTATTAACGGTGGTTAATGTACTAACGACCTATGTGTTTGTGTTTACATTTACCGTAATGGTAATTATTTTAACATTGTACAGTGTACGAGTACAATGATAAAATATTTATTTTACCTTATGATACAGATGGTTTTAGATATGTCTTGTTATTCAGTGCTTAAAAGTACTTTACTACTACTATCCGTACTATTTTATAGCGGTAGGAACCAATTGTAGTGTATTACGATACGCATTAAATAGTTTTAAATAATTGTTTATAATAATTTCTAGCCTATAGGGTTTTAGATAAACTTATCCTGGTAAATAGATCAACATCATTCAGTGCATTTACTGTACGACACACGACTTTTTAATTTATTAAAGAATCTGTCTTGATTAAAAAGTGGTTGAACGCACTTAAATTATCCGTACCAGCAGATACCTTGGTATCTTACTACACGATAGAATAGACGATTTAAAAACTTACCTGGAATACAGAGTTATAACCACTTACCTATGCATAGTCTAAAGTATATAGTTTATTTATTTATTCGTAGTCATTTTTTACAATAAAATTGTGTTTATAACTACCACTGGTAAGACAAGGTCCAATTCCGTAACTATGTAATTTAAAGTATAATAATTTATACTAAATAGAGGTATTCACAAACTCGTCTAAAGTGTAAAATGGGTGGTTTTAGGTAATTTTTCAGTTTTTCTAAATGAAACAAAGCCGTTGGTTGATCCAATCTATAATATTAAAATGAATCGCAAAATGTGTTGGTAAGCGCATAACTCAACAACGCCTGGACCAATTTGGCCAAATTTTTTTTTTTAAATGTTCGTTGGAGTTCAAGAATGGTTTTTACGGCGAGAAAAATTCAAATGATAACCGGAAACCCCCTTAAAACAGCTCTTTTCTTTTTCCCATACAAACGTTTTTTAACTAAAACGTAAACAATTTGAGCTTTATTGATATTTGTTGCCAGCTGACATCCCTATTTTTATAAAACATATATACGGTAGAAAAAAATCAAAAACAAACTGCCACATTACAAATCTTTTTAACAGGACGAAGTCTGTCGGGTCCGCCTATCTTATATATACAATTGGGAGTTTGTTAAATATTCTTTACCAGCCTGAAGTGGAAGTTTATTAAACATTTGCAGGCGATGGGATTCAAATTTTAACATATTCCAATTGCAAATTTTGAATGAGAAGGTGGCAAACATTGGAATTTCGGAAAACAAAAGTTTCAAATATGAAAAGGTAAGTAACGGTCAAAATATCCAAAGAGACAACGGCATCACGACAGGTCTGTCCGAAGCGCAGCCCAAAAATCGTTCTGAATGCCGATTTGTGTTGAATCAAATTCGTGATATTTTAGATTTTGCACAGTTCCCCAAAACACTACGCCATACAAAATGTGAGGATGTATTAATCCAAAATAGGCTGTTCTCAAAACATTTAATTTGCAATAAGATGATAATTTTCTAATAAAAAGACACCAGATGTATCTTTTTACAAATAAAATCAACATGATTATCTTTACATAGTTTTTTGTCCAGAAACAAGCCCATAATGATGAGGGGGTGAAGCGGTTTCAAATATCTTGAGTCATGACTTTGCTCAGTTAATGGATGATGCTCTTAACTAAGCTGACCTCTTGGCTGAAGTGTGGTACATCATATCTTGTGCCCTTGTTTGATAGTTTGAAGTGGGACAAAACAGTTACTTTATCATACACGATAAAGGATAGCCAAACTAAATGAAATTAAGGAGAAAATAATAATAGTATTTTTGACATACATGTTTGTATTTCTTTTGTATTTCGATCAACGTAACTAGCATGAAGAAGGCTCAAAGACTGAAAATACAATATAGAAAATACAGTTATTTTAGTATTGTTGACGTTGTGTTCACACAAATGCTTAACTTGTAAAACAGTGTATCGCACTTTTACTGGTGTTAGATTCTAGTCAACTAGGAAAATAACTATTTTATGAATTTTAATCAACAAGCTTAATGGGATTTCAAATGCTGTATTGAACCATTATAGTGGCAATAAATATTCTGTTTTAATATTGATTTAAGCATTAATTTAAATAAATTTCAGGTTTAAACTTAGCATTACCACTTCTGTTGTTTTACTTCATCAAAGAACCTTCAAAATATTGGTAAATGTGCATTTGAATGTCCCATGTCAAACATTACTAAGTGTTCATTTGAAACTAAAACGTTGACTCAGTAAAGGTTTAAAGGATTGATTTATCACTGCCGTTTGTGTTCAGCATGCCAAGCTAGATTTTTAAATCCGCTATATTTACTTGTGTGCAGCACTTTATGCTTTGTGTTGTTATACAGATTACAATGTATGCTTTCTTTAAGACTGGTCACACCAAAAACTGAATTATGTACACTAAAGGTTGTTAAACCTAAGTACGACTGCGTCTTGAAAAAAAGTGCAAGACCACAAAATCGTTTTTAAGTTACAAGGTACATTACATTACATTACATTGAGAAGGGGCGGTCTGATCCTGATGCACGTCAGCCCTTAGGACTTATTGCGCTCCCCTTTATGTTGTGGTGTAGAGATACTACTCAAAAGATTTGTGAGCTCTAAGAACTCCGAAATCTTTCTCATTAGTCCCTCTTCCGCTAACTTACCGCCCTTAGTCATCTTACCAAAAATAGCCGTTCTTTTTGGTCCACACCATGACAGTCGAAGAGAATGTGTTCAGCAGTTTCATCATGCAGGCCACACTTCCTGCATGCAGGGACCCCGTCAAAGACTCCACATCTCTGTAAGTGCAACCTGAGGCCACAGTGACCAGTGATGAGTCCAATTATCAGCCGCAGTCTGTCCCTCTTGAGGTGGAGCAGATCTGATGCTATGGGGCTGGAGGGTTGAGAGAGAACCAACTTACTCATGCGATGGCCCTGAACAAGCTGTCACGTCCTCTCATGCTCCGTTCTTACCCACGCTCTGATGAGCGGATGGACTGCACTACTGGGAACTCCACAGAAAGGTTGGGGTCCCACTAGCTTTGTGATTGCTGCATTATTAGCTAATGCGTCTGCACCTTCATTACCTTCAATACCCGAGTGTCCTGGTACCCAACACAAGGTGACCATGTTGAGCGTACCCAATCGAGAGAGTGTACTATAGCAGTCCCACACTAACCTGGACCTAAATTTGCAGGAGTTTAGAGCATTAAGGGCCGCTTGACTATCCGAGAAATGTTGATAGACTTGTTTCTATAACCAAGTCTAAGGTTTTCCTGAGCACACCATAGTATTGCAGTAATCTCAGCCTGAAACACAGAGTGATGCATTCCCATGGGGATACAAGCTTCCATCCTAGGGCCTCTGCACCATATGCCAGCCCCAAGTACCCTTATCACCTTTAGAACCATCGGTGTACCACTCCATTTGTGCCCGAGGGATAGGCCTGCCATTAGGCAACCACTCCTGACGTCCCGGGATAGTGATCCTGAATGGCTTGGAAAAGGAGTAACATACCTTCATCTCGTCAGAGTACATGTCCAGGACATTGTCCTCCACCAGAAGAGTTATTCTGCCGCCATGGCCGTAGGGACGAACCCCCTCCACATCTGGCCACGTTGAAGACGATATGCACACTTCCTCGCTACTGACCTGATAAATATGTCGAGTGGCGGGATGTTAAGACATTCAAGAGCAGTCAACAGAGGCACCAGGTGTGCTGACAAAGGCACCTGTGACGGCCAAGCACGCCAGTCTCTGGACGCTTGCAAGCCCGGCCGCCGCCGTCCCAACTTGGACTCTGGGCCACCATACGATAACCCGTGCGTGAGAGCTGGCCTTACCACAGCAGTATAAAGCCAAAGCATGATCTTAGGCTTCAGACCTCAGGAGCGACCGACTACTCTTCTGCAAGCCATGAGGTACTGCTTTCCCCGATCGATGACTCGTTTTACCTGTGCAGCCCAAGTGAGTCTCTTGTCCAATATGACCCCAAGATACTTGACCTGGTCCCTGAGTTCTAGTTGTACTCCCTCCATGACGACCGGCCCAAGTCCTTGAAGCTTGCGCCGATTTGTGAAAGGGACAATAGTAGTTTTTTGTGGATTAACCCGCAGTCCAACTTTCCCACACCAGATGCTCACCCTGTGCAGAGCCCCAGAGAGGAGTTCAGTTACCGTGGGTTCAAATCTGCCACTTACCAGTATCACGACATCGTCCGCGTAAGCCTGTGCATACACCCCACTGTCATTGATTATCCTGATAAGCTCGTCCACCACCAAATTCCACAGGAGTGGTGACAGAACACCCCCTTGAGGACAACCTCTAGTGGTACTTACTGTTCTGCTGACACCTAGAAGGGAGGCAGTAACAATCCTCCCTCTCAGCATACTGGATATCCACTTACATGTGATGTCATCAATACCATGCCTTATAGCAGAGTTCTCGATGACAGATGTTCGAGTGTTATCAAAGGCTCCCTCAATATCTAGGAAAGCTGCCAGTGCGATCTCTTTGTCATGAAGGGACTTCTCGATTCTACATACCAGGTGATGCAGCACTGAGTCACACGATCTTCCAGTAATGTAGGCATGCTGATTGGCATGGAGAGGATACTTGACCAGAGCCGTGTCCCACACATGTCTCAGCACGATCTTCTCTAGAGTCTTGAGTAGGAAGGACATAAGACTGATCGGGCGAAAGGATTTCGGTTCCGAATAACTTACCCTGCCTACCTTCGGTATGCAAACAACCCGAGTGAGTCTCCACGAAAGTGGTATGTGACTGAGAGCTAAACTCGCTCTGAACAACCTGCAGAGAATGGGAAGAATGCACTCCATAGCCATCTGCAGATGAACCGGTCTGATCTCGTCTCCTCCTGGTGACTTGAACGGACTAAAGGTCTTTAGGGCCCACCTTACTCTGCCATAGGTGACAATGCGACTGGCGCTAACCCAGTCACATCTAGCTGCTCCTGCCCTGATGATATTTGCAGCTCCCACAGCATCAGGAGGGCCATCCCCTTCATTCAAACAGCCAGGAAAGTGAGTGCCCAGAAGAACCCCAAGAGTATCCGCTGGGCTGACTATAAACTCACTAGATTGACTTCTGAGCAAGCCGGCAGGAGAGATGTGTTCCTTAGCTAGGACTTTTCGTAACCTGGATGCCTCCTGCTCCTTCGAAATATCAGAGCAAAACTTATACCAGGAGTCTCTCTTAGCTTGTCTTACCTTTATATTGTATTCAGTCAAACGTTTGTGGTAAACCTCCCAACAGCCTGTTATTCTTGAGACCTTAAAGAGGGCACGAACCTCTTTCTAAGGGATGCAAGCCTAGGGTTTCACCAGTTGACTGTTTTGTTCTTATGGGCAGTAGGAGGACAGTTACCTCAAAAGTGGACACAATCACCTCCCTAAGACCCTCAGCCTGACGGTCCAGGTCCCTGCGCGTACGTACCCTTCCTGAGCAGGTTACCAACTTACCACCCAGTTGTTCTTCATATGACTCCCAACAGGTGCGCCTCGGATTCCTAAAGAGCACTTCGGCTGACCTGGGGAGGGACATGTTAAATACTATATGCCTGTGATCAGAAAGAGAAGACTCACCAGACACATGCCAATTATGTATCAAGTGAGACACTGAAAGGGTACACATAGTTATGTTAATTACCTCTTTTCGAACTCTGTTTATGAAGGTAGGTTCGTTTCCTGTATTACAAATGACAAGTTTGTTGGACACTATATAATCTAGGAGGGCTTTACCTCTGTTGTTGGTGTCCGAGCTGCCCCAGGCTATATTGTGGGCGTTCGCATCACAGCAAAGCACAAGTCGACAAGGCTTCGGACTTCTCTTGCGGGTGGGCTTCCGGTATCGTCATACGGGAGGTACACTGACGATATCAGGAGATGCTTATTTAGGTCGCTCGCCAACAGCTTTATAGTGGTGAGGTCCCTAGAACAATGCTCAAAAACAGGTACACAATTGAGACTGTTACTGACAAGCATACAGGTTCGAGGTTTCTCAACTCTAGGGGCATAAACTAAACTAGCCCCAGGGCAGTTAAGTCCTAACACTTTATAACCTTTACCCAGGGTTCCTGTATAAGTGCTAGGTTGAATTCTTCCGTCCGGAACCTTTTATTGAGGACAGAAGTTGCGGCCTTGTTGTGCTGGAGATTAGACTGAAGGACCTGCCCCTTCATCTAATGGCACATTTGTCTTGTCTTCCTTAGTGAGGACCTTGAGTCTAACCTGGTCTGTTCCAAGGTAGACTTTCCAGTCCCTGGCCTTGAGGGTTTTGGTGGAGAGGTCATCAATGTGTAGGGCGATGGTCCGGTAATCCTTCCCCCTATTGTCATTAACCACCTTCCAGTCTTCTGTTGCAATACCTGCGTTTTGCAACGACAGTCTCCGCAGAATCTGTTTCACATCCCTGTCAGCAAGTGGGTCTGGGGGTCTGAGAAGAATTCTGGTGGTACGCATGAGATCTTCGTACTCTCCCGCGACCACTTTCCTCCCCTCTTCACCCCACTCTAAGCTTGGGGGCTGTCTGCATGACCCAGGCTCTGGTGACCTCGTTCTCGCAGACCAGAGTGCAGACTCCTCTCTCGAAGAAGCTTCTGCAGATCTTCAGCTGCGTTGGGTCAGGAGCCTCGCAGATCTCATCCGCCAGCGCCGCTCGAAGCCCCATCACGTCCGCTCCGTGAATCTCACGTCCGGGAAGTTCTCCGGCACCAGCACCAGCTTGACGGCAGTCAGCACCTGCGCCGCGGTGAGTTGTTAGTCGGCGGCAGAAGCGTCAGCACCACCAGGTTGAGGTGTGGACACAGGTGGTGCGGTGGGTGCTCTCCCCGATGCCGATATTGACGAGGCCGGTGAAGGGTACTGCGGCGACGACCTTGACTACGCTGCGCACCTTGGGGCCCTTATGTCGACCACGCTTGAGCGCAGGTGTGGTATTTCTCCCCGGCGACTCGGAGCTGTCGGAGTGGAGCCTCTTCGGGAAGTCCCTTCTCTGCTTACCGGAGTCACCAGAGCCCAGTTCCGCCGCACCTTTTTTGTTCTTCTTCTTCTTTGCCAACCCCTTCCGCTTTCTCCACTCAGCAGCAGAAAGCCAGGTGCCGTCGGCAAGTTTTTGTTCCTTAGTGAGCCTCTTCTTCTCCGCTCCACTAACATGCTCTTGGTCGCTGGTCCTGTCCCCAGCAACCCTTGAGTAGAAAGGTCGCTGGACTTGCTACCAGCTCCTCCTGGAGTAGCATCTCTTCATCGGCCTGGCCGATTTCAAGATTCAGTTTTTCCCGATGGGACTGTCCGGGGCAGATCCCCAGTCAGCTCCATCTGGGTGGGGTCCTCACTGTCGGTGAGGTTTAGGTTTTGGTTTGTTTCTTTGTTGGTCCATAAAGATCCCACGAGTACCGAGGAAATAAAGATCCATCCGACCAGAGCCCCGAATGGCCGGGTAAGGCTAGTATACTACAGGAGGTCGCCTGGTATCCTGTAGGCTCCGTTAAGACGCATGATCCCCATGCGCCATGCACCCCATCAGCACGGATCGCCTAACACCTTAGGGTTGGGGGAAGAGTTGGGGGGGAGGAAGTAGGATATACCCTGACAGAGGAGGAGCGACCCCCGACCCACCCGAGCAGACAGAAAGTCAGCCCCCCTGGGTCAGAGGCCACCCCTACCCGCAGAGTATGGGATAGGAAGTTCACTGTTTCGGGATCAAACAGAGAATGAGGAAAAGGAGCCCTCCCCATCGCTCATCGGTTATGGGAGTGATGAGCCCCCGGACTTGGGACCGGAGTGTAGGGTTAGTTACAAGGTAACTAAACAATATAAATATGCATAAGTTAACCAGTTTAAAGTAATCTTATCAGACAGACATTAACTGTGGAAGCAGGGAGGGTTTAAAACATAATGGCCGGTTACTGTAGTGCTAATTACGAACTAAAGTACAAAATACAGTAGCTTTGATTCCGTTGTAAATCTGACTTGAAATAATTCGCGTTAGTAATTTAGAGGTTTAACGTACATATACTGTTTACTAATACCTATCGGGTTTTAACTAAATTTAAAACTACAACAACGGGGTTAGTAGTTTTAAGTCATTAATAATTAAATTGTCCAATTTATTTCTACAAGTTTGACGTTAATGTAAACGGCTCAGATGTTTAGCTGAGTGTAGCTTGGAGCAGATAAGAGGATTTGAGAGTCAGCAGTTAAAATCAAATGTAGGCTTATCCGAAGCTTAATGCAGCAGCTCAACGATTGATACGATATGTTTAACTGATAAATGGGAATAAGCTTAGTGTAAGTGGCAAGCCTTGTTAGGATTTTCACCTAAATGCTTTACAATATACTTATGCTCTTAAAAGTGTGATGTTGTTAAGATTTGGTTACGTTAAATGCAAGTATTGTGTTTATCTATTATTTCCTAAATAATTTTCATACAATTATACATTTACCTGAAACGGCGTTTTAGTTAATTTATGAATATTTATTTTTTTCGTGTGTGGAGTAGGCTAACTATTACTAATTGAATAATAAGTTCAAGGCCGGAAAATTGTTGAACACGTGTTTTTAATAAAGTTATTAATAGTAGCTAGTTGATGGTGACTCAACTTTCACGATAACATTCGGCTTTTAAGGTTTTATAATGCTTTACTTGACCCACCCTGTAGACTGGAGAACAATATCATCAAATTACCCACCGTGCCTGACTGCTGATGTACGTTAGGTCAATCGCCAATTCCAAACTAAATCCTTAATTGTAGATACTAATTTATAATTAAACGACTCTTTGTCACAAAGTACTACGTAATTTGTGTACAAAGGTCAATACCTCGTAGTATCACATAAAATGATCACAAAACATCATTGAGAGCCGAAATACTACAGAAAATGCAACATTCTAAATGTTTTACCATTGAATATTTGTGTACAAAAGTAATATAAACATTGTGCTAAATAATTGTAAATTCCAAAAAATTAAGTTCTGAAAAAAATACTTAAAGTTTTAATACATTATGAAATTATCTATTTTTTAACTTGTTCTCATGAAAATGATACAGTATTTGCATTTAAGTCTAACAAAGTATCAAAGTGGTACTAAACAAGAGGTTTACATTTGTGACTTCAATGTGTATTTTATACTCTATAAGAATATCAAAGGAAGGACGAAAACTCAATTTCAATTACAAATAACAGACAGATTATTTTACACGGAAAATATATAACACATACTTTGCCGTTATTATTGAACACAAATACAAACGTATAAAGCAGGACTAACAGCTAGTGCCTTCACTATTTTAAACAGTACCAACTTAACAATATAAATTCAACTTGAAATGCATCATACACTTTTTATCACACTTTTTAATGTATAAATAATTGCCTTAACGGTATGTAAAGTTGATGAACAAAAGTACTTATGTAAATACGAGGTCTTGCATAAAAGTCAGACCTAGCAGTGAACCAACAGAAATACAAATTTGACCATGACCAGCACGATTCCAACACAAATCCCGACAGCAGTCACCTTGAAAGTTGTAGTGTTACGTATCAGTACAGTTTGCATAAAAACGTTAAAAACGTCCCTGCTGAATCCGTTTGTAGGATAAAGAATAAACTGACAACTATGACCAGATGAACCAAACTCGTCTTCAAATAATAACACCCAAAAGAGTAAAGTATTGGCTAAGGTATCTTATACAGGGTGGACCAATGAAAATTATAAAGTTTGTTCATGCTCTCCCACCTCGTCTCTCACGGTTAATATGACAATAATAAACCATCAGTTGTGTTTATAATCTCAATTACTTTGTTAAAATTCAAAATAATTAGATCGCACTTCCACGTCGGTCAACATGAAAAAGTTCTTAGTTGTAAAATAATTGCAAATTGGGTAGTTTATTCCAAAATACTGCTAGTACAAAAAAAATCTGGGCACAAGTGCTAAATTATTCCATACACCAGTAATTGTTGGAAACGTGCGAGAAGCAGTTCTTTAACAGCTTATTCAAGCAAAACAGGTTTGTTTGCCTTGTCGACGTTGCCACTGTAAGGGATGTTGTAAAAAAATATACTTGTTTCAAAAAACTAGGCATAATATACTCTACCGTTCGTTACCTATCTTATATTAAACATTAATCATTCGTCGTATTTTTAAATTGTACCGTTCTCATCAGTCCACCTTGTTCAAGAAAACAAAGGGATGAAAACGGCTCGCTAAGAAAGGAAACATTATGAAAGACTTGGTTTCCGTTTTTCTTTCTGTGTTCTAATATCTGGGCTTTGAAGGAAAAATAAGACCTATTTTTATTGTTTGTTAACTCGCAAAGATCTTATTGTTTCTGTTTAAAATACTCATTTGATAAACCCTTTGACGTTTATATTGAATGTGAGAAATGAAAGACAGACAATAGAACGTCATTTCTAACATACTGAGAAAGAATTCTTTTGTCCACTAGGAACGAGTGTTATTGGTTTGACAGAAGCTTTGTCTTTGAAAAGAAATCTGGATTTATCTTTGTTCAAGTGTCTTGGACTTCCCAATGTGTCTGCATGATTGTCAGCTTTCGTAACATGACTTACAGAACATTATACCAATGTAAAATTGAACGTATTTTGCCAGGTTTTAGTATTCCCAATGTGCTAACTCATTTGTTCATAGAAATAATTGAGCCAAGACGTAATCACGCATCTAAAAATTAATAGTGATGTAGTGATATGAACTCCTATATGTAAAAAACCTAAACTCAATGCGTGAATCTAGTTCACAAAGTAACAAACATTTTGTTTTTGAATAGATGATTATATATTCAATGTCATTGGGTTTTCTAATATAGAGGTAAAAAAGTTCTTTAGTAATTGAAAAAGTAATTGGAGTGTAAAAATTTAACTGCTGAATCAAAAAAAGGGTTAAAAGCATTTGCTTGTATGTTGCCGGAGTTTTGTTTGAAATAGTTATTTTCTTATTTAGAAATTGACGACTTTTACATCAAACACTTTATTTTCTAGCTTTTTTTAAACTAGAATTATTAAACTGAACAACTAATTTGGCAATTTAATAGCCATGAAATTTGCAGGAGTCACGGCACCGCCACTCATAAAATTGTAGTTTACGTGTTTAACCGTCTGGTGACTTTACAGTTTCAGAAGTCTCTGCATATTTGTACTAGCACTGTGTTCTAAAATATAAGAAAACAAAATAAATGGAGGTTAACGATATAACAAACATGGTTCTTAAATGTTAAATATTAAAATGATTACCAAAGGATATTTACTTAATGTTTAATTTTTACAGAACCAGTTTCAAGGATAATGTCATCATCAAAACTGTACAGTTTTGTGGCTTGTTGTTTATTTATGTATGCTTAAGTATAAAAAACACTAGTTATTTGTAAAGAATTATAGGCCTTTTAATATGCAGAAGTAGTTATTGCGTGAAGAAGGATTTTCGTAACAAGCCCTATTAATGGGCCTAGGTGTTTAAAAGTTCCGAATATGAACTAACATCTTCTTGGTTAAACATTCGTGCGGTAAAGTTTAAAGGAGTGTCGCTGGCATATTGAATTGTGTGCAACTTTCCAAGGTAACCGTTAGATTCAATCTCCACCCACTTGTTTGCATACTGTACTTTATAAACAAAAGAGGTCAAATATCGTAACCTTTCGAACAAAAACTGTGTTGCAGTCACTGAATCGCAAGTAATATTATCTATACATGCTGTGTATATGCTAGTTCCATTTCTGTGCAGTGTACATGTTATTAAGAGTCTCTCAATGGTATAAGGTTGTAATGGTAAGCGTAGTGTACATGTATATAGGGTGAGCCTTAATTGTCCCTTCCCCTACCTTAACTTTTGAAAAAGTAAATAATTTTAAACCCCTTGGGAAATATTTTAAAGATTCAAATTGGGTTTTGTTTTCACTGTATTGTTTTAACGTATTTTGTGTCACTCACCTCCTACCTTCAATTTGGGGGAAGGCCCCCCAAAAGTGTAAAATACAAAACCTTCCTTATGGCACCTAACAAATTTCAACACAAATTCAACGTCATAAGGAAACATTTTATCTTGACTCGATTTTTGTTTTACCAATTTAAAGATGACACAAAATCAGGTTTAAAACGCCACATTTTACAGACAATTTAATTTTACTGAAAACATTTTTCAAAATACTCTGAGGAAAACGTCACAACCTCATAACATCCCATAGAATATCTAGAAAAGAACGTGTCATTCATAATAAAATGTAGGCATATGGAATTTGGCATTTTAAATGTTGTTTCGTATCATCTTTAAATTGGTATAACAATAAAACGAGTAGAGATAAAAACTTTCGTTTTTGTCGTTGAATTTTGGTCAAAACTTCTTTAGAGATGCCTCAAGGAAGGTTGTATTTGAAAATTTAGGGGCCTTTCTACCTGGATTTTTGACGCTCAGTACGTCAAAACAAAATTCAGAATCCCTTAAAAAATCCTCGAAGCAATTAAAAATATTTCCTTTTTAAAAGTTATGGTGGAAGGAAGAGGGACATTTAAAACTGTCCCCAGTATAAACTATGATTTTATGTCTCGAGTCAATATAAATATGCAGTAAGTATACAAGATAACTACCAATTTTAGAACATTATTTCAGTGGCACTTTAGGACCTAGTAATGAAATATGCTATTTACGTTACCTTTATTCTGTTAAAAACTAGAAAATGTATTATATATTCACGTCTTGCACAGATAAAATTAAACAGGGTTTATGGTTTAACTGTAACAGAGGTTTCCAAATGCTTGCTAGTTAATGGTTTTCGTAAATGAGAACTTAGATAAAATTACATTTTTAATTCTAACAAATAAGTATATCAGTTTTGTATTGTTTATTTATAGTTATTCAGGAGTTTGGTGTTTGTGGGATAATTATACAAATCACAGTTTAATAAGTTAGGTAACTACGTTTTCCAGCATGTTGTGTTGTAAATGGCACTTTCTCACATACATAAAACAGTTTGAAACTGTTACATTCAACTGTATGTTTGATTTCACAAACAAACAGTAAATCTGGCCGCATGTCTCTTGTAACAATGGGTGGACATTTTGACAGAACGCATGTTGTTTTCAGTCTTTGGCTTTGAATTGGACCAAACGTTTCCACTGTAATATTTGTTTGACTTGCAAACAATCACCATTACTTTTAAGTTATGCATCACAGGACCAAATGTGCTTAGTGTAATGATAAGAATCAAACTGTAAAAACCAGATACCATCTTATTAACTATGTTAACACTACGAACATTAGTTTTTTTAGAAGGAGTTTTGAGGTTGGGCTTAAAAACTACACAACAAAGTATTGATTTGAATACGGTTTAACAGCTGATGCTTTTTGTTTCACGAAGAGCAAGTAAATGAAAACCAACACATGTTTTGAGTATAGAGTAAAATTTATATGCGTTTCCTTAACACGTGCTCAAATTTCTTTTCATCGGGTTTTCCTTAACTTTTTGCGCGTAAAAATAAACTAAATAAATAAATAAGTTTTTAATAATTTTCAAATATTTGCTATCTGAAAGCACTTAATTGCTATCTGAAAGGAAGCTTGTGCTTGTGCTTGACAAGTCTGTCATAAAATATACTTATCTTTGATCTGAGAGCTCGATTACTTCTAAAGGGGGTTTAAGGTAAATATGGGCTTAATGCCGACATAGGTTAGTGTGATGATTGATATAATGGATCACTGATGAGTTTTGTTACATACTAGGACCGAGTGTTCGCCAGGTCGGGTCTTCAATTAATTTATTGCTCAACGACCAATGGATGGATCGTCTGCTTAAAATGACATCCGAATCACAGGGAGTTGGTAAATAAAAAGAGTTTTAATAAGACTGTTTTGCAACTGTTTGACAATAATTGTAGTACTATTTGATTAAAAAGAGTTTTAATTCATACAAACGCTGTACTATCAATACAGACTGCATCTTTGTCTGTAACTATAATTTGCACTCCATAAGAGAATGAAAATAAAAAGATATTAACTATCACTTGAGACCAAGGTAAAGAAGACGCGCTAGTTTGAGGACAAAGGAAAGGTAATGTTATTTAATAAAAGCATTGTTGAGTGGAATTTTACAAGAAATCGGATAAAACGCAACAAAGCTTTTGTTGCTCTGAACAACTTTACCGCAAAGATATTTTAAATTTCCTGTCTAAGCCGGCGTGGAAATTATTGAATCCTTATGTTATATGTATATAATATGTAATAACCCAAAACAATTTTCAGCAATATACAGGGTGTCCTGTAACAAATTAAAAACAACGAATAAGATTTGTTTGTTCTTTAGTCCGACACAAACATAAAATGTTTTTAAAATGGGGTCTATAGTCCTTCATATACCCACAAGCCGTTATGATATGTTTTTATTTAAAATAATAATAATATTAAAATGCTTTTCATTTATTCTGTAGATGTTTTGTATAATTGTGGCCATAACCATCATGTAAAAGAATTCAAAATGACAGCTGTTTAAACTTTTAAATTTAAATAGACCTAACTAGAAAAGAATAATTTTCATACAAACTACGTATTACAACAAAGAAACTTAAGTTTGTAACAAAACTAACGACACCAAATTCGAAAAGATCTGTTCAAAACAAATGTGATATGAGCGATTTGCTACAGCACAGCTACTGATGGACTATTGTCATCGTGCACTTTAGTTAGCAGTTGGCATAGAAAATGATATATCATATGATGTTACCATTGTTTGGGCATTTATTTTGGATCAGCTGATTAATAATTAGTCAGATGATAAGGGATTTAAAGATAACCGCACTTGTTGTACAATGGTATTCACAATACTTCAGGGCATCACTGACCCAACCAAAATTGAAGATGAATTTTACAAATCTTAGGTTGCTTAAAGGTTTTTAAATTATTAAGGTTAAGGGGTTATTAAGTATGGAAAATGTTTTAAGAGCATTTTTTTTCTACGAAAAGTTCTTTCATTAGTAACAATTGTTTGGTTAAAAGCAGACGTATTAAAAAATAATTGTACAAAAAATTAATTATAATATGCATGTTCAACTTTTTACTAACACAGTTACCAAGCGATAAATAACCCAGTTATTTAACAGTTATTTAGCTTGTTATTGCATAATCAGGAACTGGTGTAGTCATCTTGCAGTATTGCTTCACGGAGTGAAATGCCTTTATGAATAGGACAAAAGCACTGTTTGTAAAGTTAAGTAGTCATTCCTCTCAGAGCTGTTTGCATCTCAACCGTCCTTTATGTACAAGACATCCTTTATGTACTCTTGGTGAAAAGCCTAAATATAGTTTTGTAACTACTGAATTTATTAAAACCAAAGAAATGCACGAATGGTTTGTGTTTCTCGGTACAACACCTCCTGTGTAAAACACGTTACGTTGTTGTAATAACCAAGAATTCAGCCACTTGGCGCAGAATGAAACTTTTTACGTTAAAAGTGTTTTTTTAAGACAGTTTTCAAATTGCCTAAACACTCGACAATTACTTTTTTTACTGTTATTACTCACTAAACAAGTTTAGGGTATGTGATACTAATTTTACCTCTAATTCATTAAAATGGAAAAGTCTTAAACATGTTTTTTTTAGTATGGTATATTGTACAGAGTACAAAATTATACGAAAGTGTGTCCAATTAACTCAATTTCTAACACACGCGTTATTTAATGGTAGGACTAACGGGGGTGTTACAATGTGTAAAATATGCAAATTCGTGGTTTGCTTGAAATATTGCGTCTATGCGTTCCGAAACATCAACATAAAATATATAGTTTACTTTGAAAGGGTCTGCCCATTATTAACCACATTTTTGTTACCTGAAACTCGAAATGTATTAGACAAAACTTACGCTTGAAGAATACGAAAGTCATTAATTCAACTTCGCTCTTTGTGATTGTATGTTTTAATATTGTGTGTAGTTTTGATTATTTGTTTCTCAGCGTCAGCTCTGTTTTAGAGCCAATTTGCTAAACTATACACAAATAAAAAATATAAATATTTTTTTAACGAATTAAAAACGATATTGCACAACTACCGTGCCACCTTGTAATTAAATACGGTGACAAATAACTAGCTTCAAAATGTTGGATGAAGCAATTGCCTGAGTAGCCGGATAAAAAAATCAAACAAAATCCTGAGTCGGGTCAAGATTTTCCGATTGCAGCGTTAGTACTTACAAAGTCCTCTCTACCACTCAACCTCGACCTTTACCAAACGTCACCGTATAGTAACATTACAAATATTGTAAGTGGTGACTGCGGGGATCGAACCCGCGCCACCGAAGTGATGAGCTCCGGAGTCGCGCACGATACTAATCCGCCACGAATCCGCTACGTAACTACGTTCCTCGCCAGGCCAGGCACTGCTCTCCCAGGCTGGTCCTTGGTTTTATCATTTAAATATTGCTGATGTAGTTTTCGAGTACTGCGTTGATTGTTAATAAAAACAAAAACTTGTGTGTTTCAACTCTGTGCATAAAAACCAGACCGTCCCACATGTCAAAACAACGCGCGTGAAACATAATTCTTTTGCAATTTGGAGATCGGTTTTTAAAATATCCGTTGTAATTGTTTACAGCTTGTAATGTTGACATTTTAAAAACGTTTAACGCACTTTAATACATTATTGTAGCCCGAAATTCCACTGAAGCCTTTTAATAAAGCTTTCCCGAAAAAATCCTGTTATATCAATAAACTTCGTATCAATAAAATTCCTACTTCCACTGTAAATAAAAATATGCTATCTGTTGTACCAATTGGATGTCTATTATATTAAATATAGTTCATTGAATTAAAACTAAAACGAGCCAAACTGCTCAGTTTAGAGTTAGCCCTTAAAGGTCGGAGTCAAAAAGTGGGCGTGGTCCTGTAATCCATAATGTTATAGGTCTAATTAACATCTGATTTTCCATTTAGTTCCTACCTGTGGTTCGGATTGTTTTATCCTTGTATTTCATTGGCTCGGCTATTAATTAATGACATAGGAAGAGTTTTAACAAAACATTATTTTGATTTATAACTCATTACTACCACTATCACACTCATTCACCACATATTTGCTTAAAATACCCTCATGATGGTCGGTACAAATAGTGATTAGTGATTAATGGAAATAATGTACATATTGAAATAAATTTGAAATGATGTAATATATTTGTTCCAAATTGCAAAGTTAAAAGTATTACTGAAAGTAACAACAAAAAAGCACTTAACAACAAAAGCACTTGCATAGTATATGATTCCTTCAAAAAGTACGTTAAGTGCGTATTTAGAGTATTTAAAAAATGGATATGGCTGTGAGGTCTATTGTTCGCAGAACTAATACTTAAGTCAATAACAACAATACGACTTGTATTTGATAAATCATAAATACAACAACCTCTTTGTCACATTACAAATCTTAATATAATAATAAACCTACAAGCTGCGCGGGCTCTCTCACGTTCAAAAACGATGCTTTAACTAAGATGCAATGTAAAAGAAAAGGACGTTTTTGCCGTTACATGTGAAAGAACCTTTTCATTTATGTAGATACAATAAATTCTTTCTTATTGTAAATCTGATCAGTTAACAAAATATGCAGAGTACGCGAGGGATTGAGATCAAAGCCTGGTTAAAGCAACACAAATAGAATGACAACAAGTTCAGAGAAACGTTAGTAAAATGCCAATCCTTTTCTAGCAATAACACAGTTCCACAAAAGCTACAGTTGCATAGATTTGCTTCAAGTGCTTTGCATCAAAACTTTGAGTTTGTTCAAATTGAAAACAAATCAAACGTAGTTTTAATTGATCTGTGTTCATCTATTGCACAATGCATTTCGGGCATAAGTTGCCCATTTTCAAGTGCCTCTTCTTCTTTCTTCTTACACTAAACACTAAACAGTCTATATACATATTTACATTTCGATCACGATCATACACCGGTATAATAGAATCCACGGGGACGACGGCGGAACATTTGGCGACGCGGGTGGAACGGCGAACTGAAATGGGGTTGACAAAAAATTAGAGAATTGGAGCCATGTGTATTTATGCTTGTACATTGTCTTTTAGTAATCTGGTTTATAGAGTTTATATTATTGCTTGTTGCAGATTTGTAGTATATGTTGGAATAACTTCTTTGTGCACTACATTCGAAGGTTTATATCTCTAAAGATAACAGGTCTTGCTCGGTTTCTAAAAAAGTAGTTTAGGAGAGAAAGCTTGCAATTTTCCTCAAAATTTCTAATGAATAATTCTGCCAAAGTAGTCCCTCGGGATCGTAGAAAATTTTATCGTTATAGCTGAATTACCCCTTTAGAACTGATCTTCCCTAGGTATATTGGGTACATATTGTCAACGTCAATTGAGCACGGTGGTCTGAATTTGGGTGGTGAAGCGCTTTTATTGTATAGTTTGAGATCGTTGTTTCCGAGAAATTCTTTTATTTCTTATTATATGAGATTTCTTTAACTTGATTTTTAATTAAGAAATCTTGTACTTTAAGTTTAGATCATCATTGTGGATTACTTTGTATTATTTACTATTTTGGATTCTTTCTTGATCTGCTTTCTTTCTAAAGCGAAATGCAACTCGATTTTTGATACAAAAATTTTAAAATATTTTGTGTTTGAGGACAAACCAGACATCAAGAACGCTTCATTCTACCTAAACTGAGCCTCCCATCACCAAAATCACAAAACCTCGATGAGGATCCAAATTAGATTTGCTAATTTACCTAGAAAACCTGTCGTTGTTTTGCAAGTTTAAAAATCAAGTTAAAGAAATCAAAAATGTAACTCCCTCATATAATAAAGAAATAAAAGAATTTCTCGAAACATCAACCCCAATATGATCTCAAAACTATACAATAAAAACGAACCCAAATTTTCAAAACAATTACAGCGCCTTCCTTACAAAAGTTTAGAATAATTGCTCCCATTCATGACGTTCGATCAATCTGCCCATAATCTGAAAATCAAATTCGCGCACGACCATCGATATACAGATCTATTGTAATATTTACGAAAACTCTTGCACTGAAACCGACCAGCACGATTCATTTCAAAATGTTCGGCAATTTAAACAGGTATATTAAAGAGCATGATTAAAATTCATTAACAGCCTGATTTACATGTTGATAATGGTATTTGAAGACCCATCTATATTCAGAGATCTTTAATGTGCCCAGGCTCAATGCGCTCATTGCATACAGTACAACTTGAGTTTTAATACAGATTTTCATTTACTTTTATATCTTTCCGTTCCGCCAAGTAGCTCATTGTCGCTGACTCTAGATAATGTATAATATGAATATAATATCAGAAAGAAAAGAAGAAAAGTTTATGATATGCCTTTACGTTGGTTCCTCTTATCGTAGAAGCATATTTAACGTTTGTTCAACAAAAGTATAGGATACCACTTTTTTGTATTGTTAGTAATCCTTATATTCTTGCTAGAGATTAAAGCTATTGAACGGTTCAACAGAGACATTTTCCTTTCTCAGTAATTTTTAGTTTTCAATTTGTTCATGTTTTAGGTTTATAATATGACAGTATTGAGTGTATTATTTACTGTACTTAGAATCTTCAAAACAAGTTAGAAAATTACCCCTGCTCACAATGCTGTTTCATACAGTACAACTTTTATATTGATGTTTATTTTTGTTTCTCTTTGGTTTGCCAAGTTGCCTTATTTACTATATGATGCTTTTGATAATATTACCGATGGTCCACTATTGTATAAATAATAGGGAAATGAGTTTGGTTATGTAAAGTTGTAATGTACTCTCCGATGTTACAATAGTTTTCAAGTTTCAACAAACCAAGTGTTTTATGTATTTAAAACTTTTTATTTAATAGCCCGAAGGCACAAATTTGACAAATGTACTGTTCGATCATCGAAATATTGAACAGATTTTCAAGATACTCGTTTGTATTTCAATCAGGTCATTGGTTAGCTCATGCAATGTATATAAAATAAGCCTGATTTAAAACACATTTTTGTTTCAAAGTTTTCAATGGTGCATTTAATATAGAGATTTATTATAATAAAATGAATGCACCAATACACTTAAGTCAACGTATTTAAATCGGACCAAGATAATTTATTATATTAAGCTGTAATGTAATAAGATGATGTTTTACTTAGACAGTGACATTTGTAATTTGAAAACCCCCTTTAAACATTTTTCCTTAATACCGTCAAAAGGTTGTAAACGTTGCTTTTTCTTATAAGCATCTACCCAATTTGCTACTAGAGATATGTATGTTGAGTCAGGCACAAGAGCTGCGAGACGGGTGAGTTTGTGGAGAATATTCAGACACACTTCAGATCTCAAGGGAAATGTCCTAAGGGTTTGTTGTCATGGCGTCCAGATAACACAGGCGATTATAATACTTTCTAGAAACAAACAACAAAGTAGATATGTAGTAAGTAGTATATAGATTAGGTGTGTTCAATGTTAGTTATACTTATTTTGCATTGTCGCTGAAACTCTAGATAGCTAACTACCGGTAAGGTCTAAATATATATATGAAGATATATGTGTTAATGTTACTACATTTGATATTTACTGTCGTTTACGTTGGTTCCTCTTATCGTAGAAGCATATTTAACACATAACACAGCCTTAAAATCTAAAGTTATTCGTACTAGATACTACTTTTGGTTGCAAAGGCAAAATGACATTCTTATTTGTTCAACAAAAGTATAGGATACAAAAATGTGTTATTTGTCAAAGGAACTTTTAAGCGGGGGTTCTCTGACAGTGTTGATTGAAAGTTTGGGAAGAAGTCCTTCTGGTAAGAGATTAAACTCCAAGTTTAAGTTAAGTGAACGGTTCAGTTACTTACAACACAACAAAGACTTGCTCTTACTTTGTTCTGCTCCTTTGTTTTCCCCTTGAAAAGACAACAATGAACTCTGAACTAAGCTCTCCTGAAAGCTGTTATAAGTTTAATTTGCCAATGAGGTAATACAAATATTCCCTTAGGTCTTAGGGAACAGTTGTTTCTAAGAGAGGTGATATTTCTCTTAGAAGGATATTCAAAAATGATGTCCCGATTTCTTAGGTAATATTTTATACATTAAAAATTAACCCATGTTATTGTGTAACTTCAATTTTTATTTGTTTGCTTCGGGTGTTATACAGTTAATAAAACTCATGTAACTGGTGCATGTGTGATTAAGACATTTACGTTTGATTCAATCTAAATCGTAGTGGTGTTTGTACATGTTTTAGTACATGTCACGTTGAGGGGAATGTATAGCTGTTGAGTAGTGCTGCAAATTTTGTTGAAAGTGTTTGTTTGTAAACTCAATTGTTGAGGTTAAATGTTAAGAAACGTAAATAAAAAACACTGCTAGTTATAACTGAAGTAAACTTTGGGTTTTTGAAAGCGGTTCTGCTAAGTGAGGACTAATTATATTTTGACTAATTATAAATAGAAGATAAAATAAATAGAAGATAAAACCAACTAGCTTGTTTCACATCAAACACTGTATAAAAATAAAGTTATTATAGGAATTTGGTTAAGTGAATTTGAATTTTAAGAATAAATAGTCCTTTACTCCTAACTGCTTTAGAGCTCATTACTTCACCAATAGTATGTTGGAGTTTAACCTCTAGTATTCAAGTCGTCAACTCTTACATATATTTCTTCTGGATAAACTAGCAATCCTGAAAATATAGATGGCTCAGTCGGTTTTATTAGTACAATTAGTTTATAATTAATACAATTAATTAATGAGTTAAACAATACAGTTTTAGGATGTTACGAAATTAGCAACGTTTAAACAATTATAATGTGTGCTAGTTTGATGTGATGATCTTAATAGCCAATTTACAACAGCGAAAGCAAACTAATCACAATATACATCTGTGTATTGCAATATTCGTTCTGACGATTGGAAGGTTTCAGCTCACAAAACGACTTTTACACAATCGTATTTCGTATGCATTGGGAACCTTAACTGCAAGTAGATCACTCAACCCTCGAATCTACTCTTTTATTCGAAATACGATCACTAAATCACTATTTGAGATGCCGACCACTCTCATGAGGGTATTTTAAGGCAAATATGTGGTGAAGGATGAGTGTGATGAGTGGTAGTAATGAGTTATGAGGTGTAGTCTTGTTACAAACTAAGGCCGACTCTTCCTTAGAATGGGTCATTAATTAATAGCCCAATGACCAATGGAAATACAAGGACCAACGGCTTAACGTGACTTCCGAACCACGCAGGTGATGGTCTGATATGTCTAAACGATGGTGGGAGTTGATGCGGGTATCATCAGATGATCACTGAGACTATCTGAGCCGCTTTAGACCTATATCATCCTCAAAACCTGACCTCCATGAAGCTGATTACAGGACCACGCCACGAGTCCCAGATGACAGGGGTTACAAAATATTCTGTCCCGGTTTTCTCAAACGGTGTTAAATACGTTTGTTTCTACTTTACAAGCGTGTTATAGTTTGATTTAGGTCTTTAAAAGCTATTCTTCTGCTGGTGTGACCGCAAAGGTACTGATAATCACAAATATGATTAAATTATAGACTACAGCGTGATAGTTTTAACGCGGGCTATACAGATTTCATCTATATTTTTGTTGTACTTCGTGAAAGCACCTTAATGATGGTCTAAAACTAAAATTGAGTAAACAGGGTCATCCCTAATTAGTACAAAGTACTTATTTACTTAATGCAAACTACAAAAGGCGGATAATAACTTTTTGATTGATTGTTACTTGTCCTGTGTTGCATTAGGGAGGTGTAACTAAACCGTAAGTTGAATCTTCAGTCCAACTATTAAAGGCTAGATAAAGTTAAGTTAGTCTTTTCAAATTTTAAAATAGTGTTTAAGTAAAACTTGTTTCAATATACTATTTACGCGTATGTTCATAATTTCCACTTACGTAGCCAAGCAGTAAGTGAACCGTTTCACGAAGTGATATAAGAACTGTTGGTAAGGCAGTCATTGCAAGCACTAAACTATGACTAAATATATACCAGCCAATCCCATCTTTAAATAAGTATGATTAAATCGAACTTTTGACAAACTTAACCTCCCAGAAAAAGAGTAAATAAAAGAGTATTTAAAACAAGTTTGACTAAATAAGTGCTAAAATCATACATTTTAAGATTTACATTACATCAGGTAGTTCACTAAACAACGGGAAAATTAACATATCTACCCTTTAGCTCAATGATAGCTTAGACAAATTATGTGTCTCAACCAATAATTATTGTCGGTATGAAATCATTGTGTAATGTTTAACCTGTATAACTAAAATATTACCCAATATTGCTCGTCCTTAGTGTGCGAAGGTTTCACATTCGGCTTTCTTCGAGTTTACGAAGATAATTAATTACGAGATTAGACAAGATTGAGCAGTTAATTAAAGCAGGCGTAACTAAGCAAGGAGGATCGAGATTGGATTGACATTGGAACCGTGTACAATCTAGCTTTGAACCTGAGAATACTATTAAGTCTAAGTAACATTGTACTCATACATGCTCCATCAGCTGGGATACATCAGAGCGTTACGAAAAAACAATAATTACTGGTGGTTTTGTACTAATTTACTCTCAAATGCTAGCTACAAACAATATGAGATCGTTTGCTAAATAATTAAAAATTAATGATTCTTATATTTGTGGACATTTCTACTTTCAGCTGTTATTTTGATGAGACCTAATGTATTTTAAAGATTTACTATTTCATAAAACACATTTTTCTAGCCATATCTATTTAGTGGGGTCATTTTTTATTAGTTAACAACAAGTTCTCGTGTACGAGTATTTCTACATAATGAACTTAACTGCCTTCTATTCTGTTTTACGGATTTATACGCAACAAATTTACTCTTGGTATTACAGTTGCAGGGTTGCAGAGCTTTAATGATTGGTTGCATCAACGCGCTCCATTAAGCAAAATATGGGCTTGCAGTGCTTTCTCTTGGTATTTCTGTGTCTAAACCTGTTAACAAAAAATACCCATTGACAGGCTATAAGAAATATGGTATCTTAAAGTATTTATTAAATTCATTCTTACAGTGGATTAGTTTAGACCTACTTCTAATCTCGCTGAGCCTAGACTGAACGTTTATCACTGCGGAACAAAACCGTATTAGTTAACAATTACAAAAACCCATTGTTACAATTTATGTCAAGAAGGAAAACTGTTCATGTATTTACATTTACTCTCTTATATTAAGTTTCTCCCAGTAAAAGAAACTGATTGGTTTGCATAAAGACACGGACAAAAGAGAATTGTTACTGAGTACTTCATAAAAATTCATTCACACACTGAGATCTCACATTCTAGTTAAGTATGTGAATAGTACGTGCTGTGGGTTCCGGCTGTACTCAATAGATAGCGCCACATTCCAGCTATATTGTTATAGCGCACAGTTGGCTTGTATCTGTGTAATCCAATATCCCTTGGACACTGTTCCTGAGTGTATTGAACCTTCATATCAAAAAAAGTATTGCAAGAACAATGCAATGTTTCTGAATTTTGCTCATTATAAAAAAGTGAATTCGGACAGTTAAAAGAGTTATTGTCACTAAATAAATTACATTCTTTCGACTTTTTTATTATTTTTTAAGAGCAGTTATTAGTTGATATAAAATATTTGGGTCCCCATTTTAGGAAATGATTTGGTCTAGAGTTATTTAGGGCAGAACTCTTTCTTTTGGTACTATTCTCAATAGAAATATTACCACGCTTACACATGTTACATATTTTCGAATGAGAAACTAATAATAACACCAATACTAGTCTTGTGACTTTAATAGCAAGATCATTATCTTTAGTTCCATGTACTCACTATAGCATCCGACAATCTCTCCTTTTCCAACTATTTTTCTTTACAGTTATATTTTTTACACGACCTGACTAAAATGTCATTGCCATAACAAGTCTTGACCATGGTCAAAATTTTAATTTTTTAAAGTTATCTTCTTTTATTTTGTAATACCAAACATAATCAGCATTGAATTTATGTATACAAATACATACAAATTTAAAACTTTATTTTTGTTTATTCAAAAATAATTATTAGTTTGAGCCCTAGTTGTCAAGTTTAATGTGTATAAGGTACATCTTATACACATTAGATGTATAAGTAGTAGGAATCGTACAGGGGGTTTCGTTCAAGATATTCCTGTATCCACAAAATAACCGATTTGGTGTTTGTTAGGTATTTAATATAAACCTGTCTATATTAATGTATAAGTAGTAGGAATCGTACAGGGGGTTTTGTTCAAAATATTCCTGTATCCAAAAAATAACCGATTTGGTGTTTGTTAAACTATTTAATATAAACCTGTCTATATTAATGTATAAGTAGTATGGAATCGTACCTGTAGGGTGTTTTGTTCATTTAATATAAACCTGTCTATAATATTCTATTCCTGTATCCAAAAATAACCGATTTGGTGTTTGTTAAACTATTTAATATAAACCTGTCTATATTAATGTATAAGTAGTATGAATCGTACAGGGGGTTTTGTTCAAAATATTCCTGTATCCAAAAAATAACCGATTTGGTGTTTGTTAAACTATTTAATATAAACCTGCCTATATTAATGTATAAGTAGTATGAATCGTACAGGGGATTTTGTTCAAAAATATTCCTGTATCCAAAAAATAACCGATTTGGTGTTTGTTAAACTATTTAATATAAACCTGCCTATTCGATTCCAAAATATTAACTGACATTACATTAAATTAACCTTCGTTTTCTTTTGTGAGCCTTTTTCTCATACCAGCTAAAAATAAACTTTGATGTAAACAATAAAAATTTTATTTGTGTTAAATAACAAACACTGAAGAAAATGATAAAGGAGTAATAATATACTTTAACAAGTTGCTTGCCTTTGTAGAGGGACGGCTAATTTACTCTGCTAATTACAGAGTTGGTTTTGGCAATTTTCAAATTGTTAAGCTTTTGTTAAAGTGTTAATTACCTTTATGGTTCAGTTTTGTTTCAACAAATTCCTTACTGTAAATTTTAATTAGTAACAATGTTGACTTTTACCTAAACCTTCAAAGAATTTGTATTGCTTTGGCCATGGGCTAACTCTTTCTAGCCTAGTTTATTTCTAGTCATCATCGTCTAATCCATATAGAGCTAACTCCTTGTAATATACATCTGACAAGTACAACAAAATAATTTATGTGTTCCTTTTACCACATTACTAACACAAATTTTACATTTTACTAACTAATTATTTATAAAAAATTACAAATCGTTGTTACTTTACTATTTTCTAACGGCAAAATGAGTTGGGGAAATACAATTTAAGAAGCGATGGAAAATTGCACATTTTTGTCTAAGTAACTAACGTTGAATCACATTTTCAAGAGAGAGAATATGGAAATATTGGATTTTGAGAAGAAAGGGGATTTCATGGACTGCAAAGAAGATTTGCGCATTTACCTCAACAAATTAGCAAATCCAAACATACTAAATATTACTCACGCAACAAACAAAAATCCAATTTTCGAATACATTCATACCAGTAATATGAAAAATAGCACAAATCAACCAACAACTAAAATTTTTATTTAGACCAAATTATTCATCACCTGCCTAAAACAATTACTTTTTCCGTATGTGTTTATTTAGAATTGTATTTGTTGTATCCTAGATGTACTAGACTATGTTTGTAAACACTTTATAATGGGCTCAGTCCTGAAACTAGTCGTGTGATTAAAATTTTATTCAGAGTACTTCATCGTTAACTTTTTTATTAGTATAATGTATTAGATATGTCTGTACTGACATGATGATACTGGAATTGTAAGTGAAATAATCGGCAGGGAAAGGGACATTGAGGGTTGATTGCTTTAAACTTTCGATACACTTATACAATTTATAGGCATAGGGTCGATGTATGATAATGAAACACTTAACACTGTTATTTAAAACTTTAGTTTTTAGCAATACTTTCACTATATTGTGTATTGTGAACACTATCATTCATTATTATTGGGTAACACAATCACGAAAAATATTGTATGTATAAGTAAATGTTATCCGGAATTAACTCCTCCGGATTCGTAAACATCCGGATTTTAGAGGTAAACAATCTCAGTGGCGAAACAGAATCTTGTCTTGGAAAACTAGGAAACATACAACACTAGGGCCCATCTGTTTTTTTCAATACACTTAATTCTGGTGTTTAATGTTTAGCTAAGTACACAATCTTCTAATTAAAATAGTAAATCTAAGCAATGAGCTTGACCAATAAGAAGTCAGACAAACGAGCTTTGCAACTCCAGCTGTTGACAAACTTCTTATCAACCCTTCTCCCCCCCTTAACGCAACCCCTCCAACACTCCCCATTCATCACAAAATCCCTGAGCTTTGCTTTCCCTAGTTTATCCCTCGCAATTTATTTAAATATGCTTATTTTGTATTATAACTTCTCTTTCAAAATATTACATTTCAAAAGGGAATTAATATATGTTATCAAACTACATATAAACGTTATTATCGATGTACACACACTTTCAACTTAATATCGTCTTACTGTTGATATTTTTAAATTTGTGCTTTTAACACTGTAGGTGTCGAAAAACCTTTCCAACGGTCACAGACGAAAGAACCTTAAACAGCTCGAATATCTCACAAGAGGTTTTGTAGCGGCTACCAACTAACAAAATTTAGCATGGTTTTTATATGCAGGTCTAATCTAGTTTTTTATTTGAGTCTCAAGAAGAAAGTTTTGTTTTTACACGTACATTTTATTAATTTTCCACCTTTGAAGTTTGAAGGCGGTCTAATCGTTAAAACGGCAATCTATCAAGCTGAATTGCGTTAAAGTTTCAAGGGATACTCAAATTTCCCTCAATTTATCGAAGAAATGTTGTACTACTATAACAATGGAATAAACTAAAACTGTTAATTCGTACAAATGAAAAATAAGATTTGAAGCAGTTGCACATTGCATCTTTTAAGGGAATAATGTAAAACAACAAATCTGTATTATTCTAATACACATTATAATAAACTACTTTGGGATAATTGATGATCATAAGTTATAGACAGCCTTATGGACTATAAGATGAGGTACATTAAATCAATGAATCATTGAATATATTTCACATTAGCGAAGTAGGTAAAGTCGTGATTTGTTGGGCTTAATGGCTCAATGTGACAGTTGTATATTTTTACGGCTTTCCGAAAAACATCCATAGGGTTGTTATCCATTTATGAACTTTCACAAGTTTTTGGGGTTGATGCTACCAGAGTACAGTCTATTTATTTATTTTAATTATTTCATTTTAAATTATTTATTTTATTTTAGTCTAAAGTCAGCAAGCAAAAGGCACGATTGAGTTTGGCTTCTGAAAGTAAATTCAACTATTGTGGAACTTAATGAAAACCATACAAAAGGAACAATGTACTTTGTCACTCCGAGATTTCTCCTGGGGTAAAATAGGTCGTTTTTACTCAATCCAAAAATACAAGTTCACAGTACTCAAGTACTCAGTTTAAATAAGTTTACTCCTTTACTGGAACAGGAAATGTATATATTACACTTTGTCGTGTTTATTATTTACTGAAGTATTTACCAATATTAACACATAAAAACTAAACGGTCTAGTAGACAGTTATTTTATATGTGTTTCATATGTTATTCATAAGTCTTTCTAAAAGACCTATAACATTAAAAAAACAATCTAAAGGATTTAAAACTTTATTTTAGCTCTAAAGACTTTTAGGGCAGATTTGACTTGTTTCGTAGGTATCGGTTAAAAATAATAAGGGCCGTTTTTTCAATTGCCCGGTTAGCAGCTGGTTAACTAACCGCCGGTTAAGTTGTTTACAGTCTGCAATGTTGACATTTTCACACAACGTTCAAAGTACTTTAATGAATTATTTGAAGATCATTCATGCAATAATGGTATAGTTTGACCATTTTTATTGAATTTAACATGTATACATTATGCTAATATAGATAAATACAAACTCTAACACCAAAATGCAAAATCAAAACAGACAAAGTAAAACTGAACCTAAAAAATATCCAGCTTTCCTATTGGTTGGCTCCCTGTCCTAATTTTAACCGGCGGTTGAAATTGAATTGAAAAAAACGGCCCTAAAACCTATTATGTAAAACCTCTGTTTTATATAATAACCCCAAAAAAGCTAAACCGAACGTTGTGCATCATAGTTAATTGACTGATTATTCAGAAAAAAACTATACGTTAGGTATTTTAAGAAAGAAAATAATGTACACATTTAACCGCTGTTAAATCAAATATTTTAAGCGAGAACCGGCCGACATTGCCCATTACTTGACCTTCAGAGTAACCACCTAATAGCATAAGTTAATTTACAGTACAATTACTGTAATTTAGTTTCCAATAATTTTGTAAACAGTCTAAGTTCCTGATAATTCCTAAGTAAGTGGCTGGATGTGGCCAATGTTCTCAATAAGCTGAGCTGCCATGGCAGAATTATGTCTCACTGATGTGTGATTACAAAACAGCTCGACATAAGCTTTATGTAACAACTTTGAATAGTTTAATTACAATGCAAATATTTTAACAGACGTGATTCTAAGAGTGTTTTAACATTCCCAATTAGTTTTTGAATGCAATTATTTGCATTAAATTCTAATACATTTTTCTTTCGCACATGCAGGTTTTATTAAGCACAAAGAACAACTCATAAAAGTATCAATTAAAGTGGCTTAAGATTCTTTGATGGAAGTTTTTAAAATGTATTATAATGAAGTTATTTGTTTCTATATAAAATGCATTTGATGTTTCATACAGTTTTTTAACTATGTTTTTCTTTTTTAAATTATGTTACTGTTTGTTTATGCTATTGCGATACATTAATTGATTTAAACACTATATTTGCAATTATCACGCTTACCAAGGTAAACTTATTTGCTTTGTAAATTAATTAATAATCGATGAGAAAGATAAAACTATAAATATTGTATGGACAGCAAAATGGTTTTTTTAAACGATATCCATTAAAACTCAAAGTTAGAATAGGTCTTGGTTAACACAAAGGATATAGTTTATACTTAATACATTTATTCGGTTGGTCACCAATTTAAGGCAAGGATAAAATTTCGTATGTAATTTAAATAATTCTAATTAATCGTAAAACAATGTAGGTTCTGTATTGTTAAAATAATTACCTTCATTGGCTTCAAAAGCAGTTCACTTTAAGTACAAGTGAGAAAAGAAAACAAAAGGAGCCACAATTAGATAAACCCCAGTATTGAGTTAAAGTTAATGAACTTAGCTTTCTTCTTCCTGAGTTCAGCTTTTAGTAAGACGTATCTCTAAATGTTAACTTTATAGGTTTTCGAACAAAATGCTTTTTTCCTTGTACAATATTACCTAATTTGTTCGAACTGAATAATGATTTGGAAAAATAATGAAACGTTAAAAATTAGTTTTAAATAATTTGAATGTGTTCCCATTCTAATTTTACTTCAAAATTACGTAATTTTTATTATTAAACCATACTTAGTTTCTTCCCTTTTAGATATTAGTGCTAATTTGCCATTTTTCTTGGCCTTTCAGTATTGTTGTGTGTGACTTGTGATGATAGTAATTTATTTACATTCAGCAATTAAACAAATGTTGGCTAAATACGACTTTGACGTCAACAGCTGTTGTACAGCTGTTGTGTCAGCTGGTACATTAGTAGAACATTGTTTGTCAAGAGGCTTATCTTGCGTAAGAGGATTGACCATGTGGTTAAACCTCGAAATGTGCAGACGTACTAGTTCCGTGTTGCTCAAAAACAAAGATTTTACTAACGAATTGTCCGAAACAGAATCTAAAATTCTCAATTTCAATTTAATTTATGTACATGCTTAAATAAAACAAATTTAACAATGTTATTGCATGAGTGAACATTCACTAAACAATTTGGAAACAAATAAGTGCCGAATTGATATTTTTATTATTGTGTATATTAAATGACATGGTAATGGAATGAATACAGCTGATCGTGAATAACGGGATGAATTACATTAATAAAAGTTATAGATGAATAGTGAGTATAGATGGTATGATACAAATAAGAAAAATAAAAAACTTAATACGACATCATAATTTAAGACATATTTTATATTGTGAAATATGTTTATACATTTTATAAATTGTAGACTCCTATACACATACTCTTCTATCTGTGCCAATTTAATGTATCTTACTGTAACAAACTATTGGCCTAAATATTATTCTTCCCAACAGCCTGATAAGAACTTTTGAGTCGAATAAAATTGTTTCACCATAAACAAATCTTTAATTATTGTTTTTAAACTTTTGAATACTATCTATGGTTTTTATATTTTTTGGGGGTTTGTTGATAATTTTCACTCCAAATTGCATTGGCAAATGTTCAAAGACAAGAGTTCGGTGTTGCTGAATTCTCAGTTCATCTTTACCTCTAGTGTTATGATCGTTTATATTTATGCCTTTCGTGAGGTTACACTTTGATCGGCAAAATAAAGCTGTTTCAAACCAGTAGAGGCAAGGTAAGGTTAACAAATTTAGTTCTCTGAATGCATTCTCACAAGAACCTCTATTTTTTAGTCTTTTAATAATGCAAAGTGCTCTTTGTTGGAGTATAAATAGTTTTATAATTTGTAATGAGCACAGCTAAACCAATTAAATTACTAATTGAAACTTGTTAATGAATAAATAACGTTTAAATTAATTTTCACGATAGGATACGATACGTTCCAGGTGTTACAAAAGATATTAGTGTACATAAGGTGTTTGTTGAACCAGCTGGAATATGATCAAAAGGTAATACATCCAAGCCCCGAAAGAAAACCAAAATATAAAAAGTACCGCGTAAATTTTTATACATAACTACTCAAGCAGTGCTATTTTGTTTTACGCTTCTGAAGGGATGGCAGAAGACAAACAAAGATATTCAAATTGATTTAACATGGACCCAAGGAGGACTTCTTTTGTACCAAATTTCTACTTAGTGCCTAACTTTAAAAGGTCGTATAGGCTTGGTTGAAATTAATATAATACGTCCGACGTCCAGCCTTGTATACTGTTACGAGTATAATAAGTAAAAACTACACTATTAGTTTACATATAACCTCAGTGTTTAGCTTGAGCTACTTAAATTTTAATAAACAAAATTATTTCATGATATTCGTAATTGAAGTTGTGTGAAACCTTTTTACAGTTTGTTAATCGGTGAGCGAAATAACGGAGAAAAGAAGTGGAAACTGATCAACCTGGTAATTGAATTACAGACAATGAACTGAACTTGCCTCTGCTTTCTTCCGTTATTTTTAAAAACCTCTAAAATAGCTATCGCTTCTAAAAACAAATGTTACTTTATTTGAGACTATTTTTAAACAAAAACAATGTTTATGCACAATATGCCTCTCTACTTTGCAAGTATAGCTTTACAATATTCAAAAAACATATTCAAGAAACTACAAAAGTTTTTAAAAATGCTTAAAACTATTGCAGTATATTTCGGGCTTTGCCTTTATCAACTGAATACAAACAAATATCTAATAGTTAACTATTATATACTTTAAAACTACACATGAAAAATAGCAAGTCTACTAACTGGCTTATATTTCGTTATTCTCATAACATAATCATAGCTCAAAACAAACAAAACTAAACACTTGTAAAAGTTATTTGTGTTCCCCTTAACTTAAGACTCAGTCAGAGTTGTATTTGTTCTATTAGATATTTGTTTGTATACAGTTGAAGAAGGCATAGCCCGAAATATACTGGAATTTTGTTAAAACACTTTTTAAGTTTTTGTAGATTTGTAAAAAGTCGAACGACAGTTTTTATGTTTTTTATATATTTATATTCATAAATAGTTCAATAGTATGACACTTGAAAGGCTTATAAAAATAAAAACCCCAGATACAATAAACATACGTTATAATTTTTTCCAAACGTATTGACTTGTAAATATTTATAACTCGTTAAATACAAGGTTAAATACATATTATTACAATAGAAATGATGTTCCCGATTTCGATTGCATATGTCACTGCAATATTATGACTGTATTTAAACCACTTTAGTTGGTACTGCTGGAAAGAAAACTCATAAAGCTTTGTTTACATCGATTTCAGTACGTATCAGCTGTTTCTTTTATGGGGTCACGGAACCAAAAAAAATTTTTTGGTAAATAATTTTTTTAACATTTTGATAGCCTTATATTTTGTGTTTAAGAATATGTATTTGGTTTTTAAATACGATGTCTGTAAGTATTTAAAAAAATATTGTTCTAAGGGCTTACAATTGCGTTGCTACGCGACGTTACTCCTCAAAACCAAGCGCAACCTAAACCATCATTCCACTCATACTTCACATAGTACAGAATTTTATAATGACTGATTATCTATGTAAGAATATTTTACTTCCTATGTTGGCTACACTGTCTGCACCTGTTGTTATTTTGTTGTTGATATGATCTCTAGAAACAACTAAATTGTGTATTTGTGTTCTAAAATTTTTCTTTTAGTCTGAATTATTAGCGATTGAACAGTGAAGTGAAGTGAATAGTGTTTATCTAAACATGGGTAGAGTACAACGTTTATTCAAAAAACGTAAACATGTTGGTAAGGCTAAGGAAAGTAGCAGTCAAGGTGAGCCTTCTGACCTAGGCCTAGAAGTTAGGGTTACTCCTAGTTCGAGCAACAACCAAGAGGAGTCTCGACCAAAACCCTCACTATCTAAAACCAAATTGGATAAGAACATGTCTGAGTATGTTAATAGTCTATCCAATAGTGATTTAGAATTTGATATTATTAGTGTAAGGGATTTTGAAACACAGCTCCAAAACATAGCAAGTTGTAGGTTTTGTCAGCATAAACTAACCGTGGAAAAGAAAACACTCGCTGGACTTGCTGCAAAAATAAACATATTGTGTAAAAACTGTGAAAACAATGCTGTTTATGCTAACTCTAAAATACCTGAAGAAGCCCAGAAAGACTCTTTGTATGACATTAATTTACGACTTGTTTTGGCTCTTCGCTCACTTGGTTTAGGCTATGCCGGCGCAGAGATGCTGTGCGGTGTCATGAATTTACACTGCCCTCCTGACAGATACTACCTCTATGAAAGGCATTTAGGCTTGATTTCAGAAAAACTGTCTTTTAAGTCTATGCAGCAAGCTGTGAATGAAGCCGTAGATGCAAATGATGGATCCAAGGATCTTTGCGTTGCCGTTGACGGATCGTGGCAGCGACGTGGACATGTGTCGTTGAACGGAGTGTTGTCGGTTACGTCTGTTGATATAGGTAAAGTTGTAGATGTAGCTGTCTTGTCTAAGTTTTGCAAGTGCCCCAATAGACTGGATAGTGACCATATAGATGGATGCATCGCTAACTACAGTGGTACAAGTGGGGGGATGGAAGTGGCCGGAGCTATACAAGTGTTTCAGCGTTCAGAGGAACTGTACAATGTTAGGTACACAGAGTACCTAGGTGATGGCGATACAAATGCATTCAAGGCTGTAAGTGATGCCAAACCTTATGGGGATACAGCAATTGTAAAAAAAGAGTGTATTGGCCACGTTCAAAAAAGAATGTTTGCTCGCCTAAAATCGGCCAAATCAAGGTCCGGCGTAGTAAAAGAAAACGCTAAAAAGCGTACATTTTCCTTGAAATTGACTGAGGGCCAAATGAAACAAATACAACTATACTATGGCTTAGCTATAAAAAGAAACACTAGAAGTGTAAAAGAAATGCGCAACGCCATATGGGCTGAGTATTTTCACTTGTCGTCTTCAAACCAAAAGCCGATGCATGAGGCATGTCCAAAAGGCGAGGATACGTGGTGTAAGTTTCGTATAGCCGAGCAAGCAAAAGAGGAATATGACCATGACAAACATTTCCACATCTCTGAGGCAACAATGATGCAAGTGAAACAGATCTTCAGGGATTTATCTGAAACAGAACTTTTAAAAAAATGTGTAGATGGGAAAACGCAAAATCCAAACGAATCATTTGGTAATATCATTTGGTCATTCGTTCCTAAAAAAACTTTTGTTTCCCTTGAAACACTGAAGTTTGGTGTTTATCAAGCTGTTCTTAGTTTTAATGATGGCCACATTAGTAAAGTTTGGACATTGAAGGCAATGGGGTTGGAGCCAGGCAAAAACTGTGTTGCCGCGATGAAAAAACGCGACGAACGAAGAATCAAGCGAAGTGAAAAAAATCAGTGCGAACTCGAAAAGAAAATTAGGCAGAAAAGGAATCTGGCTAAGAGGAAGTTAGAAGACAAGTTCCTGGAGGAAGAAGATCCTGAAAATCCTGCCTACTGTCCAGGAGCATATTGAGACCAAGTAAGTGACCAGACTTCTTGTCAATAGATTTAACAAGCCTTGTTTAAACACTATTTCCCGAAAACGAGCATTTTTATGAGGTTTTTTGCACTTTTCTCATGAACCACTCTAGCTAGAGATACCATTTTTGTTTTGTTTTAAAGGTGGAGGTTTTCTCTACATTTTAACACAAGATTATGTCAAAATCTCTTCTAAATCAATGTTAAAAGTTTTAACAAAGTTTTGTTCTAAAGGGGTTTTGAAAAAATATTAAAAAATACTTAGACATGTAAAATGAGTAAACCCCCGTGTTAAAGTGTGTAGCATAAAATTATCTATCAGATAAAAAATTCATGGCTCTATGTTGTGTAGGTCATGAGAAAAGTGCATATTTGTTAACATTGTTATTCATAGGGAACCGTGACCCCTTAGTCCATTGTTGACAGCTTTGTGCAATGGCTGAGTTAATTAGTTATTTTATTTATTTTTATTTATGTTTGAAACCTTATTTCTAAGGTATAAAACGTACACTATACAATCTTACTTAGAGCTAAAAAATAAATTCTTGCAGGTTAAATGTCCAAATCGTACAGGCACTTTTCAACCAATCAATTTTTCAATTTTGTCTTAAAAAGATTTTTATTTTCAAATGCCACGTCTTGAATGGATTTGGGCAGTTTATTAAAAAGCGTTCTGTCCATATACACTGGAATTTTTTCGTAATATTTACAGTTATGAGTTTGGCTTGAAACAAATTTTGGCCTTGTATTGTAATTGTGGATTGAATTTTGAACTAATAAGTCTTCATTTATAATATACAGTACAGTTTCATAAACATAAATACTTGGTACTGTTAATACTTTGTTGGATTTACAAATTTCTCCACAATGTTCTCTTTTAGGTTTATTTTCTATATATTTCATTGCTCCTTTTGCAGTAAAAATATTTTTTGAAGATTTTTCAATGATGAAGATCTCTAAAGTATAATGGAATATGTAATGTGAGAGTAAAAGTAGCTATAGTAGCATTGTAAAGAAAGTTGTTTACATCCTAATTTTGAAATTAATCGTATTATATAAAGTGATGTAGATCGTTTTGAAGCAAGGTTGTTTATGTGTTCATTCCAGTTTAAGTAATCATCAAATATGACACCTAAAAATGTTGTCGAGGTGACTTCTTTCAATAAACCTACGTTTAAAATTAAATTTGGTGCATCTTCATAAGTTTTTATTCTATAATTAGTTTTGAAGTAAATATATTCTGTTTTCTTTTGGTTGATATATAATCCAATGGTGTTAAAATATTGAGCCGCAGAACTTATAAGCGTAAATGTATCTAATTCAAGTTTGTCATTGGTTTTCTTAAAGTTTAATATGGTAGTATCATCTGCGTAAATTGTTAAATGGTTCTTTGGAATTGAATTTGTTATATCATTTAAATATACTATAAACAATTTTGGACCATATATGCTGCCTTGTGGAACACCTCTCTTCATTTTAAGAAGATTTGAGTTTGTGTTTGAGATTTTTGTTGATTCTTTAATTTCTACAAATTGCTTCCTGTTGCTCATATAACTGTGAAACCAATTTAAACAATTTCCCCTAAACCGTATCCCTCGTATCCCTAAAACGTTGAGTTTTCCCAGCTTCTTTGTTTACTAAATAAAACGCTTTAGTTAAGTCTAAAAAGCAACCAATTGCTTTGTTTCCCGAATCTAAAGCCAAAATCAGGTTTTCAAAAAATTGGATTAGTGCTTTTTTTGTAGATTTTCTTGGTAAAAATCCAAACTGACATTCATTTCATTTCCCATGGCTCTCTAAGTATTCTAATATTTGTATATGTACTATCTTTTCAAGTATTTTGGAGAAATTAGATAACATTGAAACCGGTCTGTAGTTTTCTTTGTATTGACTGTCACCTTGTTTAAATATTGGTACTACTTTTGAGATTTTCATTGAATTGGGTACGACACCACTTACTACTGAGCAATTCGTTATATGTGCTAATGGTTCCTTAATATAATGAATACAATCCTTAATGAGTTTAAAAACAAAAAAAGCATTTTGTGTGTTAGATTATCACGTTAACTAATCAGTAATTAGTGTTCAACGTCACTTTAGAACCAGATTTAATGAAGATCCTCTCATCAATAGCTATTTGCAAGTGGTACCTAAACTTTAAGAGAAATTGCTGCATTTGTAAAAAGAAATAAATTGGAAACCCGTCGGTGAGCAATGAAGTTGTGGAGCAGGTAGAAGAAAGCAGTCCACTGAAATCTACAGTTAAATGAAGCAGAGAGCTCGGTATAACAAAGCCAACAGTTTGGAAAATTTTACGTAAACGTATTAAATTCAAACCTTACAGATATCAACTGCTTCAAGCATTAAAGCAAAATGACAAAGTTCAAAGACTCTCTTTTTGTGAGAGCTTGCAAGTCTTGATTGAGGATGAAAGCGGTCTACAGCGTGTGGTCTTTAGTGATGAAGGAACGTTCCACTTATGTGGTAAAGTAAACAGGCATAATGTGAGAATATGGGGCTCAGAGAATCTACACGCTTAATAACATTGAGCACGTTGACATTGAGCACATGCGTGATTCTCCTAAATTTAGTGTGTTTTGTGTTATTGCTTGCAATACAGTTTACGGGCCTTTCATCTTTATTGAACAAACAATACATGAAATGGTTTTCCTGGACAGGATGACGGAACTGCGTACTAGTATACCACAATTAGAGCAAGATTCTCCAGATTTCATTCTGCAATTAAATGGCGCACCTCCACAATACCACTTGGGTGTTGGGGCTGAACTGAACAATTTGCTACCTGATAGATGTATCGGGCGCCGTGGTCCAAATGACGACGCCATCTTGAACTGGCCTCAAAGATTTCCGGACATCACCCGCTGTGATTTTCTCTTTTGGGGGTATATCAAGGATAAAGTGTATACACAACCATAACCACAGAGCTTACCTGAGATCCACCAGCGACGAACTCTCGACAACGTATGGCGAGAGCTTGATATATGTCGTGTCACAACGGTCTATCATATTAAAAATTTGTGATTTTGACTACCAGTTATGAAACTTTTCTTCAAATGTATTTATTTTTATATTTGTAAAATAAATCAAACTCGATATATGAACGCTTGACATCATTAACATGTTTGTAATAACCCTGTACTGATATGCACATCTGCAAACCAATGTTATATCTTGAAAATAAACTTAGGCAGTGACAGCATTATTTTGTTCTCATAGCTGTTAAACTCTTGTTAAGCCTACATTTGAAATATGAATACATATTTGAAGGACACGATTGGTTATACTCGTAAGTGCTAAAATGTTGTAGGTTTGTTGTTAGTGCAAGTAGCCTATAATTCAATGTGTAATCTGGTATATGATGGTCTCTTAGAGATAGCTTTTAAAACTATAAATAAAAAGCCATTAAATTTGTTAATTCTTTTTCTAAAGAAAATGTTATATCGTGACAAAAGTTATGAAACATTTTTATAAATCATCTACGTAACCTATTTTCTTTAAAAAACAACAATCGAATACCTTCGATTAGGCTTTTATAGCCTTGTTAAAAATTAGAATTAACTCATTTTTGATAGCCAACGCTTATCCTACAGGAACTGTAACCGACAACAATAAAGAACAATTACTTTCTGAAGATAATTTAGACTACGCGAAGCGTGTTGAACAAATCCTAATACGAATACATTAGTACTGTTGATATAGTTGTACAGTATTATATGGTGTACTCGCGTTCATCTAGTTGTCTACAGGTCAACAACTTCAAACATAATTATACAATGAGAGAAGTCAGCGTAATGTGATATTGAAGTTAGGAACTTGTGTAATTGATTAATTCATAACTAACTAATCATCTCAGACAACAACAGCTATAGTTTGTAGCTTGTTTGTAATTAGTACTATACCACTAGATAAGAGAAAAAGTCCTAGTCTAGTGTCAAAACGTAGTATGCTAAGGTTTAAACCAGTTGAAAAAAACAACAACACAGGAAATTAATACTGCATGCTATTGTTTATTGTTCAATCACTTGTACAATTTTGTAATCCTTTCTTATATACGTGCAGTATATAAGAGTTATGGTTTACTCGCGTTTATCTAGTGGTTTACGTCAACAACTTCAAAGATGATTATACTCGTACAATGGGGGAAGTTAGCGTAATGTGATATTGAAGTAGGGAACTTGTGTAATTGATTAACTCTTAACTAACTAATCAACTCAGACAACAACAGCTATAGTTTGTAGCTTGTTTGTACTTAGTACTTACTACGGTAGATAAAAACAAAGTCCTCGTCTAGTGTTAAAATGTAGTATGCTAGTTTAAACCAACTAAACATAAAAAACAACATAGACAATAATACTGCATACTACGAGTATAGTTTATCTGTCAATTACTTTCAGCAGGTCAAAGTGCTTTCGACAGATATATATGGGTGGCACAACTTCATCGAAACCTTATGCTCAACTTAGGAATCAACGGAATTAAGTCTAGTAAGTCATTTAAACACTGTTATCCTAATTGCTCATCTAATTAAAGTCAACAGAATTATTAAATATATATTTCAATAGTGTAAAATCGTAGACTAATCTTTTGGATGTTAATGGTTGAACTTACCTAATAGGAACATATAAATGTGTGATGTTTCAACGTTTACTAGAATTATATTTTTACAACATTTTAAAAATAAACATCTTTATAACAAATAACTTTTAAACCAAGTGATAACAAAATATCATTTTTTTTATAATTTAATATAGATGAAAATATTCAAAAGCACATATTCTAAACTAGGAGCCTGAGCCAACCTATTGAAATACTCACTTGAGTTTTCTTAACTATTCCAATATAGTTTACAAATATAATTAGTAACAAAAGCTCAATAAAGCAGTCTAGAATATAAAATATCGATACACATTTGCAGATAGCACTGGTTGAATTGTCAAGTAGAAATTATTGTATAAATTATTCAAGTTTGGCTATCCGATTAGACTTTCAACTCTCATTACTGATGTTATTAAGTTTAGAATTGTTGGCCCATGGATAATAGGATAACCTTATTAACAATCACAAAATTTAATATGGAAATGCGGTCTTTGCACTTGTTTAAACAGGATTTGTTTTCATGAGGAACCTAGTAACTTATTACGGATCACATTTTTTATTTACTTGGCAACTAAACGTGCTATAATAATAGGTCCTTTCCGAACACGTAAACCTAGTTGAGAGATATCACAAACCTTAGCGTGGAGGGTTTCCTTTCACTCGCTTTCGGGAAACAGCCCAGCTACACGGGTTGTTGAAAACCGATCAAACTCCAATTCAAGACGGACTGTAACTAAGACCAAGTCGGCTTACAGTGGATCTTAACTGAAGCTCTTCTCAAGAAGCTTACGTCTTCATTACTGACACGTACCCCTTCAATCTGTTTCACAGTTTAGGAAGATTTCGTCATCTTAGACAAATTATAAACAATTGCTAAGTTTAAACTTATCACAACACAATGTTAGTTTTTAATCAGAGTCAGATACAGGTTAAGATTATCTGTATAACAGGTCTTAAGTAGTTATATAGTAGAAGTGAGTAATGACAGTAGTTATGTTAGTAGAAGGTAGATGTAGGTCCTATACTAGTTGTAAAGTTGGTAAGAAAACTAGTAGCGCTTTAAGCGAATGGCAAACGTCAAATAATCTGTTACGTCAAATAAACTGGGCGTCCACAATCCCACAGCTAACTCCTAAATTGCTTTAAATAACTCACTCATCATCGCCGGGACGTAACGCCGATCGTTTTGTTTTTATTTTACCAAAAAAGCCCCAAACACCTTTATTCGAGGCAGTGGATATGCTATACAAGTCTTTAATTTCTCTCATCTTTTTGCATACAAAATGAACCCATACAACTTTAAATGTTTAACACGCTTAGAAAGGCAAACCTAGTTAAACAATTATTAAAAGCCCTAGTTTTAATAACAAAAGAGGCGTGCGTTAGTTTCGAGTGAAAACCATGTTATTAGGTCCGTGTGTCAATTAAGAGGTCAATTTCACAATACAAGTTGTTTAGCATTTCTTGCAAGAAACATAGGAATTGTCTGCAAGGAATAAATATTTATTATTTCGTTCTTTCCCCTCACTTACACGAGAAGAACACGGAGAATAATGTAATTTCTTTAAACAAATGTTTAGAACAACATTAAAATGATCATTACCATAAAATCATTTTGTCCGAACATTTTAAAATTTAAATTATAGAGGAAATAAAGGTAAAATAATAATTAAGAATAAGAAGAATATATTTACTTTCCAAAGTTTACAAAAACCTTGAATCTTTTTGTACACAATAGTTTACAACGTAAGACACTTCACTTTAATATCAAAATTTACAAAACTATTCTAAAAACTTAAAAACTACTACTGTATCAATTTAAACACAAATAAACATTGCATTTAAAAATGTACAGCTATAATTAGCTATATAACCATGCTAATATAGGTTACATAGGGGGTTTAGACATTTTTCTATTAAAGCTTTAGTAATTATTTGGATGTCTTTTGTCCTATGACTTGGGTTACACATTATTTTTTAGTGGTTCAATAAATGCAAGTGAAAGATTGGTTAGCATTGAAACGCTTCTTCTGGTGTAGCCTTCACTCAATATTAGCAGCATTGTCTTTTCTGTAGTCAATACTGTAAATATGAGTACAACTCTTTGCAATTGATTTGTTTTGCGAATTCTTCATGTTATTTTTCAGTTTTACGGGATTTTATTCAATAGATGTGGGTAAAAAGTAAATCTCGTTTGGTCAAGAAAATAAATCTGAGTGAAAAGATTTGAGAAGCCCGAGTAATATTGTGTATAGTTCATAAGATATTCTCCGTTGTTTGTTTGGAAGTGCTCCAACATCTTCTAGTGTAGGTTATAAAAAAACATGGTCAGTCTATTTTAAGTATTAAAATAATGAAAACTACAGGTCCTACACTGGAACTATTACCGTATTTTTTCACATATTTTTAGAACCAATTTTGATTTATTGTTAAGTATTTCTAATTATCTTGAGATTAATAATTTTCTTAAAAGGTTGTATGTATCTTTGATATTTGATTACCGGTATATCTGCAAAATTTGTTGTTAGGCCGCAAATTGTAAATTATGTTTTTTTACACATTAACGCATTTCGATGTTTTAACCTTGATTTGGGGTAATAGTTTGGAGAAAATAAATGCTCAACCAAACCAAAATCTACTTACAATGAAATATTCTTGTCTTGTTTCTACGTACCTTATTACTTATGGTTAAAGAAAGGTTTGGTATTCTTAGTAACAACGACAAACACTACCAAAATCCTTGTAAAAATTACTAATTAAGTTAGAAATACGTTAATTGATTTTTCCTTAAATTACGGACTGTTTTATTGTATTTATGTAGGGCTGATGTATTGGTAGCCTTACTGACTCTTACAATAACTGATCAACAATGGACAACAACCATTGAACAGACTGGATAAATGATCAGAGAGCTTTCTCTCAACAACGGACTCAATTACAGAACTGCGTATTATTGTCTTGTCCGAGTCCATTAATCAACCATTTACCATTGGAACTCCTGCAGCCATGAATGATGGACTATGAACAGTTGTATACAGGGTGGCCCAGATAACTCTGAGAAGGTTTGTTACTCTGAACCAATAACTATACAAAATATCATATTAAAAGAATCTTTAACATATGGTCACGGGTATGGCGCAGTTTTAACACATTATGTTTCTTAGGCAATGTTTATCTCTGCGTCATTACTCTGATGTTATAATGTCGTCCAAACATACAAGCATTGACTGATCTATACAAGCACATTAGGTCATAATATAAATTGTACTGTACTAAAGTAGTAAAGTTAAGTATGAACAAAGCTTTAACAAATAACTTTAAGCCGTCAAAATCAATCAATCAGAGTGAATTTAAACATTTGAGGCGTAACGTTCCGATTAGGTCTACGAGTATAACCTGTCGTCGTGATTCCCCGTGTAGGGGACTTTCTTAATAAGTATTTGTTTGTCATGTTAATTCATTTGAGACTGGGACTCGTGGCATGGTCCTGTAATCCAGCTTCATAGGGGTCAGGTTTTGAGGACGATATAGGTCTAAAGCGGCTGAGTAAGTCTCAGTGATCATCTGATGATACCCGCATCAACTCCCACCATCTTTTAGACATATCACACCATCACCTGCGTAGTTCGGAAGTCACGTTAAGCTGTTGGTTTCCAATGGTATTTCCATTGGTCATTGGGCCATTAATTAATGACCCGTTCTAAGGAAGATTCGGCCTTAGATTGTAACAAGACTACACCTCATAACTCATTACTACCACTCAACACTCTCATCCTTCACCACATATTTGCCTTAAAATACCCTCATGAGAGTGGTCGGCATCTCAAATAGTGATAGTGAGTGATTTATACAAACTTAAATGGCCTTCCTCCTTATTTGCTTTGGGAATATATTTAATTTTGTATTATCAGTTACAGTTGATCGGGTGATACACGTCTGTGATTGGACGTTTGCTGCTTCCAGCCTGCCAGCCATTCAGCCAATAGGCAGTTGTCCCTAGCCATGGACGTGCTTGGTTTCGTTGATTGTTTAACAATTCCTCAATTTGTGTTTGTTGTTATGGCATACACTTAGATTTATCTTCTCCACTGATAAGTTATATACACAGAAAATATATAGAGCTAGTCACGGGGAAAGATGTAATTACAACGGACATCCAACTTCAGAAATACAAACAATCTTTTGTTTAATTTTAATTAACTCCTAAAATTTGAACTGATCGGATTTACTCCCGATTTTTGTTCTAAGCAACCTCAGTTAAAAGCCATAATAGCCACACAGGTTTCTACCGGTGCTATGTTTCTCCAAAAGCCTCTAATCAAACTCGAAAATCATTACATTGAGTAATTTTACATAAAAGTGTTATTTTTCACAGTTGGCCAAACAAATGATCAAGCAACTGGCCTTAAATAAAGACCGGCAAACATACTAAATTTCAACATTTAATCATTCGGCTTTATAAAAAATTCATTCTTAAATACTGCCTTAGGTGACTAAAAGGGTAATATCATTATTTGACGAATTCCACTTTCATTTTTTTAGTGTGAAATAACCAAACCTATTGACTAGAGCCAAATTTGACAAATGTTTTATCGAGACACATTTGTTGCAAAACTCGCTGCGCCTGGGCTTTTACACTTTTTACTGCTGATTGAATACACTCAGAAAACTTTCACTGTCAAATGCAGCAATATTTCACGCTATACAAATATGTTCGTTGAGATATTTTGTATACTTTACTTTACTCTGAGTGTTTTTAGAAATCCTTTAATATTTTAAGTTAAATTATGGTAAAATCGGTTCATAGAGTGTTGTTTTAACTCAAAAATATTGTCATCGTTCATAAAATCAATAATATAATTCAAGATGGTAAGTAGTAGGGCAATCTAGATGGGACTACACTTAAGAGAATGGGGGGGTAGTATAATAAGGAAGAGAATGGGGGGTAGTATAATTAAGAAGAGAATGGGGGTAGTATAATTAAGAAGAGAACACCTGGATGGGACGCTATCAAAAAAAGAACACCTGGATGAGATGCAATCAAAAAGAGAACACCTGGATGGGGTGCTATACCGAGGACTGGGTGATCACCCCTACATGTAGGGAGGATAGTATAATCAAAAAGAGAACGGCGGAAAAATGGTGGATCGTTGAGGGTAGTATAATTAAAAAGAGAACACCTGGATGGGGTGCTATACCGAGGACTGGGTGATCACCCCTACATGTAGGGAGGATAGTATAATCAAAAAGAGAACGGCGGGAAAATGGTGGATCGTTGAGGGTAGTATAATTAAAAAAAGAACACCTGGATGACGTGCTATACTGAGGAGTGAGGAATCACCCCTTACACGTTGGCAAAGCGGACCGTGGTCCACATTCTCCTCTCCTACTTAAGTGTTTTGTTTTTTTTTATTTGACAAAAAAGAAATTTAGGGAAAAGGAAGATTAAATATGGTAAATTTCGTGTAATATTTGAACCATCTGCATTTGGTTTATCTGCACTCTTGAGAGAGTATTTGCTAGGGTTGGAGGACATGAGCTCGTGGAGGCTGGAACAGGAATAATCGCGACAGGAACCGCAGCGATTGCAGCAGGAACAGTATTGACCACAGCAGGAACCACAGCGACCACAGCAGGGACCTCAGCGACCACAGCAGGAACCACAGCAGGACATACGAATCTGCAACCATTGCTGCGGTATTTTCTCACAGATCGATTGCGGCTACGAAGCGAATCAGAGGTGCCGCAACAATTTTCACAAAAAAGGGGTAGGCCTACGTTGCAGAAATCAATAGAACATTAGAGGTATTTTAATATTAAATAGTGATCTTGTGCAAGTGATTGAGGAGTATTTATGATTTCTATAATTTGGTACAATTTTGATTTTAACCCTTGTTTGTTTTCAGGATCGGCCGAACGAGGAAATTCCGCACACTGGCTGGGGTGACCGTAGGTTTGTCGATTCCTTCAGGAGATTGATAAACCTATGCAGAGCGGCCATCGAATTTATGACAGTGTACCTCGCGTAGACAAAGGGGCAGGCGACGAATCCAGCCTCATCGAACGTTTGGATTCGAGCTCACCAAAATCTCCGCAGAGGACTTATTCGGGAAGATATACGCTTCCGAGCAGTCGCCGAATATAACCAACGTCCCCTGTACTACTGCAGGGTACCGAAGCGACCGAGATCACCACAGTCAGCTGGTTCGCTTCCCGCCGAGTGTTGTATTTGCTTGGACCTTCGCCCTACGACTGTCTGCTACCTCTGCGGACACGTATTTTGCAACCCGTGCATTGAGAGTCTCGGAGGATGCCCCATTTGTAGAACAATCATCGAAGAGAAAAACATATATTTTGAATTTTACTATTGTATAATTATTATGATGAAGTATGTAAAATGTATTGCATGTATTAATGGTTAAATAAAGTTTACTTTATCAACTTTACTCTGTTACTTACCTGTCTTATTCTTCTATGTTAAAATAATTAATGGTAATATATGTAAGTGTTGGGAATTTAGCTGAACCTTCTATTTGAACAGAGTCTTAAGTTTCGTAATTTTACGAGAGCGACTGCAGCGCTCCTAGTAGAGTAACAAACAGTCAACCACCAACTGCAGCGCCTCTGGTAGAGAAAAGGTCAACCATTACCGACTGCAGCGCCTCTGGTAGAGAAAAGGTCAACCATTACCGACTGCAGCGCCTCTGGTAGAGAAAAGGTCAACGATTACAGACTGCAGCGCCTCTGGTAGAGAAAGGCTCAACCATTTCCAACTGCAGCGCCTCTGGTAGAGAAAAGCTCAACCATTTGTCTCTTACATTTACGTAAGCCTCACTATCCACTCCCAATATGAAAGCTCTCTGGTCTAGTGGTCAGCGTCGCCGACTCGTAACCTAAAGGTCCACCGTTCGATTCCGGCTAGCACCCAAAAGCTTTTTGAACGTCTCCACCGTTTATAATATTCATAAATCGGCAAAAAATATATCGACATGAAACAAAAATAATTTTAATGGCAGAAAACAGGAAAACAAATTTAAGCGATTTATCGAAAAACGACCTTAGGTGCACACAGCTCCTCAATTACAAATATCATGACCGCCATCCCTACCATCGTAGTAGGCGGAGGAGGGGGAGCGCAAACTCTCGACCAATCAGAAATACGGGGCGGGGCATCAACCATCATGGCCGCCATCCCCCACCACTGGAGGCGGAGCAGAAGCTGGGTGGGGACCTCTCGACCAATCAGAAGCGGGGGCGGGGCCAAAAAAAGGGGTGGGTGAAGTCACGTGACTTCTCTCGACCAATCAAATCGCGGGCCTCAATGGGGGTCCTAACTACTCTTTACATTTATACGTGTCAAATAAAACGAATACTCATTTGAAATACAAACAATACTTAACAGCTAGAGAAATCAATCAGCTGATATAACACAGCAGATAAAATATTGCAAAGTGCGCAATAACATAACCACGACAACTGGTTTTCTCTCCCAACTCTGTTTTATAACAGCTACAAACAATTATTGTTATATTCTTATTTATGTTTGTTTTATGTCATTTTATGAGTTTTTACCAAGAAGAACTATTTTATTAGAATTGTGGCTCTTAAATTAGGTACCAAGCAAGTCAAACGACCGTATAAACTACTAAATACAGGCAAAATCAAGGTTAAAGTTGGTTTTTTTGTTATAGCTTTTTTGTTATAGAATTAAGATACAAAGTTATGTTTTATACAAAAATTTTCATATTTAAATTATCTTTACAATGAAATGCAATATGGTATATCTTACTATTTAATATTTTTACTTATTCATGATAATAGCAATTTCAATGTTTACATAGATTTTGAGGTTAGAAATGTTTTGAAAACATGCTTGTACTACATACCATTAAAAAGCTCGTTAAATTTTGAGAAATAATACGTAAACTCCATATTTTTTAATCGAATTTATAGTTTAACTACAGGGCGTCCCGTAACGCTTACGCGACTCATGTTCATAGCTCTAGCTTTGTAATGGCGCAATATATCGAAAAAATTGTTTCGCCAAAATGTCGAGAATTGTCTTCTGATTAAAACTATGTACAATATGACCCACCTTTGTATTTAAAAATATCGAGCTTTGACCCCGTGAGTTTCAGTATTGACACACCTGTATACTGGGAATCTTAAAAATATTTTTCCTGAAATCTCCGTGTACGATTTCCAGATAGAAAAGTTTGTTTCATCTTTCTAGCTCTAATAGTACTCCTGTAATCCGTTTAGGACACTTTATCGTGGCCACCCGGTATAGTGGGTTTTAAAATGTATCATGTTATCTCATTCTATTTCTATATTTACACTTACGTAAACGTATTTATTTGAAAGAGTAGAGGGAAACCATCCCCAGGAGTACAAACATTCCTTTGTTTGCTTTTAATTAACTCTTCAAATCTGAGTTGAGTGGATTTACTCCCGATGTTTGTCCTGTGGAATTTTCAAGAAAATCTTCAATAACATACACATATTGTCACCAGAATATTCATATAGATAATATTTAAACTGCTAAACAACATCAACCCATGTTATATATCACTTTGGCTTTACTTACAAAACGTCTCTCAAGAATACTTTATAATGTAGATTAATTTGTAATTGAAATAACACAAACTTAAGCAGAAAATCAATTCTAGTTTTATTTCACTGACGTGTTCACAATCAGTTACGTTGGATAATAATTTAGGTTAGTCAAATATATACTCAGAATTTAACCTAGTCAAAATAAATTTTATAAGGGCGATTTCATTTGCTTGTATTGCCAAATGATTGAACATTTTAGCAATAAACAGGAAACAGGCACGCTTTATTACTGTTTTCACAACATCACGTAAATTACAAGTGATTGAACACAATTAAGTTATTCTAGTTATTTTATTATAAAAGTCGTTTACAATATTAATGAAATTTATAGAATGATGTTGGTTAAAATTAATACACTAAAATTAAGTTTTTTAATGTTGAATTGTATATTCCAGCAAGAGAACATTGTTAACAGACATCACAAAGGTAAATTTACTGGAAAACAATGTTTAATGGAAGCACATTTGTTCTGAATTCACTGCGTCTGGGTTCTTTCACTTTTTACCACTGAATCACAATAATGTTCCCTGAAGAAATCAAAAAATACTTTCAGTTTCAAATATACTTAAAATACAGCATTTTCTAATAATTAAAACATGATATATCATGTTGTTGTATTCCTTGTTCATATTTTGGTCCTAATCATTTACATGTTATGTTTGACACTGGTAGCCAATCATCTTGTGTTTTATTCGGCTAAAATAAGGAAACTGCTTGACAAAATAAGCCTCGTCCTAAGATAATTTTCCTTATACAAGGTTTAAAGTTCGGGCCTCCATTGACTCAGACTCATCTGGCCAAACATATGAATCGTAAGCTAAAAGTAACACTTTGGTTTCAAAGCTAAGTTCAGACATGACTAAGCTCAAACTCAAAGTAACAAGTGTTTAGTACATGTTAAGACTTTCTAATCCCGATCAATGTCCAAACTTGCGTTACATTCCCATTGTGCTAACAATATTACTTTTTGTGTATATAAAACATCTTATAAGATTATGGATATCACAATAAAAAGCTTAATAAGTTTTTTTTTGAAAATTTTGATTTAGAAACTCTTTATAACCAAACGGTTATCTGTATGTTTTATTAGTTTGTATGATTATTGAACATAAAGGATTATAGAACAAAATTTAATTTAGATATATTAAAGGCGTCTTTGTACAAAAATAATGACCCCAGGTTTAAAATTAATTTAAAGTAATCTATTTTGCAGTGTCAGATAGTTCTTCAAAAAATACCCATTAGCTTTACAATTTTATTTTCTTAGAATAATTGCCAACAATAATTGACTAAATGTTTACCTTATAATAGCACGTGCTACGTAAACCTATGTAAATCCTGAAGAGAAAGCATTGGAAAGCCTGGTTCAAAGCATTATAGTTTACATGGATTTGCGCTTAATTCTGTGTACGCCACTTTCCTTTACATAAAATACATTTACAAGAACGCAGAAATCAAAATTTTAAAAAGTCAAAAGCCCCAGGATAAAACACTTTTGTTGTGATGTATAACTCACTAATATTATTAATGGCTGTCATTAAAGTGATTGGGTTTTGATGAAACTCAATGAAAGTATGCCCGCTATACTTTATGAACCATTTATACAGCTAGAGCTTTGCATTTGATTCCTCCTGTGCCATAGCTTTGAGCAAAATACGATTCTTATTTGCTAAAATGTGGAAGAAATGTTCTGGAAGACATATTTTGCGGTTTTTGCAATTAAAACGGTACTTTTTCCATGCACTTTTTTGTGGCTAGAAGTGAAGTGGAGAAAGAGAGGTCAACTCAATAGAATGCTAACAGCCTCATTCCAAGGTTGACTTCATTTCCTGGGAGCCAGCTGTTCCCCAACAGATCTTATAACTTCTTCTAACTTTCCTTTTTGAAGATTCGGTTTTGCAGTTGCTGTTCTCAACATTGACAACAGTTAACCTTCATATTTTGGAATAATCAAGCCTAGGTTTGTGCAGTTTAAATAATGAAGCCTTAAGAAAAAAAAACTCCCTAAACGACGATCTCCTGTAAAAATCGAAAAAAAATATGATATCAAATAATAAACCAGTACTAATGAAACTAAGAGTTCAGATTTGTCCACCTTTTAAATAGCTATTTTAAACATCAACAAACAAAAAATCACTAAACAATGCAAGCTTTTATTTAAAACGAAAAGTCTAATTAAAATAAAGTTATTGCAGAAAACTAATTTAATTATTCTTGATGTTCAACTTATATATAATGTATATATTATTTACACTAACGGCAGCTACCTCCTATGCTTTTGTTAATTGTATTTTACAAGATAATATCCAGCGATGATAATCTTATTATTTGTTTAAAACTATTTTGAATTTAAATTAAAATACAATAGCAAATAAGACGTGTGATTTTACTTAAAAATCTTGTTTATCTTTATAAAAAGTTAAACAATTCCGGAAACAATTTTTTAGTTACAGCTTAGCTGAAAGAAAAGTATAATCAACGCTTCAAAGAAGAGAAGAAACACACAACTGGAAGATTGAGCCTAGTTTGATAAGAAGTTTATAATCAACTGAATGGTATTTCCTTTCTTCCTTTGTTTTAATTAGCTTGCAATTATATCAAACTTGTGGTGTTTAAAATTGTGTTGTATTTAAACTAGTGTTTATATGTTTTAGAAATTCTCTGATTTTATCTGTTTTTAACAAAAGGAGTGGGCCAGCTACGTTGCAGAAAGGATATCAGCCTTTATCTTTGAGACATTGCAATAACTACACGAGACGCTAATTCCGACTCCTATGAGCCCCATGGGAGTCTGAATATGGACCCTCCCTCTCACAATCCTCACTAAAGCCACGTTAGCCCAAATTAAATGCATCATTTTATGCGTCAACTACCTACTTGTATTTAAAAGATAAATTGCATTTATTTTGGTATTGTTTTAATACAAAAAGCATATTTGGACACTTTGATTAACCGCAGAAATGTTTGATTGACTAATTGTGTCATCAATTACTACAACCATAATTATCGTAAGAACGAAATAGGTACGCTTCTAGTTTTCCAAAATTCTTCGGGCTGAAATAAACCAATAGAATTCTAATTTGTATTTTATATATAAATCCAATAAATATCCATATATTAAAAAAATTGTTTAATTATCTTCAGGAGTTTCTATCACTTGGGCTTTTTTATTTTTGTCTAAAGATCGTCAAGTTTTACAACTGAAGTTCCCAAAAGAAAGGATGAAGTTGCAATCCCCATAATCCGTCCAATCTTTCCGTTTCATATCTGAGAACTTTCGTACTGTGCCTGTTTCTTTTACTTTACGATAAAGATTTAGACCAAAACCGCTGACATGACATTTAAACTGACATAGAATCGTGTCAATAAAGCAATTTCTTCCTCATCGACAACTCAAACATGTGTTGTACTATAACATTATGGGAGCTATATATTGAAGAGAGCTATTTCAAATTTTGCTTATTAACAGCAAGAAAAATAATATTGCAGAAAAACTCAGTCCAGATGAGAAGATATGTGAATAAGTAAATGCGGAAGGAAAATATTCTAGCTTGTTAGTTGTCTACAATTCACGAGCTAGAAGAAACAAGTAAGTTTACTTAGCAAGTTCCGGACATGTTTATATCCTTCCGGCTAAAAAGCACTGGACTCTTCTTCCTGTTTAAGTACTTTAATGTTAGTATCATGTGCGATGTACGAGTACTTCATTGCTAATGTAAGTATAATTAATCTCGATAAGACGGCTTTTTTAACTCTAATATGAGTTGTTTGTCTTATTTTGGGTAAGCCTGGTTAAAAATGAACGATTTAAACCTATCTTTACCAATTGTATATCAAGAATAATTAATACAACAGAAGATAGAATGGTCTATGAAGTAGCTTATAAAGAACCAGAAAAATTAGCATGTGATAAAGAATATCGTAATTAATTTTAGGTAATTCTTTGGTATTTAGTTGGCCCACTTAACTCTCAATTATTATCTTAAACTGTTTGATGTATGTTTGTATTGAAAAAAAATAGAAAATTATTGCAAAGTTTTGCAAAAATCTTTTAGTTGGTTTTGTACTACAAATAAGTGTTATTTATCCAACCCCTGCATCCTACTGTGTATTAATCGACTCAAATGATTGAACAATTCAAACATTTAAAACTGTAAGCCATTTTTCCAATAAATAGCCAGATTTATTCGGGGCAAAATATGTCTAGCCTAAACACTTCAAATCGGTTTGCTACATAACTTGTGTTTATTTGACAAAATTGAAAGCTGGGTAGACTTTAGCCGTTCTGATAATTATTTCAACATGATTAAAAGTGTAAAAACCATTATTGGTCAGCCAATTGGTTTATCAATTATCCTATACTATGGGGAGTGCCTTTTTTGTTTTAAATTAGGGTATAATAACTGTATATTTAACTTCGATATCTTAGTCCTCTCAATAACTTTAATGTATGAGCGACAATAGTATAGGCGTTGTAAATCACTATTTTTCTACACATCAAAGGTGTAAGGAGCCAAGGAATATTTATTTTGATAAGAATCAACTGCGAAGCATAAAATATGACGAGCTCACGTTTACACTCAAGCTCAATTAACGTTACTAAGACAACAACATGGCATTAAGTGGGCTAGTGAAATCTTTGCCTCGACTTTCATAGACGCAAATCCATCCGTTGTATGGGATTTATACAAAACGATATAGTTTGATTCCCAGGTCAGGTTTTACAGATAAGATGACGAAATAACGCACAGAGGCCAGACAAATTATGCATCAAACTAATGAAACTACAGTAGTATTTACTCTTAGTATTTTATTTTATTTAAGTAGATGATTTGTAGCAATACGCTGTTTTGGCGAATACAAATGTTTTTGGCGAATTTGGCGAATATTTGCATTCATTGAGAAATTGTGACATTATAGATTTCAACTGTGAGATTTGAAATATAAGCTGTATTAATCCACCTGTAAAGACAACAAGGGTTTAAACGATTAAATTAGTCTCAGCTGTCACCAAGAAATAAGTGATTGATACAACACACTGTGTCTAAAAGTTTAGTTTTAACATATAGTACGTCTCATGAAGATAAGGTATAATTTATACTTAATAAATTAGAATAATTAGTCAGAGTTTCACATTATATTGCGGGCATTTCCAATCGTTAACATAAAGAAGATCTCGATGTTTCTGAATCTGCAATCTGATCCTGTCTTCATTTGAAATGTACAAGATAGTTTACTGTTTATTTTTCAGATGAGAATAACTCGAATTATTAAACATACATTCATGGACAAAATTATGGAACCAAATGGTTTTCTTTCATTTCATCGCCTCTTTTTCGTTTAAAGTTTGAATTTTCTATAGCAAAATGTACGTAAATATTGAAAACCAACTAAACAATTACAAAAAACACTGAACAATAGTATAACAAAAATACATATATTTTTTATTTATTATTTAACATAATAATATAACTCACAATTATATAGGGTGTTAAACGAAAATGGGGCAATGTATTGAAAGAAAACCATTTAGTTTTTTTGTAATTTTGTCCACAAATGTATTAAGATTAAATTAACATTAGAAATACTTTAAATAATATTTTTATTTTGAAAACTTACTCCAGATTAAGATTTTGTTTTATCGTCAGGGAAGTATGTGTAATCTTTAATCAACAAGAGTATTGACTATTGAGGTCTAAATAGATTACACAAACAAGACATAAAGAAGACATTTATTATCGTGTTGATGACGGCAGTTTTGTGTTGAGCTTGGCACGCTTCCAACCAGACATCTGGATTTGTACACAACATTCAAGTAAAGAGAGGTCAGTGACTTCGTTTAACGTTAAATAACGGATTTTAAATTAAAGATTGGACTCAAACAGATCTTTGCACAACTGTTATGTAGTTTTTCAGTTCAAACCACGTCAAAACATTAATACAACTAGCTTGAAATATTTCGGTATCGATGTAGCGTACTATCTTCAGACACTAATTGGCTAAAACTGAGCTACTTGCTGTCGTTGCTATCCTATTGGTCATAGGGCTGTCAAACGGCCGTTGGAGCAGGGATGCCACTTGTCGATGTTCTCATTGGCTGTGCCATTATCGAAAAGTCTTCCTTAGGGCTGTGTCCAGTATCTTGAAAGTCTAATGATTTGTTGAAGTTTTTATAGTTTTTAATTCCTTCAATGTGTTTTCCAAGAACGAAATATTGAAATAATTTAAACACATTATTGAGATAGTTAAAAGTTATAACTGTTTTAACAAAAAAGAAAACTTATGAGAATAAGAATAAACTAAAATAATAATAAGAATATAATAAGATACTTCTTTGAAGCTGGGAACCAGTCATAAAGAATTATTATCCTTAGTGTCACAACCAATGAGAACATCGACGGTTGGCATCCTCGCTGCAATGGATGGTTGGCAGCCCTGTGTCCAAAGGGACAACAGACAGCAAGTATTTCAGTTTCAACCACTCAGTGACTGAAAATGGTACTCCTTACCGATACCGAAATATTTTGATATTCTGACGCAGTGTGAACCGAAAAAACTAGACTACAGTTGTGACACTGGCTGTGAAAGCCTAAGACTTAAATTATTAAGCAGTTTTCAACAGGTTCTGTTTTTAATCAAGTACCAAACAATACAAACTTGCCTAAAGATGTTATTCTAAAGCTCTAACATAAGTTTCTATCTCAGTGCCTCTTAATCTCTCAGAGTTGTAAACCTCTGTACAACATTGAGCTTTCTCAATCTAACTGTCACAGTTGAGTTCACAAGATTCATTTCCTTAACATCATTTATCAATTCCCTTTTGCTGTCTTTTATGTTGCATTTTTAAACGGAAACCATAATTTTAGACTGTGTCGGAACCACTTCCGACACTTAAAAAGCATGATCGTCAAAGCCGCAAAATACTTTTTCATATATAATATAAAACTTGAGTCTCTAAAGCAATATTTCTTTTAAGTCACACAAGTGTATACAAGCTACTTATGATTGCTTCATACATTGATTTAAACTCAAAACACGACAACTTAGGGTGTCAGCTATAATATTAATGTGACCCATTAATAACTTTGTTATATGATGACTAGTTCCACCGTGACTACAACGAAATAAAACTTTTACTATTTTGAGTTGATTGGTGATACAACTTTGTGTTGTTAGCAAGGAAAGGAAACAAGCCGGTTAATTATCTGCAAAGTTTTAAACTGACTCAAGAGTTAGATTACTTTATGAAAAGTCCTTCACTCTTCGTCACGCTGGAGTTTCAAATATCTTAGAACTTTGATGAGTTCGTTAAGCCTTTTCACTCAATTTAATATCCCCTTATAATTGTTCGTATGATCTTTGTTTTATTTTTGACATTGGCTGTACAGTAAGAGATAATATTATCTTACCACTTGAAATAAAACAAGGGCTTTAAACATACTTGTACTAATTAGTTGATGAAAACAAAACTATTATAGTCGCAGTTTTAATGAAATTGAAAAACAATCAACTGAGCTCCAGAATGCCTGTCAATGGGATAAACAGGTTAAATCGATGTTCACCATCATTTGTTTATATTGATTAAATATTCTTTCTGTCATTCTGTTCAGAAAACAGCTGCTTTAGACACATGTATTGACAATGCTTAAGTGTCACTTTTTCACCCAGGTAAATAAAGTATTGATTTGATGATACTTTACTCCCTAGGGGGAAAAAGATCATCTTAATGATCTTTTTTGTGCTATTAGCATTAACTGGTTCAACAAGTTCGTTTTGGATTTTAACTTATTGTAAATCAGTGTAACAGCTGTTTCCTCAAAACAATATAACTCAGACTGCTAAATTCAAAACACTGTTTTTTTGTCATTCTGCTCTGAAAACAGCTGCTTTAGACATGATTGCATTGCCAGTGCTAAAATGTCACTTTTACACCCAGGTAAATGAGCTATTGTTTTGATGACGTTTTTCTCCCTAGAGATCATTTTAACATTGCCCCTATAGTACCTAGTGATGAAATATACTGTTACCTAATTAACTCTGGATATTTATAAACATTTATTGAAATTTATTTATCTTTATTATTTCCATCATGACAACAAATATCGTTCATCACTCGGCCCGAAAGTGTCTTTTTGACCCTCGGTCATTTAACTCGACCTTGTGTCAAAAGGTGTCACTTAAGGACCTAGTAATGAAATATACTATTGTTTTTGCAGATTACAACGTGTAAGCAGTTCAAAATTATTTACTCAACCCTACATCCATAGTTTCAGTGTAATAGTTGCTTAACCATCAGAGTAAGTTTCTACAGTATTAATATTCTAAGAATTATAATAAATTGGTCATTGTCCATGTTCAAATCTATTAACAAGGTTAGTCCTAAACCTACATATTATTTATCCGGAGGAAACCTCCGTGAGTCTTGACCACGTAAAGGACTAATCTTTTTAAAATTGTTATTCAAATTTAAATTATTTACATTAGTTTTTAAAACTATTACGTGATTTAAGTACATAACAATACTACACATTCCTTATAGAACTCTACAAACAATATTTTCAGAAAACATAGTAAAGTGGAGTGGTTTATTCTTTATCAAAACCACTTTCCTTCGACTGAACATAACATAAAGCACTAAACGGTCAGTTGGAGGTTTTCCAAACTCATCTACACAAAACTGCTGACAAGCAGGCTTTTCTGAGTGGAAGCAAACAAATATTGTGACAAACTTACTTTATTCAGTTTATCAAATATTGCATCCGCTGTGGTTATTTTGTATTTCAAATTGTTACGTATTGATTCAACCTTACAAACATGTTGCGTATTAACAACCTAACTACATATCAAATCAAATCAAATCAGCATTGGTCATTTACATGAAATAGGTTTCTATACATCCAAAATCCATCCATATTTTCGACTGTATTCTTCACTAAAGATTTTGTCAGGCTAGGCATATACATTTAAATGTTTTCTTAAGTTATTGTATTTTTCGGTAAATTTTAAAATATTTGACCAAATTATGTAGGCCTATTGTGTGTTATTTTTTTAAATGGTGCGTTGTGATTATATATTTCAAATGTGTGTAGGCTAATTCATAAAATATTTCAGATTGAAATTTAGTTTTAGTTCTTACAAATTCTTGTCGTAATAACACCGCCTAGAGACATTTATAATAACACAAGCAAAATAACTACCACTTAACTTCTTCATAAAATCATTCCAGGACTGCATACAACTCCTTTCAATTAATTGCACTTGTAGTTAGATCATGCTTGTGACCTAACTTAGTCAATACTCTTGACGTATAATTGACCACATTAATTACCCGATCCCTCAAGGGATTGTGAATTATAAAATCTAGCTTACAATTGAAATACAATAACTTAGACTTTCACCATATGAAGTCATTATACTTGTTCTGATGGATTCGATTGAAAATTTTCCTTATGGTACGTCACTGAGGCACAACTTTCTCGTTGATCGAACTTATCCTTCAATACTTAAGAACTGCTGCCATTACCAATTATGCTGTAGACTTCCATGCTTAATTATTTTCTATGGTTTCAATTTTCCGATAATAGAAATTTTCATGCACTTTTGTCAAAATCTTCCATGCTTTTGTCTTGTAGCTCAATAGGATCGTGTGAATTAGCCGTAAGACCTTTAGAATGACGCAAATTATGATTAAATTCTATTAACTCAATGCCGATTGGCAAATAAAGTGACACTTATATACATAACTTACAACTGTAATACTCAACAGATCATCTAATTGAACAAACTATTCAACTGTGACCTGTTCGCCTATCAATGTACCAACCTAAGTTAAGATTGTGAATTATCCTTACAATTAGCTATATAGCGACCAAGTACAAACAATAGTAAACTGTATATACTATGTAGAACAATTTAAAGATTACTACTGTAGCTAACTCTGGGGTTTATCGGTAGAATTTTATTTTATTATTTGATTAAATTGTAATACGAACGCTATTAGTTTTGAATTTACACAAACTGAAGTCAAAATAATTGTGTTTATTAGTCGTTCCAGTACAACAATTTTTAAAATTCTCAACTGAAAACGGTGGTTGTGTTGGTAATTTATCTCTTACCCGTAATTTATCTCAACCTGTGACAGTCAAACATAGTACGCGAGGAAATCAATGGAATGTTCCAACAATGAATGGAAGTTCAGTGTTCACTTCACTTCAATAAACGAACTGACCTAGCGACTGGCGCGGGCCTAGCGATATAATATCCTGTTAAACATTTTAACTGACGCCAATACCTACTGTACAAGGGATTGACCTTTGCTAGTATTTTATAAAATAGCCGATTACTTCGCCTACTACTTTCGATTTAATGTTTGCTATTTTGAATGGAAATCTCGTTTTATTTATGTTACATGAAAAGTCGTTTTGCATGAATGCAAAGTATTTTTATTTTCAAACACCAATTATGTTCATTCACAAATTCGGTTAAGATAGCGTTACAAATAAAAAGAGAGCTACAAATTTTTAAATCGAAGATTATTGCTACGCAATGTCCATTACTTGATTATTTGTGTAAACATTACTTGCAATACTACGCTATCTAATTTCGGGTCGACAGTTAGAAGCGTATTTGTATTTAAATGTGTTTTTTTCTGGCTAACGAACAAGGGAAGAAGCACATTTTGCCTTTCGAAACTCGAATCTTGATATTTCCCCATCCTCCAGGAAACTGCTTGGTTGCCTTTATAGGCATTAATTACAACGTATAGTTATCTGACCCTGCTTCAACTATTTAAAGTGTAGCGATAAGTTGAACCATGATTTTTGCCTCAACGAATGCTTTGCTGGCTAACGACTATTGACGGGAGCATTAACTCACAGCCACTTGTGTTTTCTGTATACAAGTATTTGGCATTATACCCTTGGGTGCTTGACCGTGGAAACAACTTTGACCTGTCTGTGAAAGAAATACTTGACTACCTGTTAAGACGTTATCGGTAAAACACAGTCATCTGACTCTAGTTCTAGTAACGGCTTGAAATGTTGTTTCTGTCCCAAAGGCGATGTTTGCTGTTTAACGACCATTGACGAACGTATCTCTTTGGTGTTTGTTGAGAACCAATTCCTGCTATGTCGTTTACAACATCTTGTTCAATGGTTTTTTATGAAATCAAGTCAATACTTATTGATTTTTAGTTGCTTACGAGTCATCAGTTTAAAACTCGTATCAACATTCGTTTTTCCTGTACAAGTTTCCCTATAGACAATGTGCTTTAGTTTTGCTAAGATATTTCAAAAAGGTTATTTAAAAAAAAACTTTACAAACAGTTTTAGTTGAATATGTGTAATGCATATTTATTAACTAATCAAATCAGATCGATTACTAATTTGTTTTAAGGGTCGAATTACTAGCAATCTACAATGGACTGATTCTTACTTCCTTCAGTCTATTGCATTTAAGAAAAAGAAAGTTTTTAAATACAACAACATTTTAACGCTTTGCAAAACATTAAAGTTTCTAGTTTCTGACAGGTAATGCTTAGAATCGATGTCAGTGTCCTGGAACTGCATGGCATTGACAGCACTTGTAGTTTGAGAAGTATGATTATATACGGTGCTGAACTCTAGCGAGAAACTTTCCTTGTGGTAATGTCCTGTCACCTTTTCTAGTGTGTGATGAGTGTTGACAGTTTGACTAATTTCCACGGTAAGAAAAGTTACCAAAAATGATACTTTAAGTGATTTTAATATACTATTGATGGAACATAAAAACTGAAAAATGATTGCACTGAGGAAAAGTTATATGATTTCTAATATGCATTTTGAAGGGAATTCAATCTTCTGTATTTAACCAAAAATTACTTTTTTTGATGAAACAGTGTCGGAAGGTTAAAGAAGATATTCCTTGATAGTCTGTGTACCAACTTTAAACCCAAACACAAATTTCCATACGATTCGTATGGCGGAACCTTTTAAATATGGAAGCGTTAAAAGTACAAATTAACAGCTCAATGTACTCTGGAAACACTTCTTGATAATTTTGTATAAAGACAACAAACATATTGCAGTATAACTAGAAGTGATAAATGCTTCAGCTTTATTTAGTTGTACACTTTTGGAAACTATAAAAACTATTGTAGCGTACAATTTAAAGTCCGCAAAAATGAGTACACCCAGTGCAAGCACCTTAGACCGTATAAAAAGTCAAACCCTTTTGCAAAAACAATCAGAATCCACTTTATTTCCATATAAGCAAAAGAGTACACATACACATAGAAAAATAACAATAATGGAAGCAACTAACAATTTTACAGATATGAAATTAAACAAAAAATAATAAAGGTTGATGATAAATTATAAAAATGGGTCAAATAGTAGTAAAATTTAGCTTCCGTGAAATAAAATAAAATAATTTTGGAAATGAGCTTACATAGGCTAGAAGCCTGTGCGTATGCTCAGTTGCTAATAAACAGCGAGGTAGTGGTCGTGGATACAAATGTGTTTAAAATAAATAATTAGATTTTATTGTAGTTGGTTCAGTGGTGATGGAACAAACCTTAAATAACTTAGACCCCATCGGTAGTGATGTGCTCTAAATTAAATCATAACATCTATGAACAATTGAACATTCCTAAACTATGAGTCGGAATTTCAAAAGTGATCCGGCGTTGTATGTTTTACTTCAATCAAATACAACACTTTTAAAATAAATTTTCGACGTTGACATGGAAATCGTCGACTTGGCCTCAGGCGTCAATATCCCGTTCCTTACTTGGTTCATTTCACAATACATCGCACCCTAGCTTGCGGCTTCTTTAGGAAGATGTTACTACATTCGTCCTACACTTATTTTGTAATAAGTTTTGTTAAAAACTATCTAGATATGTTCATTAGTTTAACTGTAATATGATTCTCAAAAAGGGCTTATGTTATTGGTTAACCTTACAATTGTGAGTTAACTAGAAGGACATTTAACTCCATTTTCAACAACAAATTTATTTTATAAGTGCATATAAATTATTGCACACGAGCCTTATTCTGTCATACATGCCAACACAAAGAAGCTTTTTTCACTTCCTTTTTGTCTTGGGATCTAATACACAAAGACTATTTGATCTAACATATTGTATGATATTTAACAAATTGATTGAAACACTTTTAATTTTGTAGTTTGGACTGTCATGAAACATTTAAGATTCAAGAGTCTAGTATTGTAAAATCTTCACGGACTTCTAATAAAATTTTCTTATAACCTGTTTAAAAGGACTTTGTGAAACAAGTACAAAGACTGTTTTACAGTCTACGTTGATGGAAGAAGAAGCCAAGGTTAGTCTTAATACTGAAATTGGGAAGAACCTATCACAGGAAAATACCAGTTAGAACCTGTTTTCGGTGCTAAAATCAAGGTCATGCTGACAATTCGTACCTACTGAAAGTAATTAGGGCTGCGCCATTCGGGCGTTAAAATGCAAATGGTTGGATTAAATATGAAATATATATTAAAATAAAATAGTGGTAGATTTTCAAAGCAGGGTTATCAGCAAATTTCCTTAGACAGGCTTTTCATGCCGTCTTACTGATTTGGATAGGAAATAGTTCTTAGTTCATAATGTGTTATTAGTTGTTTTTTGTTTGTGTTATTACTTTTTTTGTTAATTGTTATTGTTTGTCAACACAAAAGAATTTTGTACTATGACAATAAATATGTTTATGTTTATGTGTAGTGTTAGCCAAAGCTATTTTTACATAGTTCTTCAAAACCATACAACAGATATGTCTAAATGTGTTACTAAAAGATGTATAACACTAAATACACTGTTTTATAATACCTAAAAATGTTTAAGGTTGCATGGTAATTTGTTTCATGTAAACAAACGACGAGAACACTATTGGTAGTTTAACGTTTACACTTTGCATATTTACACGGGTGATGGTAAATCCACTGCCGTAAATACTTAAATATATGTTGTAGCAGATGACAAGAATAAACCTTGAGATCTCAGTAAATCTTTCATAAACCTTAAAGAGATTGGAGAGAGGCCAGGCGTGGAATGAAACTGCTGTTCTGCAATTGGATTCAATTTCTTAACAAATCTAAGCCTTTAGTCACTTTTTTCTCTTTGTTTTGCTTCTGCATGTTAGCAAATATTCATGATGAGAGTTAGGCCATGCAGAAAAGATACGTTGTACAAAACTATGTTGTCTGTCACCAACGTTCTTTCATCCCACCCATGTCTTTAATGTGCTACAGTCAAAGAAAACATGTAGTACGCTGACCTAAGCAGCTAAGTAAAAAATTAACCCTTACGTTTTTAACCGTTAAATTCTCTAAACACATATTTAGACCCCATGTTTGTATCACTTTAACAAAAAAGTATAAGCATAACAATAGGATAACCACACGTTAATTCATTTATAATATTATTAGTTTCGTCTTGTCTAAATCAATTGTTTAAGTATTGCTTGGTAGACAATATTTCTTGGCAATCGAAGCTTAGAATAAAAAGTTATTTCTAACACTCAACCTCGTTATGTATGTATCGCTATCGCATGAAGAGCTAAGACACTGTTAGTGGTGACTGCGGTGATTGAACCCGCTTTAACGGAGTAATGAGCTCCAGAGTAGCGCACGACACCAATTTGCTACGGGTCTGATGAAAAATGTCTCGCGTAAAATGTTTTACAAAGCCATTAGTGATGAGCCCGGAACTCTGAATTTACTCAAATCGTACATACTGATGTAAGTTTTTCTAAGTAATTGCTGGTGAAATATTTAACTGAGCAGCAATAATAAAATGATTTGATTTAACATAGACAATAAAAATGATGTCCCTAAATTTGCATGAAAAAAGACTATCTATTGATAAATGAAGTTGGAGGCAAAGCTTCTACAAGATTGTATACAGGAGTATTTAAAAATAGCATAAATTTCCAGGGTGCATGCAAAAACAATGAACCTGTAAACATTCTAAAATTGTTACTGGTGCATGATACTTAAATTGAACTAATAAAATGGCGCATATCTACAGTTACGAGTAAAAATTGTATTTGATCATAAAGCAAACTATTTTTCAAATGATGAATTACATTTCTTTTACGTCGAATTTACAACTGTACATTACCAGTATAAATTGCTATCTCAGAATTAACGTTGCATTCAAACTTGTAAGTGTTTGAGTAGTAAAAGTTAAAATTTTAAGAAAAACATGAAACAAAATGCTGTTTAAACTTTTCAAATTGATACCATAAAGTCATAAGCAACAATTAAAGATAAAATTGATTTTATAATTTTACATAGACAATAAAAAAGTGATGTCCCTAGTAATTTCAAGTTATAAAAGACGTATGAAATACAATAACAAGAACTGACAAACTCTGATCTTTATCAACAGAATAAGGAACACGTATTGTAGGCCTTATGACATTTTCAATAAAAAATTAAGTTATCATTTATTTCTGTATTTATGAAATAATATACATTTGCATGATAAATGATACAATGATGCAATAAAAAGATTTGAATATAAACTTAAAAAATACAAAATGTACTAACAAGAAATTTAGAACTTTTATGAACTATTGACAACGATGTATATATTGACACATTTCTTCTCAAATTAAGATTATACCTTTAAACGGCAGCTAGCAAACCGATTGGTTTGATAATGGTTTGTAATGTGTTGCAGATAGTGATCACATTCCTAAATTGGGAACAAGTTTGAAGGATCGGTGAAGGCATTGAAGACGTAAGCTTCTTGAGACGGGTTTTGGTTGAGATTCTCTCTAAGCCGACTTGGTCTTAGTTACAGTTCATCTTGACTTCGTAGAGTTTGATCGGTCCTCAGCAACAACTTACAAAACTTGTCTTTTACAAGAAAACTTCGCTGAGTCGAAGTATTTTTAACGGTAAAACTTTTAGACTACAGAAATTTCAGTAGGTAATCTAATTTTAAGTGGCATTCTTTAAGGACGAGAACAAGCCTAAAATATACCGCAAGCAATGTCTCTTAAATTTTAGGTTAGAACAAAAACTTCCCAGCCAATTAAAGCTTGTTGTAAAGTAACCCTAAAACATGAAGAAAATCATAGATGTATCATTGGAACATTTTGTAGTATGTTATACTGATCATTCAAACAGTAGTGTACTATTAGTTTTAAGTGGGTATTCCTTTGTTACGCTATATAGTATTTGTTCAACTATATCACAAAAGAGGTAAATGCAATGAAATGGTTGGGGATAACCGAGATTGCCCACTAAAGCTCAGCCTGATTTCATATTCAAACTCAGCACACGCAGACTATTATCCTGATTGCTGACATGGATTGCCAATGACCTTGTTTGTACATGACCAAGTCAACATGTCTCTTAATAAAACGTGTCAGGTTGCTGTTCATCGTTCATGTAAAAAGGGTAAGGTAATGATTGTCTTATAAGTAGATTTCAGTAGTGCATTTTAGTATATTTTTACCATTGGTTGTGGTTAAATCTGGTTTTAAAAATATGGTAGTTGGTTTGTTTTTTATTTGTTAGATTAATTCAAGAAGGTCAAAACAAGAATAGTTAAGTCGGATGAAATTGATACTTCAGAAGCTAACGACCAACATGTACAAACTGCACAGAGATAAATGCAAAAGATGTAACACACAGAACGGAGGATGCCTTATAATCTTATAATAAATTGAACTTTATGTTCAATGTTTTCGTTTCACGACAATTTAACAAAAAGGTCAAAGAGTCGGTTTATTTATATTTACTTACCTTAGGAATTTAACCCCAAAATACTACCACACATTTAAACAAATAACTCGTCGGTATGATTCTCATCCTATACTCATAATACATATTAATACGTGTTTGATATGTTCTTAACATAAACAGAGCTAACGATAAAATGTTAAGTGAAACATTATAACTGTGTGATTTCCGAGTTGAACTGGTTTCATTACAAAACGTTACAGCAACTAAGTTATTCCGCGGGAAATGACCAGTGGGAATTTGCAACCACAGTGAAATTACCGATCCAATCTAGAACTCGCTTTAGTTTAATGTTGGACTCGGTGGTTGTAAACATGGTGTAATTGTAAACTGCGGAGGTTATGTTGATAAAAATGTATACTGTTACAAGAGCTTGTCTTTGTTTGAAGTTTGTTGACGGTAGTGTTATGTCTGGGTAGACATATCATTACAAAAGTGTTTCATCGCTTTTTAGTGAACAAGAAGAATACAACTTTTTGTGATACGGAATCTGACCTTAACGTTACGTGAAAAGTAACCCAAAACACAACAAACATTGGAAAATGAGCTAGCTTAAAAGTAATCAACTCATCTTTTAACAACTAGTCTACAAAACAATATAACAGTAGAGATAGTTTTCAAAGAATATGTTGTTGTCTTAAAAATTTTATTGTCTTTTTGTCTCTAAGCTATTGTCTTTTACGTCATAAAGTTATACACCTACGTCATACAAGTTTGGAGCAGTCCTTTAATCAGTATATATTTCAGATTGAATTTCCAGAGATAATTCAATTTTTAAATTGTATACAAACGTATCAGCGAAATCTTTAAACTCAACATTTTAAATTTATACTGCGGATTGTCAATTTACAAAATGAAACCTATTTAAGATTACATAATTCTAAACTTAAACTATCATTAATGTTACACTTAAGGTAGAAACAGGATACGCTTGGATCACATTAAAATTATATACTTTATAAACTCACATGGTTTTAAAATTAAATTTTATTGCGGACATTTTCCATTGTTAGTGAGCAAGATGATCACGACGTTTCGGGATCTGCAATCTAATCCCATCTTCAGGTAAAGGCCTAAAACATAACACAGAACATTATAAAACGAGCTAGCCTAAAGCAATCAGTAAGCTAACCAGTCAATTTCAACTTAACTACGTGTATCTGTTAAAGTCAAAATACCAAACTTAACAACTAGCCTAGACAAAAACTACAAGCGTAAGACACACTAAAAACTTAGCTTACAGAAACAACTCAAAGAAGTACTTATACACGGTGAAGGCTCTCGGCAGAGTGTTTTTTCAGTTTTAGTTTTATGTTGTTTGATTGTGCTTGACTGGTCAGCTTACGCCGATTACTTTGGGCTAGCTCGTTTTCTAATGTTATGTGTTAAGTTTTAGGTTACTTTTCATCTGAAGACGGGGTCAGAACTAGAATCCCAAAACGTAACGATAAACGATGGATGCGCAATAACAGTTTAAACTCTGAAATTCTCCCCTCGTCAACAACAAACTTTAAACAACGAATTAAATTATAACACCAAGAGAAGGCCAAAGCTGTTTTTTTTACCTTGAAGTAAATAAGTGTTGATTTTAGGAAAATATGTTAACAAGAATTTAAAAACTAAAATATCATAGTATTTTCTTTGTTTACTAAACAAGAGTATTTTTCTTTTTACATACAACTGTCAAATTGAAAAACAGATTATACATCAAGCTAATTTTATTGATTTTGTAGCATGGCATAAACCGCTGAAATTCTAAGGGATAACATATCGAGAAAACTACTAAGCAAATTTAAATAAGTCAAACTGTGTAACAATACATTTCTTGTGGAAGACCAGTTCTCTATTCAGAGAACAGGACAGATTCCAAGTGGTTAGTCTCAGCACCACAACACTCCTTCATTAGTCTGTAAGTTCTAAAAGCCATCCATCTAAAGTTAGTAAATTGCATTTAGTTTGGTTCAATATCAAAGTGCATAGTTTCATGCTACAACAGCAATAGACGCAATTAAAAGAGGAATGCTTCAGACGGTGTTATGTAACAGGTTTAAATGTAAAACCATGTTTCTATCTGCTATTTGACATCGGAATTTTGCGTTGATTTTACCGAACAAAATTACTCAAAAGGCACGATTTTTACGAGTGTTAATTCTATTTACTATCCAGTTTTATTTTCAACTTTTACCAGTTACAATTGGTCATCCAACAAAAAATTACGATTAAACCACCCATAAAGTACAAGAGAACAACAATTAGGGTGGTCTGTCTAATTTTTTAAATTGCCTAAAACAACCAAAAGCTACCCAGGATAATGTTTAATGACCTGGATGTTAAATCAAATAAAACGCCTCATGCAGTTTTGAAAATAAAACTAGAGAATTTTAATAAGATACAAACTCAACGTGCTCTTTAACGTCCTACTACGATTCGTCAATTAAAACATCTTGTGAAAGGGAAAACTGTGCAACTTCAAATCTTTTATCAGGTTTACACGTTTGCAGTAGGTGCCTCTCTCTGGTGAGTACTTTCTGTGATTTATGAGGTTAATTCAAATTACAGCTCGACTCTTTGTCACCAACACAATCACTTTACGCAATAAAAAAATGTTAACGGGGAAAAAATGTTTTATATTATATTTAAACAGTTTGTATATTTTTACATTGTAACCTACATAATATTAATTTTGATTCTGCCCAAACTAAGTACCGGGGTTAGAAACATTGTAAGCTGACTTTTCTTTTTATTTATTTATTTTCATTCCTTTTAACTGTACACATTTTAAGTAGGGGAGAGGAAATTAAAGAAATTGTGGCGTAAAACTTGAACTTTGAAACAGATTGACAGTACTTCTTACAAATCAGGTAATTAAAACTATACATAATACTAAATTCTACCAATTGACATACTCTGAAAAACATCTCCTTACATTTTGGAAAGCTTTAAGATATTGAACAAATTAAAGAAGTACTCGTTAAAATATTTCAAACATTAAGTTTATAAACATTTTGGTGTTTAACATTAAAAAAAAGATACAATCTACTTTCTACATTTATGTAGGTACACAGGCTTATTTTTCCATAGGTCTCTTCCGTATCTTCTCAAAACTCTATTACAACTTTAATTTGAAAAAGCCAGTGTCATTGCGCTCATAGGTTTGCAAGGCCACGCCTACAACCAACCACAGATCAGTTCTGGAAAGTTCCGACCAATCAGCTGAGCACCTTCAAAGACGTTTCTAGCAATACGAGTATTGTATTTACTCTTACTGTCCATGTTCTCAATTAGATATCATTTCCAGAATTTTCCATACGGATTGCCTTTGCTTTCTGTTTTAAATTATCTGCGCATATTTTTACATTTTAATTACAATGTGTACTAACTTAAATACTACCTTCTTTTAAATAACAAAATAAAATATATTTTAAATTTAAAAATTTGTATGAATTTATGAATTTTTAATATCACAACATAACAATATTGTTGAAATAAACTAATAATGTAAAGTTGAAGTTTAACAAATCGTTGTTCTGGAATAAGTAAAATCCTACCTAATTTGAGCCGAATCTGCAGTACGTACAGTTTTCTCTTCTAATAAAACAAACGAATATTTGAAACGTTTCGAAAACCAATTATACGAATGATACTTGCGTTTATTCGGCACGATACACTGAAATTAAGTACTATTCAACTTCATTTACTATATCACTTGGTCCTAAGCTGACACCTTTTGAAACCAGGTAAAGTTGCGTAAAAACTCGGTTGTGCCTCGAACGTTAACAGTACCATCGGTTGTGCCTCGATGGTAAATAAGTTGTTGGAACGAGGAATGAACGATATTGTTTTTCGTTATACAAATAAGATTGAGAAATAAACATTAATATACCTTTTAATAATTACGTACTAATATTAAGAAATTTAACAAAACATATTTTAAATTCAGCAGTCTCAATTATTTTGATTTGAAGATACAGCTGTTACACGTATTTATTAAGTTACCATACCTGTTACCCTGTAAGTAACTATAAGGTCTACACAATAATCTACAGACAATCTTCAAGATGCTTGAAAACTTTTGCAAATGTATCATTACCATTATTTTAATACATGTAAGCAGCTTTTTAGTAATGAAGAGGTCGTGCTAGTATTTTTGTCCATTCAAATTAAACCATTTTTTATTAATTCAATCCAACATTATGGGGTTTAAGTAATCTTATAGCGGTCTTGATGCACACACTGTAAATAATGTTTAAACTATTAAACAGATTATATGAAAACTGTTAAGATGCTAGAGAGAAGAATAGCCCCATTTAATACAAACCATGTCATGAACAATTATAAGGATAATATACAGAAAAATCAAAAATCCATGACAAACTCATCAACATTTTCACATATCTGAAACAAAAGCGTGACGAAGAGTGAAGGACTTTTCATAAGCTCAGAAGTCAGTTTAAAACTTTGAAGATAATTAACCGGCTTGTTTCCTTTCCTTGCTAACAACACAAAGTTGTATCACCAATCAACTCAAAATAGCAATAGAGTTGTATTTTTTTGTCGTTACATGGTAGCAACGAGACGTCATATAAGTATAAAAATGTAAATAATTTTTCACATTGTTTGATAATTGATACTTTTATTTTAATGATATATAGCACAGATGGCAATGCCTCTTATATATAGATGTGTTCTTAAACCAACAATCTTTTACAATTTATTATAGTTACATACATATTTTAACAACATAAAAGTGTTAAAACTATGAATGTTTTGACAATGTTTCTAAAACAGCTTTATATCCTAGTAACAATAAACTGTTAGAATTGTTCTCTAAAAATAAACATCCTGTAAATGTGTAAGCAAGACAAGAACCCTAGAATATCATGTTAGAGTTAATGTATGAATGTATAAAACTAAAGTGGGCCATCCCCAGAATGTGTAGGTTTCTAAGCATAAAAGTTCCTAAAGATATCCTGTTTACCATTGTAATTAATGTGGTTACTCCTCGATAAATTCATATAAATGAACATTCCATGAACACACATCATCAGTACTTTTTAATAATGTGATCATTTTTTACAAATGTCTGTCAAAATCTAAAATTTGACCTGCGCGGGTTTGTTGGTGCAGTTTGGTTAAGGTTAAAAATGATGAGACATCTTTTGTACGGCAAAAGTAATTGCCAGTCATAGTGAGAAAGCTCAATATTGTGTAGAGGTATAACTCTGAGCGATATAAGACACTGAGACATAAACTAATGTCAAAGCAATAATGCAACATCTTCAACCAAGTTTGTATTGTTCAGAACTTTGTTCTGTTATAAGTTGATCTGTTTCATGATACCAGTTCCAGTATAAACAAAAGCGTTTTTAAACTTGAAACCTCAGTGTCATGCAATGATATTATATATTTTGGGTTCAAAATGAAACAATAATATAAACATTTATCGAAGATCTCAAAACCACATTTAAAAGTAAACCAACATATTATACATAAACTGACTTTTAACATTTCGCAATTTTCAATGCTAAAGCACTTCTGAGAAAGTATATTCACTTAAGTTTACAAACAAAGTTTTGTGTTTGAAACTTTGTCACGTGTTGTATGTCAAATCGTTGAATGAAGTCACTGACCTCTCTTTAGTTGAATGTTGTGTACAAGTCCAGATGTCTGCTTGGAACAGAGCCAAGCTAAACTTTACAAAACTGCCGTCATCAACACAAATAGTTTTCTTCTTTTACATCTTGTTTTGGGGTTTTGTCTTGACCTAAATACTAAGAATACTTACTTAAAGAAATGACTCGGTACTGGATCTATAGGCTGATCTCAAATAAAATATTGAATACAAAACATTTCCAATAGGTCTTTTTTATCCTAAGGTACTTCTAACAATACCTTATATCCTTTCCTGAAAATATATCCTACCTTTCACCTAGAGAAGATATTAGATGGTACATCATGTACTTCTTGTTCATTAACGAAGGAACTAAACCCCAAAAATATTTCAATCTGCGTTATACGTCTTTTCTAACTTATTAAGTCTAAATTCGAACTTGTTTTTATGCCATATTTATGTTACCGTTTATGTAGAGCTCCTACATTAGTTCTAACAGTAAGTCACTAAGTAAAATAGTAAATATGGGCGAGTCGTTCAAAGCTTTCAAACTATCAACCTGTTCCAGTTCTATAGAAACCTTCAAGACTGAATTGATCCAGCGCAATTAAGCGATAACCCAGTTGAATACAAAACGTAGTAAGCTGTGTTTGCAATGTGTTTCTGGATAATAAAATCTGCGAACAGATAATTTGGGCGTTTCCGGTTCACATTGACCAAGCTGACCAATGGGTTTATTTCAACATTCGAATTGGTAGGAATATATTGTAAACCGTGTCACTCAAGCTCTTAACTTTTTGATACTGAGGCTGCTTTTTTCGGTTTGCGTTTAAGTGGAAATTTTTTTCAAAACTTCACAAACAAAGGGCTTGCTAATATCCTGTTTATGTATCGAACAATATTTTAGTGTAAGTAACTTTTGACAAAACTGTGGCGGCCTGAAGGTATATTTGAGATGTGTCGACTATCCAAGTTTTGATTTGTTGAACTTACACGCATCCAAAGTATTGACTCAATTCTTAGTACGCATTATGATAGATAATATGAGGTTAAAGTACTGTGAACTTTGTTATTTAAGTCAGAGCCCATTCAACACAGATCATAGTTTCACTACGTTTACTGAACAAATTAGTTTGCTTTAAAACTTTAAAAAAAAGGTTTAACATTTATTCAAAGTATTAGTTTGTCGTTCTCTAATGTGATAAGTGATTTAGAGTACATCTGATTAAAGTCATATAAAAAGTATTGACAAGGTTTTGCCCTAAACCATTTTGTTATACGTAACCTTTTTCCAAGTTAACTGATTTAGTTGTCACAGTTTTTGAATGTTTATAAATACGAGAAATAAATAAAATGATAAAGACAATATTCAATATTTCTTGTTACGGCGTTGTCAGAGAAGAAAGTAGAATTTTGTAATTTCCGGTTTTGAAATAGCAAACTGCACTTCCTAATAAGTTTCTGAAACGGTTATCTAATTATTAATTTTCAATATAAGTTTGTTTATTTGTCTACTTGTGATGGTATGGTTAACAACGATGTCATTTGGCAGCTGTTAGAAATATAACATTTATAATATTATTACTAACGTTCCTTAGAATATACAAATACAGTTATTGATTGTTGATTAAGCAACCATAATACATTTTAATTTTCATTACCAATTTCAACCATTGCTGGTAATTTCCAATGATAAAAGATCAGAAGAGAACTAAAATAATCAACAAAAAAGAAAATCTACTATGATAACATGGCATCCATTAATCAATGGTTTCCTTTAAAAGCCACAATCTTCCTTAATTTTCATTCAACCATATGAAAAGATCACCGTTCACTAGGAAACCAACGTTCATGGTTATAAGTTCAACGCTTTATTAGAACGTCATGCTTCAGAGATCATATCGGTAAGCAAGTAGACTAAGAGTTTAGAACAACCACAAAGTAACAAACTCTAATACGACTAATGTAGTTGTGACCTGGATTTGAGCAATACATTGCAACTCGACTGCACCAACTATAACAGAAATGCGTCATCGCATTTGTCAACCTTTAACACTACAGTGTTTCTCCTGTGGATTCAACATTTCTGTAATAAAAATAGTCTTTTATTCTTTGAAAACTTGGTATTTTTAATTAAAATATAGTCGAGTAATTATATTGTAGTTTGACGCTTTTAAGGCAGAATAATGTATTGCTGACTACATCCGAGACAAATATAAGCCACTAAAAAGACAGAAGAGTAATAGTAATTCATAATTAGACGATAGGTTGTAGGCTTCAATTGTTCTAGTTATACTGTGAAGGTCTAGACGAGCTCTGGGCACACGAAACTACCTAAAACAATGCAATTTGATTTCACCCCTGGCTTGAAAGGGTTGTTGGCAGTTTCTGCAGCAATACCATTGTGAAAGCTTAATGAGTGAGTCATTTTAGCCCAAAGCTCAACCAAATTATCAAGCGTGTCGGCAATTTTCCATAGGTTTATAACTTCATAGCAGACAGTAAAACAAAATAAATCATTAAATGAGACCAAACTGTACGTTTTCTAAGTTAACTGAATATTTTTAAGGAGTCGAACAAAAGCAATCCATTTTAAATTTTATTTAAAAAAAAACTAGAAAGTGTTTAATTTTGTTAAAATAAGGCATCGATAAATTTTACTTAAGTTGAAAGCAAAGTGAGATAGGTGAAGAGGTAGTCAAAGATCTTGAGACATGCCTTTGCCAAGTTAATGGATGATGCTCTTAACTAGGCCGGCCTCTTAGCTAAGAAGACGACATATTTTCCCCTCCTCAAACCATACTTTAAAGGTAAGCTACACAGCTTTTATTTGGAAGAAATACAAGTATGAAGATGTAAGTATGTAGATGCAAATTATTATTAAAATCTTAGGCGTAACAATCAATAGCAACGTGTCGTGGACAAACCATTCAGATTCTTTTCGATAAAACAAATAAATAAATAAACAATATAGTTAACAGTTTTGTGTCAGTGTTTGTCAATGACTGTATTTGAAATGCAAACCCCCAGCTTTGTAGAAAGTGAGCTTATCAGATTAGATAAGAGGATTTTCAATTCAGCGTTTGTTATCTGGTGTAGTCAGCTATGAAGCTTACTGAAGATGCTTAAAACCAGACGTGCAAATACGTTAAGTTTATAAAAGCTGTTTTGCATAATAAGCGAGGGCATATTTTAATACGCTTCAGTGATATATCACTACCATTGTTAGGAACTTGGTTAAAGATATACAAATTCACTATATCCGGTTTCATGACCTATTCAAAACAATGACCTTGTTTAGTGTGCCTGAATATCCTGAAGCAAAGAAGATTTAAATGCTTATTTCGGCCTCAAAAGGCTATCGTTGGAGCACCATATCACTACACTATAATTATTGTTATAATTATAAATACAATATAATCAGCATATTCAACGTAAAATTGGTGAGGTACCTATAAACTGTACCTGTTACTCTTAACATTTAACTACCTACCTTTCAACTTTAATGATAAAAATCTTTGTACAGTTGAGTTTATCAAAGTACACAAGGGAGGTCACTGCATAAATCTTGCAACAGTAGGTTGACATTTTGACAGAACCCATGTTATGTTATTGTCTTTGAATTTAAGTTAGACCAGACGTCTTCCCCCTAACCTTTGCCTAACTAAAATTCTTGATATTATAATGGTGATATGATACAGATATAAATTTGTTGTTTTGATAATATTTTTAATGTGTTCCATATGAATCTAATGCTCAAGTTCACCGTTTAAAATATATTAAAAATGTTTGATGTATTTAATTTGATGGTGTAGTGGTGAGCATAACTGCCCGGCAAGCAGGAGACCCGGGTTCTAATCCCGGTTCGGTCTAAATATTTTTGTCCTCAAATTTATTTAGTAATAAATTAGCTATTTAGCGTTTATACAAATTAAGATCTATAATAAGTCATTTGACACAGTATTTAAATTATGTTTGTAATATTTCCAGCTTGTTGATTTAAAGTCACTATTTGACAGTCACATGTTTCGGATAAACATTTAGATTTAAGTACTTATTTGAAGGCAGAAATAGTTGGGCCGGATGGTGTAGTGGTGAGCATAACTGCCCGGCAAGCAGGAGACCCGGGTTCAAATCCCGGTTCGGTCTAAATATTTTTGTCTTCAAATTTATTTAGTAATAAATTAGCTATTGAGCGTTTATACAAATTAAGATATATAATAAGTCATTTGACACAGTATTTAAATTCTGTTTGTAATATTTCCAGCTTGTTGATTTAAAGTCACTATTTGACAGTCACATATTTCGGATAAACATTCAGATTTAAGTACTTATTTGAAGGCAGAAATAGTTGGGCCGGTTGGTGTAGTGGCAAGCATAACTGCCCGGCAAGCAGGAGACCCGGGTTCAAATCCCGGTTCGGTCTAAATATTTTTGTCTTCAAATTTATTTAGTAATAAATTAGCTATTTAGCGTTTATACAAATTAAGATCTATAATAAGTCATTTGACACAGTATTTAAATTCTGTTTGTAATATTTCCAGCTTGTTGATTTAAAGTCACTATTTGACAGTCACATGTTTCGGATAAACATTCAGATTTAAGTACTTATTTGAAGGCAGAAATAGTTGGGCCGGATGGTGTAGTGGTGAGCATAACTGCCCGGCAAGCAGGAGACCCGGGTTCAAATCCCAGTTCGGTCTAAATATTTTTGTCTTTAAATTTATTTAGTATTAAAAATGTTTAGTATTTAAATAGATTATTTTATTACAAATGAATATTCTATTTTCTTATTTGTAGCTAAAACAATATACTATGTGTACACTAACAAACCTATCTGTAATGGTAAAAAAATATAAATTATATACATTTTTAAACTATAAAAAATTAGTACGAGAATTTCTTTAAAAGTTTAACCCCACCAGATGTTACAAGCTTGAAAATATCGCATTGTTCTGTCTAAATGTATACTATGGTTGATCACTTTTTTATAAAACATATGATACTACTGACTACTGACTAGTAATGCAGTGAAAGAATTACACATCAGATAGTACCTTTCAATAAACTTGTCTAACCATCACTGGGAGTTAATGACATTAGTGAACTACATTTGGTGTTTTTTGTTATTGAAAAAGAATAAGATATGTTTTAGAGAGCAGAAACAAGATTAGGTTTGAACTACGATTGCATTATTTTACATATTTACTAGGTTACTATACAGTACGCCATTTGTACACACTGTATATTAGTTTCTCAGTTTGTCGTCTTGTTGGAATTATTGAGCTAATGGATATCTTGGCAAGTGATTCAGTGGAACTGCTGGTTTCAATCAGCCGCAGTATTTGAATATCGTGGTTTCATTAATCTTGTCCCATTACTGGAGTCATTAATCACTTGAATGGTTTAAACCAATTGTACTCTCAGCAAAACCAATTAATCTAACAAACCGAATAAAGTAATATTTCATTTAAGAAACGCCAATCAACTTAGTTTAAACACCTAATTATTTTTATAAACTGGAGCTATTTTGTAATTATAAAACGGTTTCAAGGAAATAATAACACACATAATTTATACTTCTTTTTATGTTGTTATGCGATAGAAGACGTTGTTCAAAATCAAATTCAATGTAAAAACTTTAAAAATTATAAGTTCTGTTATATTATTTTGAAGGGAGCGAAATATTATTTTTTTAAGTAAGCGAATAATTTAAATAGAAATCAGTGAAAAGCCTTTTTTAATTGTTATTCTACTTAAGATGCACATAAGTAATGTGCAATTAAATGTTTGTTAATGGAAGCCCTCAATGAGACAAACGCATTAAAAGCAGCATATCGTATATTAAACTCCATCACCTTTATGACGGCCACTAATCATTTTGCAACGAAACAAATAAAATTAATAAAGTTTCAACTGTTTAGTGTTTCCGAGAAATAAATTTATTGTTAATAAATTTATTGTTTGAACAGATAAGTACATAGTAAACATTACAGATCGGTTTTCCATTTGTTCAATGTATGCCCTAATTTGCACTCCTATTAAAGGGTAAAGCCAAAATGTGTAAATGTTTCTGAACTAATATCTATCAGTTTATAATACTTTCCCATTACACACACTAATCACACATTTATTATTGATTGTTATGTCATGTTTAACCTACTTTGGGTTACTTTTAAGAGGGTATCAAAAAAATATGTAGCGCGCTATGCAGAACCGGATTCTACTTGCAAAAGTAAGTAGAAAATGTCTGGTAACATTTTTGTTTATTTCGGCTTACTTTAGTCTGTATCCACCATTTTGTAACTGTTTGAAAATGACTAATAATTCAAAAACCCTTTGAGACATTTAAGTGAAACTCGGTATAAACCTTAATTAACTTCTTATTTACGTTTTTTTAAAATAATTTTATATCAAACTTTTCAAATTTTAAAATGGTGGCCATTCAAAAATTTAAAAGTATAATTCCAATTTGAATCCGTTTGACTTTTAGAATATGAATAATCACCTTTTTAAAATTAGATGAGTTGAATAAATGATTTTCTAAAAAATGTTATAAGTTTAACAATTGGGGGTTATACCAAGTTTCACTAGAATATCTCAAAATAGTTTTAAATTACCAGTTATTTTCAAAATTTTACAAAATGGTGGATAACGGCTAAAGTCATTTGAAATAAAAAAAGGTTACTTGACATTTTCTACTTACTTTTGTATGTAGAATCTGGTTCTGCTCAGCGCGCTACAAATATTTGTGACATCCTGTATATAGTTGACACCCTAAACACTAACTAATGTATTTAAGTTAATGTCAGTTTAATTTGGATACTCAAAACTGTATCCAAGTACAGTTTCTTGGCTTAAATAAATTAGGTTTATTCCAAAAATCGTATTTGAATCGTATTTATTTAATCATTGATAAAAATTTATAAGTTAAAATTAAAGACGTTTAACTGTTGTTCTCATGTTTGTTTAGCCTTTTGTAAGATATTTGAATCATAGTGTGATGTAGGGATTTATTTAAATTATTAGATTGATACCGGAACACTCTTAGTATACATTAATATTTCAGTAAAACAACATTTATAACAATAAGATAAAAAGCGTACACATTTTAACTGAAAGGTCAAGGTTCACAGCTTCCTTAGAGGATATCATTATAAAATTATACGTTAGAAGGTTACATAAGGCCTGACAATGTATGCTATTGTACGTCCATGATGTATGAGTTGTTATATCAATGTCAAGTTGTTATGTAAGGACACCTGGCTCACCATTGTACTCTGATGCATTATTGTATTTGATGCTTAACAACATTGTATTGTGTATTGGGAAGTAACAGTGTGTTAATAAAGTTGGCTTTTGTCAAACATAGCCTAAACACATGTTTACATAATCTTTTAAATGCGTAAATGATAAAAAGATAAAAAGTTTAAATATACGGTTACATTCAAGTCAGACTTACATATTACAAAGGAAACGTTTGGTCTAACTCAAAGCCAAAGACAAATCATAACATGGGTTCTGTTTTAAATTATCACGGTAATGTTGAAAATAGTTTGATTAGGCTTGATACACCGTTAAATTATTATTTGCTTGTCGGGTTTTAAGGAAATTTAATCAATTTCATAGAAAAAGGTCAAAACACTTGAAGGTGTTTTCCAACGGCATATGAAGAGAGCTGACTACTTGTAGGTAAAAATGTTCGACCAAACAAGTGAAATACGAGTATATTAGTTTTAAAACTATTGGAACCTGCCCAGTTAAAAATCATTTACTAACTTAACCAAAACATTCTGAATAAATAATGTTAATTTTTAACAAAAAGAACCATCAAAAACTAAGTTTTATCAAGTCAATGTTTGTTTTAGCGTTCGTAAATTGAATTGCTCACAAACATGGACCGGAAGCAGCCATAAATGCAGCCTAACGATGTGGTAATATCACTTCAAAGTGATACAACGCTACGAACATTACCCTTCTGCCGTCAACACTCATAATTTGTACAAGACTTTTAATGTAGGCTATGGCAAATCTATTTGAGCAACTTATTTACTCAAGTACTGTCACAATTCTATTAAAAACTGAAAAAAACAAAGTTTACTAGGGATGAACTTAATGTGAAAGATTACTTTTAAATTCCTATTTAAATGTTAATATGTTAAAAAGTAAACTGACTTAAAACAGATCTTACCAATAAACTTACAGACTTATTATCAAGGTTAAGTCAAAATAAATATCTATTTAAGAGTTGTAACCACATGGTCATATCTGCTGTAGAAATGAGATTTTGTTTTACTTTTCGTCCAAAATTTTAAAATATAAAACTTGTGATCCGGAGGCACACAGATACCAATTTTTATTCTTATAGGCCTAAGTATCCGTGGCGGATTGGTATCGCGTGTGCCTCCGGATCATTTTACTCAATAAGGTGGTGGGTTCGACGCACAAAGTACCACTTACAATTTGTAAAGTGACTAATATCTGACTTTAGGAAAGGTCAAAACATGGTTACAATAATTCTTAAATAAGACAATTTGCCTTACATTTATTTTATCAACTGCTCCATAAGTTTAATGGTAAGATCTGGTTGTGTTAAGTAGGTTTCCTTTTTAACATCTTATACGAAATAGAAATTATAATCTTTGGTTCACAAGGCCATAGTAAATTTCGTTTTTTTGTTGTTGTTGTTGTATATGAAGTTGAGAACGTTGTACTTGACTTAGTAAATGAGTATGCAACTAAATCAATAGATTTACTTAAATAGTCTTGTCATTCGAAACTCTAGTTTTGTTTTGAATTAACATGGCATTTATCAAATGTTTCTAGATCAGATTGGATGTTACCGCAACGTCTAAAATCAATTTAATTACAAAATCTATAGTCTTATCACTAAAATTACTCAATATGTATAAAGTACAAACATTGACTGTCAGCTGTAAAAAGTGCAAATATCTCTAGTAATGCATGGTTCATAGTATAAAAGAAAAATCTCAGTCCAAAATACTTGCATCCTTCCAAATGCTAAACAGTAATTCAATAGTCAAAAAGATTTTGAAGTAAAATGATGAATACGGTGATGCAGTTGTTTAATATATCTAAAAGTAGTTTTGAAACTTGTTTTAAATGTTTCATTAAAATAGTTCTAAGAAATAGTTATATGTAAAGTTATTGTTAAACATTCTATATTAAGGGGTTTGTCGTAGGATAAGAGCTTAAAAGTGAACTGATCAGATGACAAATTCATGTTAAGTTGCTTAAAAAATTTTCTTTGGAGTTTTTGAGCTAACTATAGTTAATTCATTGACACAGAATACCATCAATAACTTTTTATTTTCGTTTAAGTTGAATAATTTTTAAGTTAAATGCTTGAACCATATTACGAGTGGGATTATATATAAATTTCAAATGTATATAAACACGAAGGTCGCCTGTTGTAAATTGCTACAAATTGCGCTAACACGTACAAAAGAGGCAGCAGGACTGAGCGGCTAATTTAGTTACTTACACATTATCAAAGGACGCCTCTGTACTAAAAGACTTTAACAAAGGAGAACTCGCGGTTGAAACAAGAATTTCTTTTGTTCGGAGGAACGTAGTACTCGTATATTATGCACGCTTTTGTAAGTCGAACATAAATTAATAATACTTTTACATAGTCTTATCTTATACATATATTTTTGCATTTAGTGGTCGTTATGCATCTTAGACATCTCCTATACAGGTAAATGTCGTTTTCTACCAAGGCTTATTACCTAAAACATGTTTTTATTATGTTTGTTAAAGGTATAGAGTTCTAGAAGAAAGCAGTTGTATTCCATCAGCCCATATAAACAGTTAAATAATTATTCTCTCGAAGACGGTATATCAGTCGGTTTCTTACACTAGTTTAAACCACGTGACATGAGAACGAATAGTGCTCTGTGTATACAACCAACTCAGAATATACACTTAAGAAACCTCTTCGTTTCGTGGGATAGGTACACTTATGGTGTGTAATGTAAATTTATGAAATCGTGTGCGACTTCAGAGGTGGTTTGATCCCCACAAACACCACTTTAATTTGTAACGTGACTATATGGTAACACTAGTTAAAGATCGTTAAGTGGTATATAGTCCTTTGTAATCCTAACGTCACCTCGTTTAATAAGATAAACCTTAACTGTTACCTTTATAAATAAAACAATAAGGAGCAGAACACATCTTATGAGTTTTGTCTGGTCTTCATTTAATTAATTAATTAAACTGTGTCTATATTTGGGTTGTGAAAAAATTGTGATGTAATAAAAACTAATGCCTAATTATTTGCAAATTGTAAAGGAAACGACAGTATCAAAACATTCTTAACTGATACAACTGATCGTTTAATCTGTGGCGACAGACGGAGGACATTAAATATTACGGGTTTTTATTTATGACCATGATCAGTCGGACGTGGCCATATCGTCGTAAAGGCTGTATGGCTCTTTCCAGTCCATCTGATGTTAATCGTGGAACATCTTGCAGATTTTATGAAGTCTCAATAAACCATTTGTATATATAATGTGTATATTTTTAGTATAGATAAAAGATAACATTGACTTATAATATAACAAAAAAATTTTGTGCTTACATTGATGGATAACAGTTACAAAAGATAATGAATTTGTTTGTTATTTTAAAACCCACCGCTAATAGAAACAACGGAGGCGGAAAAACGTAATGGTTAAGTTAGTTAAGTTCAGTTCGTCAAAGAATTCTTTGTACCCTAAGTGTAGAGAAAACACATTAAGACCATTGTTTTCAACGAGAATATGCACTCATCATAAGCATGAGTATATATTAAAATATCTATATTTTAGTGTTACGGGTATGTCTTTATGACTTTTCTCAGTCAAACGTGGCCAGTGTGTTGTAAGAACACGTTTTGAGAACGTTTTCAAGACTTTACATACATACGTATATTATGTATAAACTCGTATGTTTGAACTACAGATCACACTTTTTGCCCGATTTTCATGAAATATAGTACAAATGTTACGTACAAATGTTAATATCTCGATCAAGATCGTTAACCAGCGGAATCGGGTACCGAAACCCCTTTCGGAAGGAAGTTTAGGCCAAAAGTGCTTTGAATGATCCAATTTGGATACAATTTGAAAAAAACGTATTTTAAGATATCTACCAATGTACCAAAGAGTATACAAATTCACTGAGTCGTTTTAAAATGGCGGCTAAAAAAGTGATTTTTGCTGTAACAGCGTTATAAGTAGTCCACAAAATTTAAAGACAAGTTGTATCTTTTCTATATGTAATAAAACTTGCAGTAAAATAGTACGTAGGTTTTAGGCCGAAGGGAAAAGCGAAAGTCTGATTAGAGCTAAAAGGAGTAACAAATTGCCAATTAAATTCGATTCCCTCATGCAAGTGGCACTTGTGTGCTTAACTGCATGACAGCCTGGTTCCTGGAATAATTTTGGAATTTCGGTAGTTACGAATGAATCGGGGCGCCGTTGTATGGGTTGTATTGCAAAATCGTTTGTAAATTTAGTTTTATTAAGTTTTACACAGTCTAAACAAGCCAAAACGCTGCATAGTCTATTCATGTTTGCCCAGCCTAAGTCATAAATACTTCAGCATAAATTACTTACTTTAGTCCAGTAACATTTGTACTATATTTCGTGAAAATCGGGCAAAAAGTGGGATCTGTAGTTCAAACATACGAGTATATACATAAAGTCATAAATACTTTCAATTAGGAAGAGGTTTTTAAACTCTAGTTTGGAAAATGAGTAAGCCTACTTAAAAAAACTATAACTGTTGATAAGTAAACTTCCAATGGATACAACTTTCAAATTGTACATTTTCACTTGTTCTACAACTATAATTGTACGGGTTCAAACGAAATTTTAACTGGAAAAGGTCAAACTACTCAAAAACATTACTTCACTGAAGAAGAAAAGAACAGCTAAACAAAGAATACAAATTGTTAAGTATTACGCTATAAAGCAAGTTAGCTGGTAGCTCATAACTTCGACAATTCCGTGAGAATGACTCTTTTAGTGCTAGTTGTCAATATTCTTGATGGAGGGAAACTGTGTTTAGGTTTTATGTCGCTGTTAGCAAAGTTGATATTCCTGATTCGATGTATCTTAAGGATTCTTACAATTCAACGTAAGCTTTTGATATAGACTGCAAAGAAAATCACCGCTAATTAAAAACAATTTAGTTCAATTGTGAAAGGTCTTTAGATTTGAAGTTTAAAAACCAAACACGTGCTTTATTTTAAGTAAATTAAAGAACCATTACTCGGGTGGGACTCTTGTTTACTGAGCTTAGGCCACACTAAAATCAGTTTTGGAAACAGGAACTTTTTGCAAAAGAAGAACATAGCCTATTATAATCACCAGTTATAAAATAATAAGCAAAAAGCACACCAACATATACAGGGTGTCAGAAAAATGTGTATCGCGCTATGCAGAATCTATGGGGAAATAATGGGTTTTAGGCTTTTTAAAACACTTTCTACTAATACCGAAATGTGGTATTAGGCTTTTTATTATAAACTTTATTTAACCTGTTTTGAGATTCAACCGAGACATTAGTAACGTCACTCGTAGTAACTTTCTCTCCGCCACAGAATAGATGCCAAATCATGGATTTTAGGCTTCTAAAAACACTTTAACTGGTATCGAAATGTACTTTTGCTGTATATTACAACCTTAATTGTAAGGTTGTAGAAATATTGTAATCAGTGGTCTCTATGCATGTCATTATAAATCATTTCCTATTTTTGGACATATAAACATAATTTTTATTGGTTGTAAGTTAAAGGAAACACAATTTCAAATGAACCAGATGTGTTATGTCATAATTTATAAGCTTCTAAATGCATAAAGTCAAATTTAAATAAATGTTCAAATTAAAATTGTTTGCAATGGTGAGGGGGGGGGGTTACAACCCCCAAAACCCCCCCTCGTTACGCCTATGTCAACGGGCTATGTTTAAAAACTGCGCCAAATGATACGCTCATGTTGCAATGGACCGTCCTCAGTGAACTTGCTGAGGATGCTCCATTGGAAATTATGCGAAACTTCTGGCGCAGTTGTTCAAAATTGTGAATATCGATGCAGTCTAGAAAGCCTAGCTTTTGAAAGATCATGTCGACCTAAATCAAGTAATAGTAGCGGTATGGAGTTCTATACTGAATTAAAATTTTGCAATTTTAGACTCATAATCTTCATTCTAAGATGTAAATATGCTCAACGTTCACTCTGAATATACTACCGAATGAATACTTACTAGAATATGCGACAATTTAAATCGGAGAGAAATCTATTTAAACTACATTAGTATCGAGAGCACTCAAACGATGTTTTAAGCTGAAGCAAAATGAAAATTTCAAGCGGAAAACAACCACCTCAAAGTCTGAAAAGAACATCTTTATAATTTACTATGTATTGCAGTCTTTGATTTATCGAAGGTTAAAAGTATTCCATCTAAAGGTATTCCATATAAAGGTATTCCATCTAGAATACATGCACAAAGACCATTCAATCGGTCTGTCATTACAGAACGTGTAGTTTAAAGGACAAGTGAAATACTTTCACATGAATAAACTCTAGCTCAATGAAAACTGTTTTCTGTCTCAAGTGCTTTGATAACTAAAAGCGTGTCATTTGTATGGTTTCAATAGTAATAGATAAACTAAAGGTTTTATGTTTACACAGTCACAAAAGATTTATTTAAACACTTGTCGTGAAAGAGCATTTGACAAACGGTTGTGTAGAGTGGTTTACTGTGTTTATTCGTATTTACCTTATCTTTTTAACTCAGTACAGTAGGCTATATCTATTTAGACGCTTCATTTAAACTATAAGATATCATATCGTTTGATTTTTAACCCTTTAGACTTTATAGAATCATATAGAGTTAATGTACATAGATAAATAAAGATTATATGTACTAACTTTAATCTTCTTATAAGTAACAATGCGATCTGAAATATAAAACACGAGGAGGTACCGATAAAGAAAACCAATGCAATATGAAAAGAATCACTTAGCTTTGAAACAAGTTATAAAGTAATACCTATTAGACAGTGCTCAAGATTCAACGAGATAAATGTAATAAAATCAAAGAGGATTGTGCTCGATTGTATTCTTTTTTGTTCTACCTTGTATTGGAATATTAACGGAACATCTCAGCTAAACGGCTTGTATTTAGTTAGGAATTAAACGGTAAATATGCCTGATGTGCCAGTTGAAATGTGAGGAAAGTGTAGTCGGAATAGGATTTGTCCTATTGTTTAGCCTTAAAATCCAAGTCAATAGGCCTACATGCCGAAAATAAGCTAACGCTAAGAAAGCTTTGGTAAATGTTGATTTTCCCTGTATAGTTAGAGCCAAAAAATCTGAACGAGAAATAATTCAAAAGGACCTACAATAGTTCCTTTGAGAGAGCAAGTTTCGGACTTTTCATATATGAGCACCTTAATTTCGAGCAGAGTCACCTTAATAAAACACTCTTACAGGTTTTAGTCAATCAGTTCGTAGAAAAACCTTCACATAAATATCAGGTTAAACTAGAGAGCATACTAAGGTTGCTATTGCAGTGCTACGGTGCATGGTGTTCAAGAATGAATTGAATACATTAGAAATCTTAGACGAAAATTTCCGTCCACTAATTTCCGATACTATTTTGTTTTTATTGTTCAGACTGCAAAAACAAACTGCTACTGCTACAAGTCTTGTCTGCCAAAAGTAAGTATAAATAAAATCAATTCCACCAATTATTATTATTATTGACTGGGACTCGGGGCGTAGTCCTGTAATCCAGCTTCATGGAGGTCAAGGTTTGAGGTTGATATAGGTCTAAAGTGGCTCAGATAGTCTCAGTAGTCATCTGATGATACCCGCATCAACTGCCACCATCGATTAGACATATCAGACCATCACCTGTGTGGTTCGGAAGTCACGTTAAGCAGTTGGTCCTTGTATTTTCATTGGTCATTGGGCTATTAATTAATGACCTATTCTAAGGAAGAGTCGGCCTTAGTTTGTAACAAGATTACACCTCATAACTTATTACTACCACTCACAACCCTCATCCTTCACCACATATTTGACTTAAAATACCCTCATGAGAGTGGTCGGCATCTCAAATCGTGATTTAGTGATTTATATCACGTTTAGTGGGCCAAATGAATTGGTGCAGTTTGACCATGAGAAAATAACAACTAATTGACTTAGAATTTTTTTTAGATGTAATCTTGTCTTGCCAATGGTAATTATTGAAATTTAAAATAACTATATTTTTAATCAGGGTCTGCCATTAACTGAGGGGAATGCTGGCTCAAAATTCAACACTTTCATTGTTTGTACAAAACTGTGTAATCACAGCTTTGCATTGTCAAAGAGGACGACTATTACCTTTAAACCTTTAGTTCTAAACACTAGTTAAGTTGTATATAACTTAACGTTATTAATTTTCAACTATCCTTAACTCTGGATAGACCAGTTTATGTACAAGCTTTGTAGCTATTCTGTGTAAAGACATGCACAGAAGACCACAGAGACGGGTAGGTTTGTTGAGTATATTCTGACATATATATCTCCAGGGAAATGTGCTGAGTGTTTGTGGACTCCACATCATCATAATGGCATATTCAGAATATTCTCTAGGACCTTCTTCACAGCTGAGAATATAGCGGAGACAGAAGATCTAAGCAGCCAGTATTTCCTTTATTTCTATTTGTGTAATGTAAACTATACGCTTTCTCTATAAATGCTTTTGTGTATGAATAGTCAGTCAAACTTTTCTTTTTAAAAACATAGCCTCAGTTAGTTTTTTTAAACAAATTAAACCAAAAGCAAAAGAAAAAAACGCATAAAAACTTAGGTTTGCGTGCAGGTTACTAATATTTATTTGATACTTTTCGAGCCTATACATTTAATCTAATTACAGTCAAATGACTGCCTGACTCGCCCAATTAATGATTAGGTTTTGCCAAACCCATCTAGCTTAGATACGCACAAAACCTAGTCTTACTGTTTTTATCTTTCTAAATACACGCTAGTTTGCAATTGACAAAATGCTGCTCCCTTTTACAAAAATGTTTGGTTGAGTACATTAGAGTTTGTGTTACATATTTTGGTATTGGTCAATTTTGAGTTTGCTGAATTTTTAAACACAAAACTATCAGTGCACGGTTAACGTCAGTGAAAGTATTTACAAACACTTGAATTGATATGTTGGGGTTTATGCTAATTTAAAAGTCTTATAATACCTGTTTAATTAATGATTTATCATCATTGATGAATTACTAATCAACTAACAGTGTTTCAACTGATGTTTTCAGTATGGTACTTCGTTAAGTTCAAATGAAATCCCATACGAAGCAGTGAACAACTCGGAATGTGTTTGTGTCTCAAAGGCGGTTTTGACGGTTAACGACTATTGACGAAAGCATCAACTCTCACTTGGCTTTTTGTTACCGGAGCCTTGAGCTTTGACCTTTCCTGTGGCAAACTACATGATTACCTCGCCCTCATGGCGTTCTTGTTGTGCAACCTAAAGAATGAACGATGTTTCTGTTGTTTTTTTACACAAACCGTTCTTGTATTTAGTATATAATTTATCAACTAAACATTATGACTTTACAAACTATTCAACCATGTTGTAAATAAAATAAAAACATCACTTTACAATATGATCTTTTTAGAAATTGGATCTTGATGCAAACTACTCGTTAAATAACAAAACACTGAAAAATATTAACTGTAATTTCTAAGTAATGTATCATATAGACCTGAATAACGGTGGAATATATTGAATAGTGGAAATCCAAACGGAATCTATATAAATCATGTTATGCATTCAGTGCTGCATTAATTACTCCTCGACAGTTACGGTGTTCAGAATTTCTTACCACCAAATCCTCAATCTATAAAAAATCCTATCGCGGATAAAATTCCTATACCACTCAAGGTACCACTGAAAAGTTAATGTATTTCAAACCAATCGCACGTTGGAGATAGTGCTGAGCTTCCACGCTTATGATCATTAAGTACACTCAAAGTACAAAACAAATCACTTTGCTAAACATAAAAGTATAATGACAAACAAATAACACTTATTATCAGCAATCCATGGTAACGTTAATATCAAGCACTGTCTAAAACTATCTCTTCACTATTAGGTTGATAAAAGTCAGAATGGCGGTAAGCCTTAACATAAATGAAAATGACATGCAAAAATCCAATTAACACGTTCACGAAAAAATATGAAGTTTGAGTTTTACTTAGACTATAACAAGTGTGTCAGCTTCAAGCAAATATTCGGTTTTGTGAGCGCACATTTACATTTTAAACGCTGAACCCCTTTTCTTTCTTTCTTAAATGTGGACACTTTTTTCGGTTCATATTAATTTGAGGCAGATAGGTCCAATAACATGAAACAAATGGTTCTTGATAAGCCAGAAACAAAGGTACCATTCTCTACGAGACGTGACTCAGTGAGGTTCTATCAGCTATGCGTCGTAATAAGAGTAATCATTTATCATTAGCAAACATTGTGAACACTAAAACCACTCAGTGTGGCAATACATTTAACTCTATGTTGTACGTTTCAATGGAACCCTTAACTATATGAAGTGACAACTGTTAAAAGCAAGAAACAATCACCGGAGAACTTAATTTACGTTTGTACTCACACCTGTGGTTGCTGTTAAGTCATTTGTTTTGCTTATAATCAATATTATTGAAACAACTCTTGACACTCTGAGCAAATTTATGGGCTTTAGTCGATATCAACTGTTGTTCATATTGTACCCTAAGTGTTGTAGATAGTATCGACCTCCATTATTTTAAAAGTCAGTTTGGTCATTGCCACTTTGAACCAATTAAATGAAAAGATCTTTAAACAGTTATAGGCTCATATTGCAATTTTAAAGTTTTTCGGTTACAATAGCAATATTCATAATTGTGATAAAACAGTAATAAAGAAAACGTATAAATATTAAGTAAGCCGTCTGTAAAGTTTATCTAAAAGCGTCTTACTTATTCAAAAATTTAAACTTGAATAAATTATGAATAAAACCGTCAACAATAGTTTACTCAAATGCTTATGTGACAGTATACTTCAAATGTTCGAATATTTTAGGTATAATTAGTTTTACCACAATTTAAATTTATACACTATCGTTTTAAACCTTTGATGTTTTTCTCGTTTAACAATTAGATAAACACGTTTAACAATTAAACAAATTAAACAAACCTAGCTCAATTTTTAGCCTCTAATACACTCTTTTTGTAGTTTTCGGTCTCTTGACAGGTTACACCAAAAGAAATTTTCTTTAATTCACATCAATTCGACGACACTTACTACCATGGTGATGACATAAAATATAGCTAATTCGTCGTGAGGATAGATTGTAAATGTGTGTGTACCCAAAACATTTTAAGTCTTTATTTTCCTGTTCCAATAGTACTTCTACACAATATTAAAAGCTGTTGGTTTTTTTCAAGAACATATCTTCTGTTCAGTGAACTCTGTCACATAGTTAGTGAGGTGGTAATGAGGTTACGCCTTGTTAGTCTCAGTCAAGCGGAGTGTGTCAATTATGACGTCATAATGTGATCAGTGACGTCAGAGCAAACGCCAAGTGCTCGCCGAGAGTGGGCTTAGTTCAAATAAACGCACGGTCAAAATCAGATCTTGTTTTGAGTTTATTTACTTAATGCATATCAAAGTTGTTGAAGGACTCAACGATACGAAAAGACGTGCACCTAAAATACTTCGAACACTTCAAAAATTCATACAATCAAATACATTGTCATATCGATACTAATTTCTCTTCTTGTACACAGAGTGTCCCAGAACTCGTTGGAACAATTCATATAAAATGGTCCCTTAGGTTGAGACTAACAAAGGTTAGTAGAGGTATAAATATGATAACATCAACATTTCATATAAGGAGCCAAACATCGTAAAATATCATGAAACAAGTAAAAGTGAAAGGTATATTAATTTTGTAAAATAAAACATTTTAGAGTTTTAAAAGTAGAACAAGTGTAAATAACAACATTTCAAAACTCAGCTGATCTAAAATAAATGCCAGAACAGTGGTAACACCACATGATACTTTATATCTTGTGTCAGCTGTCAATAGAAGTGCACAAAGACAGTTAAGTCCAAGTTGCATTCATGTAGTAAAATGCTCATTATGTCGCTTAAATTTGAACAGATTATTTTGAATTTGGTGTCATTAGTTTTTTACTCAACTAACACGTTTTCTATTATACCTTATAGTTTATACTAGCTGTGTACCCGTGCTTCGCCACGGATAAAATATTATAGTATCATGACTGTAAAGCCTTTTTGTACAAAGGCAGGCTGTTGCTCGGGTAGCCTACTGAAATTAAACTACCGCTCCTTACGCCTCTTCCTTCATTTTGAAATTGGGCTTAAAGTTATGCCTTAAAAACGTGTTCAGTGCCCACTTTGGTCCCTCGTCATTTATTTTGTGGATGTTGTATGGATACAAAATATAGCTTAAGACACACTGCGTAATGGGTTAAACCCTTAAACGAAGTTTCACTACCATAGTCTCAGCCGATTTTCAGTTATAAAGGTCCAATATGCCTTAAAAACGTTATCAGTGCCCACTTTGGTCCCTCGTCATTTATTTTGTGGATGTTGTATGAAACAAAATATAGGTAAAGACACACTATTGTGGTAAAACCACCGTATATAAACTACTATAACATAGCTGTGTGTATATTTTAAGAAAATTACAAATTTAAAATAGGCCTAAACAAAAAAGGGTTTTCTATATATCCTTAGAAAACAATTTAGTTTGCCTGTTAGTTCACCTTGTGGATGTTGTATGAGTATGAAATATAGCTATAGATACACTGCGTGATGGGCTTAACCCTTAAACATAGTTTGGCCGCCATAGTTTTAGCCAATTTTGACTTATAAGTGGTCCGAAACGCCTAAAAACGTGTTCAGTGAACCCTCGCCATTTATTTTTTGGATGATGTATGGGTATTAAATACAGCGAAATACACACTGCGTAATGAGCTAAACCCTTAAAGGAAGTTTCACCGCCATAGATTCGTCCAATTTTGAGTTATAAGCAGCCCATTATGCCTTAAAACGTTACAGACTGACAGACAGGATTTTTTGACACCAGTTTCGGTCTATCCAAAGTATATAAGCAAAAATAACAAAACCGATGGACTTTTGCAATTTACAGACAAAGTCTTATTTTATTTATATAGATAAGTGTTAGCTACCTTGTGAGAGTCATAGTTACTCCCGTTCCGCCGTTTTTGAGGATGTTATATGGACATAAAGTTTAGCTAAAGACACACTGGTGATTAGCTTAACCCTCAAACAAAGTTTCACCGCCATAGCTTCAGCGGATTTCGAGTTATAAGCGGTCTAAAATTCCTTAAATTCGTGCAAAGTGCCCACTTTGGCCCCTCGCTATTTATTTTGTGGATGTTGTATGGGTATAAAATATAACTAAAGACACACTGCGCAATGAGCTTAACCCTTAAACGAAGTTTCACCGCCATAGCTTCAGTAGATTCTGAGTTATAAGCGGTCCAAGATGCCTTAAAACGTTACAGACAGACAGACAGACAGACAGACAGACAGACAGACAGACAGACAGACCGACAGACAGACAGGAATTTTTTGACGCCAGTTTCGGTCTATGCAAAGTATATGAACACCAAATAACCAAAAACTGATGGATTCTTAGCAATGTACAGACAAAAGTCTTATTTTATTTATATAGATAAAAATTACTCCTAGTTATTAAAAATAACCACCACTTGGACAAAATACTATTTTCCTTGTTTATGTGTTTTTTACGTTAGGTTTCCATTACAAGAACAATTATACAAAATTTTAACGGAGTCGGTCAAATGCATTTTGAGATATTAGTTATTAATATTAGTTAAAAACATCACATAACGGCCATCGGGGAAACTAAGGACTTTGGACCCCATGTTATATTGTGAAATTTGTTATTATCAAACTAAGGAACAATTGAACTTGTATTGTTCCAGAGAGTTCCGGGACATCCTGTATATTATTAACAGAAATGGACTGTTATTTAGCTTCAATTGCGCGGTACATTACTGTTATACAACGGCTGAAAACAAAAGGCTGCACAAATTTGTTAGTTGCTGATTAGGAAACTAATGATGGCAAAACAACAATTAGCTGAAAGGCAAGAAACAATCAGTTGTAACATTCATAAGCCAATCGAAACAGCTGTCATTATTGCTGCTAAACAATGGTTGTCTATTAGTCTTGTTGTGTCTCAATGAACAGATCTGATTTCAACCTTTGTATAAACGTTTGTGCAGATTTAAGAATGTTTGAGTAATTTAAACAAGAAACGTTAACCATTAGTTTAAATATACACAAACCTTAAATGTATAATTATACTCTCAAACGTTCAACATAGTTTTTATCGTCATAAAAATTACTTTAAACGTTATAATTAATCTTTTTTCGTCAAATTGAGATTGAACTGAACAAAACTTACGTTTGACTTTTACTACAACTTTTACCCGCGGGAAAGTAAAATATACTAGTTTAATTTACATGTATTTTATTAAATATTTTTTTTTTTTTTTTGAATAAATACACATTTTGTTGTTAATATTTTTGACTAAGTTACTCGCAGCTGTCAGACGAAGTGCTGAGTCAGAGTACTTTAGCGTTTACCTAGAATCAGCATTTTAGAAACTCTTTGTTGCTGACACTCCTCGCTAAATACCATCGGTAGATTCCAACAGGTCGTTTAAATATATGACAGGGTTGATCAAGGAATTATTGCCTAACTTGGAAACGTTGGTACAAAGTCCTCACCCACAATCACTTGACCTCAACCTTTACCTAGCGTTATTGCATTGCTACTGGGCCTTTCACACAAAGTATGTAAAGTGTTATTACAATATATGACATCATTACAAATGCTTGCATATAACGAATTGTTGAATATATTTATTATTACAAATTTCCCTGCTTAAACAATGTTTGTCCAGAGTCGACGTTGTACTATATCCCTATAGATAACTATTTTTGAAGTTTTTTTGTTGGCGATGGTACAATTTCTGAGCTTGAACTATTACTATGGGTTTTCATAGTTTTTTAATTATCAAAATGAACACGATTACACGAATAAGTCGTTGGCTCTTTATTGGTTAAAGCACTTCCGTTATGTTGTCTGTGCGTAGTTAGGTATTATATTGTGTTCTCTCTGCAACAGGTAAGTCTGATTCACGACTGTGATTAATCATCCACTGTTCCAAACTGGCCAACGGGGCTGTTAGGTGGATGATCAAGTTCAGATGTTTAACTATCCAAAAAACCACAATGTTTAGAGATAGTAATCGAGAATTGAAAGATCTTAGGTTCGCCTCAATGCTCAATAGTTGATAAGTACATCGTCTGAATAGTTGTTATAGTTGTAATTCCAACTATTGAACCGTGAACTAACGGCAAGTCAAGCGAGTCAAAGCTGTTGTCAGTAGTTTGGTAAAAGACACGTGTGTCGAGTATTTACTAACAAAAGCAAGTGGTGAATCATTATCCCAAACTTTAAAGTTAAAAGAAACTAAATGACTGAACTGTCAAGACTTTAATCACTGAAGAAGTAATGGGCATAGAGAAATCACTGAGCAACACACACAACCAACTGTTAAAAGCCATTTCCGGAGTGAGCAATCCCGCTTTACACCTCAATTACCTTTTCAATATACGACCAGAAAACTGTTTCCGTTTTGTATTGGAAACTGAAGCCAGCCGGCGACGTTGTGCACACTTGTTTAAACCAAGTTATTTGTTTATTGTGACAAACATTTTTGTTGTTCTTATGTTTCGACACACTGAGTTCAATTTTATCCATTGACAATGATTTTGACACGTTGACAACTCGTTTTCTAAGCTTTAGTATATCAAATAACAGAGTATATAAATTAGGTTAACACAAAAACATGAATGTGTTTCATTGTCTTATGGAATTTAAACTCAAACGCGTTTTATAACCTATAAGAGTTATTAAACTCTGGACAGTTGTGTTTGCGTTTTAAAACATAATTTTTAAATTTTAAACAATAAGACGTATTAGACTTATTAAGAACGTTAAGCTATACAATACTAATCCACACATTTGGGTTTCAGAACTTGAAATCGCTAATACAATAATCAGTTAAAAATTAAACTAAACATTTTCACCTGAAAAGACATGTTAGGAGTAACTTAAGATACAAGTAAACTTTAAGTAAGATATGATTGCATACTATCTGTCTACGAACTCTTCGAAACTATGAAAATATTTTGTTAGATAAATACAATCTGCAAAACAGCGATCGCGAAGACAAATCAAGGTCACATGGTCATGCAATATGTGTTGTTAAAATCTGAGAGTGAGAACTTGGGTTAAGCCTGGGGATTAGGAACCCTCGTCAGTAAAGATCCTTTCAACACGTTTGCTTCCAGCACATTTATATTATTCGTGTGCCAATATAGTAAGCTGATACTTGATAAGCTCAGTTCCACCCCTGGACAAAGTTTAAAATGTACGACGTAGATCTGGGAGTCCTTATATTATGTGAGTTAAGCTTCAAACTTATAATAAACTGATCGCTATGGACCTAAGCAGGCTGAATGAGGACTTTAGTGACGAAATTACTACCGATCGTTGGCCAAGAAGAGAACAAACCTACAGGCTTCGGATCTGCAGTTTTGCGCGCTACAAAGGCTGGCAAAGGATTATGACGTGGTTGGTTTCATTTCAGGTTTTGGTTTTACACTGTGCAGAACTTTTCTTCGCAATTGGAACAATGTGTACAATATATTTTATGAATGAATTGAGCCGTTTTTTACTTTACACTCTTGACGTCATCACCTTACGTCTGTAATCAAATTATGACGTCACTCACGGCTTGCCTAAAACTGAATAAGTGAACCTTCACTGATAATTTGTATGTAGTATTTACTCGCGCTCATTTACTTACAAAAACAAAATCTTATTCAACTCGTTAGAAGTTTTTTTTGTAAACATACGCTACATATGTTTTATTAAAGTTTAAATATTTGCTACTGAACGGCCGAACTTCAACACAACACTACACTAAGCATGATTCGACATTATTAAAGTGGATTAAGTTGTTGAGGAAAATATGTAATTTATACTGAAAGAAAAGATTGAATTGAGCAGATTAAACAACAGTTTCACAAGTCAGCAACAGATTAACATAAAACCCTTAAGCGGTTGTTTCTGTGAAACTCCCTTCTTTTCTGCTTTCGGAAGGTGCAGAAAAACAACAGTGAGGAAATGGAATCTGTAACTACATTTTAGCGTGCCTCATATCTCTGAACTAATCAATGTTTCTACGCAACTGTCTTGTACACAGGTTGTCTAACTACTTCGTTGCATGTCAAGTGCCTTGTTTGAAAACTCTTCCCGGTAAATTGATAACACTCCGGTTAAAATGTTTCTGTGTTGTCTGTTTAAGTTTAAACAACTTAAACTCTTAGAAACATGACTTTTATTTTCCAAAAAAAAATCATGTTCGGTATCTTTGTTTTTTGTGCATTCGACGCAAATAGGTACGCACGGTGCACATTACTGCACGGTTGGTTACTTTTGGTTGTAACAAAAGGTTCTGAAAAGGATCATATAAAGAAGTATTGACACTTTCTGTTTTAGCTTTTAAACCATAAATAGCCTCGTAGTCTGTGTTGTAGTTGAAATGTATTGACGTGTTATTCCAGTTTTATTTGACCTGCGATCATATGATTATTTCAGTTTTGTATTTTAAACGTCCTTATGGTTTCTTCTGTTTTTTTAAAAATATGTAATGGTAAAATATTTAGAAATACTGTATGCCAAATCACTCTATGTTGATGCTTTCAACGACACAAAAAACTTAACAAATGCACGACTTCAACTGCGCTCTGATGGTTAACTGCCACTGGATATGATCGATGCGGAATTGATATGATTAATTAATTAGCGTTGACGGGTCATACTGCAACACCTGTTACAGCTGCTTCAAGACGAGAACAAACATATATAATACAAAACAGTAAAACAGGGGCAATCAAAGAAATTTTTCTCAATTACTTTCATTTTACTCGTATCATTAAACTAGAACCTTTTAGACCTAGAACCAAAACTATTTACAGACCGAGCAAGGCTTAAGAAAGTGAAAAATAAGAACTATTTCGGTGGCTAGAGAATACTATGGTGTTTTCTTCATATTAATTTCCCTATGCAGTGCGAGACCTAAACCAAGCATAGGACTGAAATGGCATTTTATTTTTTATTGATTCAATGCTATTTACCGTAGAAGTTAATATTTATTTTGGTTTTGTTTTTAGGGTTTTATACAGCAAAGATTAACGAGAGTTCGTATTTAACTTTCGTTTAAAGTCGCTTAAATATAAGAATCAACATTATGAACAAAATGCGTAGATAAATTCTTACTCTTAAGGTTACTCGCAACATTTTTATTGATAGGGTAATAAATTTGTTCACCTTATCCAATTGTAAACACAGCTAGTTTCTTTGCAATTTAATCCAATAGAATACAGGTTACAAACACAAAGAGGCACAACACTGTACGATCAGTTCAGCAACTGACCCCTCATGCTGACGAGCTGCACTAAGCTGGATACACACTGGGCGGTTTCTGCCGCGGCGGCGAAACCGCCGTTGCCGTCGTTGTAGCAGTAGTCTATAGACTTAAATGGACGCTTACACACTGGGCGGCAGAAACGCCGCGCGGCCATATTGCCGTTGGCGGCAGCTGTGCAGCCGTCCACTGCCACTGCGGCTGGCGGTGTTTTTGCCGCTCTTGTCTACGCAGTGGCGTACGTGACTAAATGGGCGTTTACACATTTGGCGGTTTTCTACCGTCGCCGCTGATCAGTCGTCTTTCCCAGTTGGTCCAAGTCAGAGGTCTTTGAAAATCAGCCTTTTAATTTGTGTCATTTTGTTAAGTTTGTGAGTTGTTTATAACATTTATTTATTGTTTTAAGTGTTTGTGGTTGACGAGTGTGAGAAAATGAGTGAGTTAATAGACAAAGTTTGCCTCGTCATTTCTCAAGTCTTCAAACAACGTACAAAATGCTCCAAATTCTTTTCTTCTCAGGTTTATGGGATGAATCCAAACAAGGCGATTTCTCTGCTGTCTTCTTTCCCTTCGACGGTACAACAAGTTGTTGCCTTTCCATTTAGAGTTAAACACTTAATAATATATGCTTTAAAAAAATGTGCAAAATACAATTAACTGAACACTCATGAAACAGAGAAGCCACAACACTAAAAAGCGATGAAGAACTACAAGAATTGTTACGTGGCGGTAATTTTGCCGCTCGATGTTTGGCGGTATTTTTGCCGCTGAATGTGTAAGCTCGACTTTTTTTCGAGGCGGCGACGGCAGTTTCGCCGCCGCGGCAGAAACCGCCCAGTGTGTAACCGATTAAATCACCGCATGTTGTGTTTTCCCTCTAGCCACTGCGAGTAGAACGTGTAAAGTACCGAGATAAGCTTCACGCCAAGTTGTAGTTGAGACTGTCCTTATTCTTGACAAACTACATGGAAACAAAAACAAAGAACACTGCGTTTAATAAGCTGAAAAATTTAAGTTAAAATTCAGTTTAGTTTATTTTCTTAGAGAGTTCGTATACTGAAAATTACTAACCGCAATCATGACACTGCACACTCTTCAGTCAGCTTTTTTGGGCGGTTAAAATGATTTACAAGTAGTTGGTCTTCGAATAACAAATGTCAGCTTTCCATACCCAGCTGTGTAGTTCACTATTGTCTTTTCAAAATTGACGATTAAATCAGTCTCGAAGCTTGCAAACAAATCTCGACTCCAAATATGGTATATATTTCCAAAAAAGGCAAGCTTGACATTGATTTAAAATTAAAAGAAACTTTCGCTAAGGCATAGATTGTCTTTCTTTACACACTATCAGTTAGATTGCCAACTTTTCAACAAAATATTTCACTTACACTACAGGGAACTGCAAAAGAGACGTTTGTCGCATTAGACTATACAAAATTATCTTGTTAATTTGATTGGCCACGAATCTAAACAAAAACCGCACGCCAGTAAATAAATGTACAGCATTACCTGGGAATAAGAGGCCGTGCACCTCTCTTTATGTACGAGACGCAAGAACATTTTTTTTTTCACGGAGAAGATTGGACTTTTTGTGCCTTTACACGAGGGGTATTTCGTCTTCAACTTGGTTTGGATGTGTTAATTCCAACCCTCACCTCCATAATCTAAGCACATAGTTCTATACTGTATGAAACTTTATACAATGAACCCTACGTTTTCTAATAATCAGGCTACTAAGTATTTAACATACAATTTAACTTAACAGGTAGTTTAAATGTAAGTTTTAAACATTGTTAAATATTGACTTAAGTTGGGCTGGTAATGTACCAACTGTACGTCCACCATTTATTGTATTATTCTGGTTATCTTAGTCTGACAGACCTATCCTAAGGCCTCAGAAGGACTCCCCGAAACTCAGGCAAATGAACTTAATCCCAATTCCGTCTCAAGTAAACATCTCCTGATCTCCAGAGAGGCAGTCTAATGGAATCTGTCTAGCAGTTTCTACGGACTGCTCACAAAGTCTACATAAAGTATTACTGTAAAGCCTTATTTTATGTGTTTCGTATGTAATACATAATATGTTTTAAATAAACATATCAAAACATTGCAAAGGTTACATAATATCATCTATAGTTATTGGTTTTCAGAATCTGAAAATAGTTATTTGTAAAATTAATGTAGTTAGAAAATACAATTGTCATTTTATTTGCAAGTCGTTAGATAGACGTTTCATTTTTGCTTGGTTTTACATTGTGTTTGGTAAAAATCCACAATGCTGTCAAAAATTTTACTTTCTCGTGTTAGCCTCTTAAATATGATTTTGTTCGAGAAAATTACTGAAAATTAGTTTTGATTTAAGCAAGGGTGTTTTGTTTATACGATTTTAAGTTAATATATCTTAACATCCCGAACATCAATAAATATATCAATCACAATTATTTTATATGGCTTCAAAAAAACCTTTGCAACTTAGGGCTTGCAAAAATAGAAAATAGAATTAGAAATATAACTCACCACTCTTTATACTCGTACTGTTCGTGCTTTTATAATTTCTAGTTTTTATACGTCTCGTTGTAAGGCTTCTTTTCTTTTAATGATTTGTTTTTTTTTCTTATCTTGTATTATTTAATATTTTATTATTACCAGAATCTACAGCATGTGGTAATGTTTCACACTTGCTGGACAATGCTTAGAACTCTTGTTACCTTTAAACCTGCCAGGTATACCCGGAACTGCGGCCACTGCTCTCTTTTTCACCCATACTTTATCTAACCTGTTTATTGACCGAAGAAAAGTCCCTGTTAGGAATGAATATCTGTCCCTTATGGTTAAAATGTTGACCATTCTATATTCCTCAAAGAGTTAAATCCCAATACATAGTACATCATTGCTTTTATAATGTATGTTTGAACGTGTCATAGTTATATTACCCAGTTTATTTTCCAATTTATATTGATTCAACGAATTTACCATTTTATTTGTGTAAATGTTTATTGTTATTTTTCCCAGCAATTCCTTATCGGCACGTTATCCAAATAACTCGTTTATGGTTAGCGGGTAAATTGTTTAGTGATTAAGATAAAAGTAATTCATAAGCGAATAGTTAATAGTCGATTTTCGTTTTCGTCTTTGGAAGTTTGTTTAATTTGAAATAATTTTTGTCTTGCAGAAACACACGCTACGAGCTGAAATAAATATATTAATAATCTACAAGTATTTAGGGTATGCTCGGATTATGGGTATGTTTTTAAACCAAGTTTATAGCGAGTAGTTTTCAATAGTGCGGTTATAATACAAAGTAAGTATACTTTTTAAAATAAGTCTATTATGTAAGTAGTGAGGGTAAAAATATAATTTAGTATACGAAAATCGGTATGAACAAAATATCCACGTGGGTAAACATGCGAATTGCGCAAGTGATATAAACCAGCTCTTGATTACGCTTTTGTGCTGTGAAATTAGTTTGCGCGTTGTACGTTCTTTTGTACTTTTCCCTAGATTGTACACGGTTTGTAATGTACATTCCTATCGACACCCTCATGTCAAACCGGCTTATAAGTCAATCCTATTAATTTAAATAATGATCATAATATTGACTCGCAAGGTACGAAATCAGTATTTTTATTCACAAAACAACCGAAACATTGATATTTATTGAATTAATATCTGGCCCTATGAAGCAAACCATTTCATTTTTTTACCGACTTCATTTAAGAAAACAAGATCAAGTAAGGAAACAAATATACATACCAATACATAAAAATAAATAATAGTATCTTCAAACTGTTTGTTGATGAGTCAAAATTTTACATTATTTTGAATAAGACCTATGCAGATGAACGAGCTATTTGATAAAACCTTGATACTTAGAATACTTTTGTGGGCTTTTAACAATTGAAATTAGTAAATTCGTCAGTTTTTATTTATAAATATATTTTAAAATAATTTGTAAGGATAACATAACCTACCTTTAGCTTGAACCACTTGCATACAAATACTGTAGTAGAAGCTTGACCACAACACAACGTTGCTTAGACAGTGCTCGGTTCTTGTGGTTGGTTTGGTGTAAAATGTGTCGGTTTGAATGTCTGTGGTCAGCACAACCCTCCAGATTCCACACTGTTATTGTAGAAGAATGCAGCAAATCTGAGTAGACCAGACATTACACAACACCCACTGAACAATTACTGCAACTTTGGAATACCAAAACCCTCTTGTCTGATGTAAAATGCTTATGAGTTGAAAGGTGTAGGTTTCAAAGTCACATGTTTTAAAAACTCTGAGTAAACGATGAACAGAAAAACTTATTTGTTCTCTCTCTTTCTAAAGAATTTATATATTTATTCTACTTAGGTTTACACCTCTATAATCTCTACATCTACAGGAGGGGCAGGGTATGTAATCCATCTAAGGATACGGTCAAACGTATCATACTAGTTGGTGAAATACTAGGGATCATAAGCAAGGCCTTGTTGGCGGTTCACCATAAGGTGATTTTATAGACCTTAGAGTTGAACAAATACTTTTAGACGCTATTTGAGCCACAAACAACGGTCTAATATTGTGATAAACGTTAAATTTACTACTGTACTTAGTACAAAAATTAAATCTTTTGACTATATTGAATTTTATTGATTCTATTGAAAATTAGCACGCGTGAGTTTAATGAAAGTGTCCTGCTAATGGTATTACCCTCACAGTTAGCAAGAAAATCATAATGAGACACCTGACACACACACGGTATACATTTACCGAGATTGATAGAGGGCTAATCACGCTCTCCCTAAATGGATAAACATGCTCTTATAGGCTTTTATGAGCCAATAATGCACATTGTTTATCGAACAACCATATAGAAAACTTATTTCGGTTAACGTTAGTTTTTTTTTTTATGTAAAATTCTCTACTCTTTATAATGTTAAATACCCTCTATTCCTTCTACTAACTCTGCATGTATGCTATACGTTGATAAATAAATGACTTATTTACAAATTGCATATTATCATGAAATACTAAATAAATATCATAGCTGTTTTTTCAAAACTAGGAAGAAGCCTGAAGGTTAAAAATTTTCACGATACTCGTAAAAGTTGTTGTAAATATTTTCGAAACAAATATTGTTACTAATAAAATGATTGTATTGTATTATTTGATACTGCAACCAAATCATGGCGCGTCAACTGTGACGATCAATTCGCAATTGACCTAATTAAATAATTGGCATCAAGAGGTCAAGCAGTAATACATTGATTGTCTGTAACTCTAGGGAGAGCTTGAAATGTCTGACCGTATAGTTAATAATGTAAATACGCAGTTAGTGTTGTCAGTAACAATTTATATAATCTTAAACCATAAGCTATTGTGACCAGTTTGTACTGCCACATATCCCAATCTAAATATGGAATTTATACGAGGTGTGATCCGGAAGATTTAGGTTATAGTTATATTTTGCGTACCTTATTCGAAGCATAATATACCTATATGGGTAATTAAAGTGAAAAATGTCAAAATGTATTGAGTCAGGATTGGTGCTCATTTCATGGTTCCGAGCCTAGGTTTTACCATGTTGTTGCATTAATTTCTCATTTTTCTAAAGGAAATTCGATAGACACTTCAAAAATAGAGGTGGATTTAGGTAGCTTAAGAAAGTTACGAGGATAAATACAATTATAGATATACTATAATCCATGCCGTTTACATTGGAAGGAAGATTGATGTTATTGTTATGTTTGGATGGGTAAAGTCTAATAAACCGTCATTCCACGCATCAGGTTAAGCTGAAAGCCCATACTAATTAGGTTATATTTACCATAGTATATATAAGTTAGAAGAGATGTGAAAGGTTTGCTAAAACATTAAAACACTAAGCATAGGAAAAAAATTAACGTTATGAATTGCTGCAACAAGATGGAAGAACAAATTACCCGTAAAAGCCTCGGAGTGTAGCCCCGAGGAGACATAGTAAAACTGAATATTATAATGGTTATTTATAAACGTTTCAAATACAAATACACGTAGTTGTATACTTCACACAGTGATCGAACCCCCATAGTACAATACACAGTAGATCAAAGCTCAGCTTTCCTAGTTAACTAATTATACCAACTAATAGGTAAGGGTAGGTAAACAAGCTCCCGCATATTGCACACTTTGATCTTATCTTGTCTCATGAATTCCTAGAAGTTGATACCACTATCAGTCTTGATATTTCAAACTATATTCTTTCATGAAAACGTGTTTTTATTATCACTAGTTTAAAATGTTTTTAGTCCAAATACTCACCAAAAATATTGAAAAACTTTTAATGATAGTTTACCCATTATAGAATTCAAAAAGATGAATTTGCAGAGAGGTTTGCATTAACTTGTTGCTTGTTCTTGACATTACGTTCTCTGTCTTAAAAGCATGACAGATTTTAAAAAAAGTACAAGAACTTATAAGGAATACAATAACATACAATATTCATGTTAAACAAATATTATGATTCACGACGCCAAGAGCGTATCGATGCTTGTTTGTGACAACAAGACGTTTAGTTTGTTTTTTGTGATGTTGTGTTACTTGACGGGTGGTGTAAACATAGTGTTGAATAATTTACCAGCTGCAGGATTACTCGCAATGCTACGACTCACGCTGTACATTTTGTCTCTACTCTTCCAACTAACTCTGTTTCAACAACAACATTGTTCAATCAATTTCTGCTGCATTGAAGGTTATTAGTTAGGGTCAGTACGTTCTATGTTCAGTCTTCTCTCAGTTCCCTTGCAACTTTTAATACCGCAGTTTGATACTCTACCCTGCCACAAGAGTGTAGGTCGGTCGCGCTGAGGATCAAACACCTGCCAGACGTTCACCCTTTCACCAAGTAGGTGTTACTGCATCATTGGGCGTTGTAAGGTTCACAAAATAGCTAAGTGAACATAATAATAATTTAACCTATGTAATAGTCTTGTTTCTATATTTTTTAAAAGAGATTTAATCCGTTTAATAAAACTGTAAATATATGTTTTGTAGTACATAATTAATATTGTGTTTTTAAACGTATATTATTAAATAAAATAATACCTTTCTAACATAAAAAACTTAAAGTGGAACTTAATTATTACCAAGCTTTTTCATAAACTAAATGGGATCCATATTAATCATAAAATACTATGTTTAAATTTAGTCTGCTTAAATTACAGTTATGAACGGAATATTATCAGATTAATTTAAGTTTGAATTTAAAATTTAATCTGGCCAGCTCAGTCCTTTGTGTTTTAATAATACTCGCAATTATGCTGTTAAGGAGGGTGATTACTATATATGGTAAATATTTTCAATAACGCTAAGTGAAACCGTGATAGGTTCTAAGATACGCCTCACGCAAAGAAGTAGTTACGTTTATATCTTTTCACACTGTAAGTTGTTTTGTAAGATATCGCACTTACGACAGTGGAAACAGCCAAATTGGTTTATAAACACGCTTTACTTTGCATACAATAATAACGTTCGACTAAACAAATAATTGCACGCCAGGTAAAAAACACAGGACAATACTCGTACATAGAAGAAGAAGGAGCTTATCTATGTTTATGCACCAGCTGCGAGAATGTAGTTTTGTCATTGAATTTTCAGGGAAACATCAACCAAATGCTAATAATTTTGTCCAGCCAACTTGCAATAATGTTTGAGTGGTTTTGATGGCCGTATAGTTATACGACAGTCTCTTATATTATTCAATTTGGGTTGAAAATGAGCAAGAGCTTTCATATATTGAGACACATATCTATAAGCAAGAACTAATAATATTATCTGCCTACGTTTAATTATGTGTTGGTTAATTTTGCACTTTGCTGTATATACAAAATATCTTGAAAATAATTGTGTATTTTTTAAATACAATTGAAGGTGTTTCTTTTTGTGCTTACGCAGATGAATATTTCCACTAGAAAACTACCATATTATATTTTAAATTTGAGCAAGTCCACGTTATCTTAACTGCATGATGAGAAATTACTAAATATCTATTTTCCCAGTTGCAGGATCTTGTTTTATTACAGTTACCTTGGTTGAGGGCCTGTAGATCCTATGGTGCAGGTTGTAGTCTAAACACGTGTTTCGCAGCGCTTGTGCTGCATCATCAGTAGACACACTAAGTCACTATTTACACTGACATTAAAACTAAACACTTTTAAAACTAAGAAACTTAATTAGAACTATTTACATGGTCCACGGCATTTGTTCACTCGTGGTTCACGGGCGACGCGTCGGGGGGCCTGCCGCGGAAGAGCATATAATTTGCGGAGCGACAGGGTGTGACTGACTGTTGATGAAATGAGGTCAGGGCGGGTGGTGTGGCTGAAGGGCTGGTGTTCGTTGTTCGGTCTCGACTGCGGGCGTTGACTGAGTTTGAATGGTTTTGGCAAATTTGAATAAAACTGAATTTTTAACGTCTTCTTTTTTGTTTAATAGAGAATCCCCGCCATGAGTGTCGATGTATTTAAATATTTCAGGCCCCCCGACGCGTCGCCCGTGAACCGCGAGTGAACAAATGCCGTAGACCATGTAAATAGTTTTAATTCAGTTTCTTAGTTTTAATAGTGTTTAGTTTTAACATCAGTGTAAATAGTGACTTAGTGTGTCTACTGATGATGCAGCACAAGCGATGCGAAACACGTGTTTAGACTACAACCTGCACCGTAGGATCTACAGGCCCTCAACCAGGGTAACTAAGAAATTACCAGCGTTTCTGGAACTATAATGGATTACGCAATAAAAGTGTAGCTTTAAGCTTAAGAAAACTGACTGTAACAATGGGCATTGCACTAAATTACTTAGGCTGTAAATTGTCCACATTTAAGTTTGCGACTTAAAATAATAAGAAAGTTGAAACGCTTTATCTTACGGCTTACTGTTTAACAAAATGTTGTAAGTGCCTACAAAATTATCTCTACTTCACTGGAAATAAAATCGAGTTGCAACCTTTTCTGACAACAGTTTTTTCGTTGTTTGAACCAGTTTACATCAGTTCTCTCGATATTAGTTTTCTACCTCGTATGTTATGAATAGAGACAAGAAATGTGTTCTTATTTTGCCTTGTGAATACTTCCATGTTTGAATATTAATCCTTAGCTCTTAGATATGCATATAGTTTTGTTGACAGTTCCCAGTCACTAATATTTCGTGGAAAATATGCCTATACTAAATGTAGTTCTTTTTATTAAACTATGAGTTTAAATTAAAACTTTAAATAATTTTGAACACAAATTTTAACTTTACTTTGTAGGGAAATGTTATAATACATAGTTAAACAAAGACGCACAGTTAGGTTAACACAGTTTAAGTTAAAGAAATAAAAGTATTGCCTTTGATTGGTGAAACATTGTACACTACTTGTTTAAGTATCAAAATTAACGCCAAAGTCATTACGGCCGTTTTAAGTACGACACACGTCCTGATGTATTGGGAAAACTCAGACTAACAGGTAAAAAACGTTGGCGAGCCTATAATGTTTCAAAAATCATCTTCTGCAAGTAATAAAGCATATTATATTATTTTAATATGTTAATATTTTCTATATACAGTGAACCAATCGAGACTTTTAGATTTAATGTCGAAAAGGACAGAGTTGTAGAAATAATTATTTCTAAATGAATAAATTATACAACATGGGAATATAAGGGTCAGGAACCAATTGTAATTTGTATCATGACTTTCACAGTTACTCACAGAACTCATTTATTACGTGATGTGGCGGACAAAAACATGTGTATAATGTCAGATACCACTGGCAATGACGTAGGCCTTATCTCTTGAATATCTGCGTATGCGGATAAAGTCTGGCCTTTTCAGTCAAAAATGTATTCTATTCATTTTAGAATTGAGTGTTTGTTTACTTGTCAGGAAAGCGTTTTATGGTTATATTTCTCATGACTGTGGTTTAAACTCTAAATATAATCAAATCATTTGCATAATACAGTTCGTGTCAATATATAAATACTTTCAATTTATCAAAAATAAACAAGACGTTTTTAAATACTCAAGAGACTATACTCGTATTGCAGTTTATAAGTCACAAATGAGACAAAAATACAATACATATTTTCGAGTATTTAGCCATTTGGTGGACTCATAAATTATTTTATTTAGCGTGAGAGTCGACTGAATTGGTTTAAAGAACATTTTATCTTTATGGCTGGCACGAAGCCATAACTACAGTTGTAGTGCCAGCACAATTGCTTTTGAGACTCTCTGGAAGAGAAGAGTTCAATAGTTTAGTAAATTTACATTGTGCTATTTTCCCATTTGCTTTGGCATTTTAACCATTTCAATTCATTTACGAACAATGGAAAACAAATTCATAAAGAATATAACATTACTTGTGGTAGTTAAAAACAATTTATAAATAAGAGAATGTTCAATTAGTGAGTTTCAAAACATAATCTATGGGAGTATTCGTGGAAGTTATGTGACTGATGAAAATCGGGGTTTGATTACGCTTTTGTTTCCGTGAAATTAGTTTGACGTTTTGTGCTCTTTTCAACCTAGCGCCATATTGCATAGGGCTTGTAAATTATATTGAAATCATCTAATAACTGTCAAACAGGATTTCAATGTCAATCTAATCAATTTAACTCACACGCTTAACAATGACAATTACCAATTATTCATTTCATTATCAAGCAGTTTTTTCGAAACGTTAAATCATGTACTTGTAGAACTTACACGTTTGTCTTCATCTTTTATAGTAAATGTTCATGCAATAAAATATATTTATTTATCTATAGAATATTTAATAATACATACAACATCCAATAAAAAGTCTGAAGGCGAAGCATGGATGTGAGCGTAGCTAAATGCCTTTAGTCTCCCGTGGTAATAGAGCACAAAATGCTATGGCCAAAGGCTGAAGTGAGGTAGTAAGCGGAGTAAATTAGAGTTAAAATTAGTGATTTAGTGTAACAAATATTGCAAAGAAAATGTGTTTTATTCACTATAAACTGCGTGTCGGCTTGATTATGTATTTAGCATATAAAATGGTGAACTCATGGGAAACAGTACAGTTTACCAAACGACACAATCATTGATTTTTTAGAAACATTTAGGTAAATATAATCACAAAAATTTAATATTAATTCCCGTAGCGTAGCACGGGTATTGTCAACTAGTTGTATTATAAAGCGGTACGCAACGTTTCGTAATGATCGGTTTACGCATTTCAAAAATAACAATTAAAAGTGAAAACAAAATGGTGGCTAGCAAATAAACAAGGCATTGAAAGCATTTCTGGATCAATGTTTTAAGGTAAAACTTGTTTGTCTCTACCCAAGAACAATTTATTGGAAAGGGGTTCTGAGACACTCTGTATGTATTAAAGTTCTAGAACGGTCTCTAGTTTCAGAAATATAATCCCATGGATGTGCGGACACTGTGTAGTTCTGAGAATAATAGACAACAGCCCAGCACACAATAGTGGCGCACTTTCAGCTAGTTTTAAGAGGGTAGATTTCGGTCGCGGCGCACCTAGGGTTCTCTCCTGTGGCTACCTGAGTTTTGTGGCGCACCTCCGGTGCACCGATTCTAAACCCTCATATTTGTACTATCTTTGTTCATGTATGAACCTAGTGGAACAGGAGAAGGTACATCAACGCCGTTTTGAAAAGCTAGAAATTCTTTGCGTCCAACTTTGCTTCAATCTTTTGGAATGAGTTCCTTTTCCTTTAGCAGTTCAGGGTGTCTGGGCTACTTCATTTATATTAATCTTTATCTTTTGAATAAAACTACTTCGTTCCGACCAACTTTACAATCTAACACTATTTGCTACTTCTCTATCATAAATACCACTTGTTATATTCTTTATATTTAGCCTTTATTACAATTGAAATAAGTTACATAAAGTTCAAAATGTTGCTTTTTAGTCAAAAAGGAAAGACCTCATATTCTATTTGATCACTTTCAAAAAGGAACCGACATAACCTAATTACCTTAAAACCACCTTTCTCAAACAGCAAAAGCTCTGTTGGTAATTTTAACCTAAAATGGGTTGGTTTGAACGCAGCACAATTCTATGGATTCCGCACGCCACTTTTTTTTGTTACCGCTGCTGAAGAATTCAGCAATCCTGAATGAGACAGACATTGCCCAGAACACTTACTGTTAGCTTGGAAACTACTATTTTGCAAACTAGTAAAAGAACGCAGATGAATTAAAACTATAAATGTTCAACAACCATGTGTGTATCTATACACTTATCTTATGCGCTTCTATTAAGGGTTACTTAATTTCAATCAACTGCCAATTTGTACTGCGCAAAGGTAGAAAGCTTAATTATGAACTATTCTTCTGCTTTAACCAAGTCCTGTAAAACGAGATGTCCCTTGAAGGGTATGGAAATTTTAAAACTTTGGGCTTCCCCCGAAAATTTCATTTTGGGAAAATGAAAAGAAAACAACCTGTTGTGTTGATAAGCTCAGTATAAGTCTAATTGAAAATGAATAAAATAATTAAAGCCTAGAAATTAAAGCAATAGTGTTGGAACTAGTCAGGAAAAGTTGAAATGTATCGAGCAGAAACACACAAAAGAACTTTACTTAAATAAATAAACATGGTAATAACATTTTACGTTTAAATACCCTGCTTATTACAACAATCATTAGATCAATGTTCATGCTCATACATTTTTAGTTATGACGCACAACATCATTAAGAACAATCATCTAAGTTCGGCAATACAGAGAGGCAACGAAGTTGGGCAATTATCTCTATTGATGGCCACACTAAGAGCCCTGTGTTTTATTCCGTTGCCTAGTTATCAGAAACTACAAAACAGCTTTTACTTAAAGATGTTCTTTTTTGGAAAGTTTGCATTTAGGGTTACTTTGATTATAACTATTTAAACAAGAAAATATATGGTACATAAGATCATTAAATATAACCTTTTTCAACCTATACACGAAAAATATTTTTATTTTATTTTAGGTTATACTCAACACATTGTTAAATGGCTTGTATTTCCATTTGTTATTCAATTGTTTTTTAAAAGCAAGCATCATTTGCACTGAACATGTTTCAGACTCACACCTTAAAATTGTTAATTATGTATTGTACACTTGTATAGTATGTTTTTTTCATAAGTATGAGTAAATATCTTGTTATCTTTGTGGTTGGAGACACCTTTATATTAATATGTTTTTAGGAAAACTGCATGGTATGCTAGTATATTTGAAGTTATAGTTGTTGGGAAGTTAGCAGAACCCTGTAGGCTGGTTTATAGTACCGTGACTATCTTCAGCCCAGATAGCCCAGATTGTTAGTGTGGTTTACTACTCGAGATTGAGCAGTTGGGTTAGGGTAAGAGTGTAGGGTTTTCAGTGAAGTAGGGTTGACGAAGTTCGGCTAGTATTTTGTATTCAAGAACGTGAGATTTGTAACACATTAAATAAGGCTCTAATTGTATGTGTGTAAGACATGCCAGTATCTTGATGTAAATAACTGCTGTGATGCACACTTAATGGTACCTCGTACAGACGGTACTTGGAGAGAACGCTACAGTGGCGCTAACCTCCTGCAGTGTAATGCTCTCTCTGCTATATAGAACTTACTACAGCAGACACATAGGGTAAAAACTCCTCCCCTTCACCAGCTTATGAACACTTATAACTTTTGATCGACAGCGTTTTACATAATCAAATTACTGAACAGTATAATAATGTTTTCTAAATATATCTTAAACTTCTAAACTTTTAAATGCTACTTTAACCAGTTAAGAACTGCCAGAAACGTAATATTTAATTATTTAATTTGTTATAGATCTTATCAGTTATCCTGTCGGTTAACCCTTGCACTACCCTAGGTAGAGCTTGAAACACGGGGTTATAGCTTCCTTTGAGGATAGCACAATAGTTAACCTCAACTCTCTGATTGATTAGTTTGAATTTAGGATAAAATAAGAATACCTTGAGATAAAGGTAAGCTATTAAATTTAATTTGATAAATGCTCGCAGTGAGGGAACACAGGGATTAATTACAAGAGATGAGAACCGATATTGAGAACAGGCTACAATTCAAAACTTGTTTGGTGACGACTGAAGATTAATTACAAGTAAAGCTTTAAGTCAAAAATGTAAATTTAAAATAGAAAACTGGAGCTGAATGAAACGTTAATTAGATTAAGTCATTAATTAGAACTAAGCTAAACTTTAAATAAAACTAATAAAATTAAATGAATGAAATTTTAATTAGTTGTGAAGGGTATTTAGGTTTTCCCCCTAAACCCTAGAGTACCTAACTTAGGAGAAGCGATCAACGAAAACTTGAAGCTGATGTCCTCCTGAAGTCGGCCCTGGAGCGGGGCGAAGGTCTCAGTCAGAGATGATGAAGAGACGCTAGAGGTTAAAGACAGACTGCCCGCTCCCAGACGGCTGTACCCCGTAGGTCAACTGTGCTGACGCACAAGTATTGGAGTCCACTGTCAGCAATCAGCACTGCCAGCACGAGGCAAGTAATGCCGATGTGAACCACTGCGATACACCGGTACATGTTATAATCCATACATAATGTATTAAACGTTATTTTGTTTAATTATTTATAATATTATTTTATAATAATATTTTGTTCCAAACAATGTATTTCACGCATAATAATTATGTCAGAACTATACTTGTACCTACTTAATAAAACATGACCCGCTATTGAGTCTAAAATATAGTTTGCGATTGCTTCAATACTACGGTTAAAACATACTGAATATTCGGCTTTTGCCTTTGACTTGAAAAGGGTAGGTTTTGTTAAACAGTTGCCGTATTCAACTGTGCTTGGCAATGTTGGGAACTGGAATGCATTGTTAATGAGACTCAAAGGAGCAACGCTCCCATTGTACATTGTGCTCCTGAATATTGTACGTAAACCCTGCGATCACTTTTACTCCCACAATAAACAAGATTCTACACACGTTTTGAAATTAGAACTCATTGCTTATGTAATTCAAGCTCAAAGACACAACAAAGAACTAAATTTTATTTGTATTTGGTTTAACTGTTTTAAGATAAGTAAAACAAGTAGGTGTTGTGTACATATATACTTTGTAACAGCATTTTCCTAATGTTTAGCCATTTTTAGACGAGAAATGACATGTCTATGAGTAACTAACCCGTTCGAACCCAAGGTTTTACTTGATCTTTAGTTTCATTTAAAAGCCTTAAGAATAATGAACCTGGGCAAATCAAAGAACAGGGATTACAACTAACAATAATACAAATGGCAAAGAAATAACACCACCTAAAGGAAACACATTTGATATAGAATGCTTGCATGAAGGTCGGAATATTTATGATCTCATAAGGTATTTTTTTTGCTGAATTTAGGATTCCCACGTTACTTGCGTGATATGTGCATTACAAAACACATACGCCAAGTTGCTTTAAAAGTTCAACACTCTTATAAGTGAAACATGTTTGAAAAATAAGTATTTTTACCAATGTAAAAAATGAGTCAGACTTGGACAAAGAACAAGTAAGACAAAGTAAGAACAAAGAACAAAGTAAGACAATGATGTTTATTGACAAACAATTAACATTATTATAGATTAAGTTTCCTTAAAATTTTCAGATGTTTGGTTCTATACTAGTGACTTTATATTTTTTCATTTTTTTGTATTGTCAACACAAAGAAAATTTGTAAAATGACGAATGAATTGTTATTGTTATTATTGTTATGTTAGAATTAGGGTTTTACCACAAAAAGTTTAACTTTCAGCTCTGCCGCAAAGCTGCTGTGCTGGACACGCCAAAGTGTAATTACAGGATAACGTAGTCATTGAGTTCATGAGGCCGACGCCTTAACTCAAAATAAAATACGACAACAAAATAATGTGACATTTGTGTAAGTATACCCACGGGTAAAAATTAAAGTTGTCATATCAGAAATTTTCAGACTAATGAAATTAGTATTAACTATATAGAAAGGTTATGAATATACAAGTTCCTTTGTCTAGAAAAAAAACATTTCTAGTAGTTTTTTCAATTACTATTCCCTTTTTTGAACCAGTTCATGTTTTAGTGTCTGTTTACGTTCCGCCTTCATACAAATCATATAAAATAAATATTTCTACAAGAAATATTGTGTATAAAAAAGCATGTCTGATCATATGTTTACATATAATGCTTTCCATGTGACAACAGTACAAATAATATGAATTTTATTCCGTTGGAGGAAAACAAGAACAAGTCAAAGATCGAATTATGTGTTAAGGCAATGCGGAAAAGTAGGATAAAGATTTCGTTTGACCACACGTAGGAGGCATCTTGCTCGTCCACTGAGAAGACGTCGTCTGTGGTTGGGCTCCTGCGTTCAGAGTTTAGTACGCTCCAAGGTGCTTGGACCTCTTGAACATCGACACCTTCAGACAAGAAGCTACGGGGATTGTAGACACATTGTTGGAGCTATCTTGCATGTTCCATCAAGATACCAGGTTCTTTATCGAAATAAAGTACGTAAATATTCTGTGGTTGTGACCACATTGCAGTTCATAGTTTTCATTTTCATAAGAATCATAAATTAAAAAATGTTCTCCGATAAAAGTTTTACGGAATTGATCAGGAACTGCATGTAAGTCTAAAATGTGTTAAGGATTAGGAAGCATACGCTTTACACGTTCTTGATATTATGCCGGTCTGGCTGTTCAGCTAGTATAGTTGTAGTTGACACACCTTGCAAAGTCCGCATGATTTGTACGGGAGGTGCCTCAGGGTGTTCAGATGCCCTCCTTTTAATTTGTGTAATAATTTAAAAGCTTCTTCCTCTTCTACGTTGGGTGCATGTGTATGGAAATTCACGAAATGACGACACATTAAAGGTGTGACACCATCACCATCCGTAATAGCTCGCGCTGAGCACTGACCTTGATTTCTACATCTCCAACAGCGCACACTTTTGTTGTGTGAATGTTTGTATAGCAGAAACTCAACGTGTAAGTAGCTCGTCATGTCTGATTGTATTACCATCCTAACGATGTATGGGTAAATGTTGTGATGTGTGTTTACTAGTTAACTTGTTCAAATGTAAAACGTGTCAAATATATTGTAACCAGAACTATAAGAAACCAGAACTATAAGCCAAATATATTTGGCTTTGGAACTTTGGATTGGAACTTTTGACCCCTTACCGAAGCACACTGTTGCCGTCATATGTATGTCGTGTACTTGCGAACCGAACAAGGGATGAACACCAGTGGTCGATTGAATTCAGAGTTTGATTTTATTTCATTCAAACTAGTCCAACTGTTTTCGATATGTATTTTATGTTCTGAGGCAACAAGTTTAATGTACACAAAACATAACATTAAACATAGAAGTAGAAAGTTATTTATTAACTTACAAATAGCCTGTACTTACCGGTGTAACATGAAAAACACTAATCTAGGTTCTTAGAAGCTAGTAAGTAATGCATTTGATTGAAGATCCGTTACAAAGCAAAACTGTGAAACTGCTGTGAACGACACAACAAAGTTTGAAAGAGCGGTTAATATTGATGGCACTAATGGATTCTCAAACACCGTAATTACTAAGTCTCTCAACTCATTTCCTGTATCTTTTACAATCTTTTCAAATCAAACTGTTCAAACCGTTTCAAATAAAACTTGCATTTTTTGTAACATAAATTATCGACCAAGTTTTAAACGAGTTCAACATATAGGTAAAGGTTAAGTTACATTCAGTTGATATCGAGAAGATCAAGACAGCAATTTTAAACTGCTTTTAAATTACTAGGCACTAGAAATAGTCCTCCAAAGTACATATAAAATTAGCTTTTAAAATTTGATAATATATTTCGTATTCATTACTTTATACTTCTATCAGATCAACAGTTCCCACCTATAGTTACGTATTGATCTAGAAGATATCCAAAGTAATGTAGACAAAATTACTATCATAAGAAAAACTATAGTTGCGTTTAGAGGAGTATTGCTAGTTATTTAAAGCGAAGTAAGGTTACTTTGGATGAATAACATAAAATACAGGTAAACATGATAATTACTTATGTCCTTGTAGTTATAGCATTAGACAAAAAGAACAAATCTTATTATAATACTTTAAAACTTTAGGTTTTAGACAATTTTAGCTGAATGATCACCTAAGAAAAATTAGGGTAAAACATATTCCAATTATGTTTATTAATAATTAATATTTATTGTTATTAATAATGGTAATATTATCTGTCTCTCTGTTTGGGCATGTTAAATACTTGTTCATGTTTACCTCTTTTAACGATTAGACTTATTTAATTAAAATGTAGTAAACGTATTAGTGTTGCTTTTCACCAACATGAACAATGCTAGTTAGCGCTTAGCTACGGTTTTATGCATACGTCGCTCGCTATTTTGGCTTTATTTTCTTCTCAGTTACCTTTTGTAATATAGAACAACCTGAGTTAAATTGACAAAAACAGCAAACAAAGAAGAAGCTACTTACCAGACGTAAGTATTTTTTCATCTACTATTTAGAAAAAAAAATAGAACTAAATTTTTTTAGACGGGGTAGCCATGGTTGTATTATGATGGTTTTCACTTAATTTGATAAAACAAGTTTTGATAAAAACTGGTACTATGCTAATTAATTTTTAAACATCAAGTCGATCTTATTCAATTAAAAAAATGAGGCATTCACTCTCACCCTGTATATCACCAGACTGATATGAATGGCAATATTATCAACAAAGGGCGAAGATAAAAGCAATCCCTAGAATAGCTGACTCATGCGCGTGGTTTGTGGGTGTTACCACTAGAGCTGCCTGTGGCGATACTTTGAACTTTTCCCAGTATGATATTGCACCCAAGTACATTCAAATTCTTGCGTAAACCTACAAGTTGGCGTAGATTTACTAAAGTTCATCTTGAAGCGTGAATTTGTTTTTACGATGTACTAAACTAAAACTAAAAGCTAGCACAACTTATCTCTACTTTAAGTGAAGAATAGCTAACGACAGTGATTAACAAAATACGAGTGAATAGGCCAAGGTTGTTCAAGTCAACCCATTTTATAACTGAATCACATAAAATGTGCATATAGCAACTATAAAACGACAAGGTTTGAAAATCCATGCAATAGAGGTTAATACATATTTCTCAGTTTTCAAATATAATTTGCACCAATTTTTTAAATATAATTTAGCCTATCTTGCTTAACAACTATACAGTGGTTGTGCATGAAGACAGTTCAGACCTCATCAATTCACAAATTATCTGTTATATTATTTTCAATATTGCAATGTAATTGGGTGAATGCCTGTATTGTGGTATTAAAAGTTATTAAAAAGAGAAAATAAAATAAAAATATAGACATGAAAAATAAACATTTTGAAAACAATAACGATTGATTTTTTATCAGTTTCGAGAAATATTTGAACTGTCAGAGGGCTCAAAAGGTATATATATATATATACTCGTAAGTAAAGAAGGAAAACCTGTAACACCTTAATATGGTTCTAGAACTACGTTTCATTAGAGGTGTTTTTCGTACCAAAATATTTTGTTTATCATGTAGTTATAGTCTAGACAATATGTAATGTTGGTTTAGAACTTGAAATGTTATTTAGTCTTAGAACTTTTCGGAAATTGGTTTAAATACACGTTTAATACAACTTAGTAATAGAAGGAAATACAAAATCGTTGGACTGTAATTTATAAATAATAACCCTTTTAAAAGCAGTTTGTCTTGGTATAACCAATGACAGATTGTGTTGTGTTTTAAAGGTTTTAGTCTCGTTTTTCTATAAGTATTTCTACACGAAAGTAAAATCTGTTATTTTTCCTCTACAACATTATTCCTGTTCACACAGTTAGTGAGGTGGTAATGAGGTTGTGCCTTGTTAGTCTCAGTCAAGCGGAGTGTGTCAATTATGACGTCATAATGTGATCAGTGACGTAAGAGCAAACGCCAAGTGCTCGCCGTGGCTGTGCTGAGTTCACATACAGCGCACAGTCAAACACATGTTTGTTAATGTCTTGTGTTATAAAAATAAAAGAAAACCAAATACCCTTTATCATTTTTATACTAATAAACTCTGACTTTTTGGGCCTCACTCACCTTAAGGTTAGCGGAAGACTACGATGTCTTGAAGATTGTAGGGATCTTCACGTCAAAATCCCACACATATACACAACAGTCTGCTTCATTACATAACATAACATTGAGAAGGGGTGGTCTGATCCTGATGCACGTCAGCCTTTAGGACTTATTGCGCTCCCCTTATGATGGTGTAGAGAGATACTACTCAAAAAGATTTTTGAGCTCTAAGAACTCCGAAATATTTCTCACAAGTCCCTCTTCTGCTAAGTTACCACCCTTAGTCATCTCAGCAAAAGAAGCCGTTCTTTCCTGCTCCAGGCCATGACAGTCGAAGAGAATATGTTCAGCAGTTTCATCATGCAGGCCACACTTCCTGCATGCTGGGACCCCGTCAAAGACTCCACACCTCTGTAAATGCAACCTGAGGCCACAGTGACCAGTGATGAGTCCGATTATCAGCCGCAGTCTGTCCCTCTTGAGGTGGAGCAGATCTGATGCTATGGTGCTGGAGGGTTGAGAGAGAACCAACTTACTCATGCGATGGCCCTGAACAAGCTGCCACGTCCTCTCATGCTCCGTTCTTACCCACGCCCTGATGAGTTGATGGACTGCACTACTGGGAACTCCGCAGAAAGGTTGGGGTCCCACTAGCTTTGTGATTGCTGCATTATTAGCTAATGCGTCTGCACCTTCATTACCTTCAATACCCGAGTGTCCTGGTACCCAACACAAGGTGACCATGTTGAGCATACCCAATTGAGAAAGTGTACTATAGCAGTCCCACACTAACCTGGACCTAAATTCCATCCTAGGGCCTCTGCACCATACGCCAGCCCCAGTACCCTTCTCACCTTTAGAACCATCGGTGTACCACTCCATCTGTGCCCGAGGGATAGGCCTGCCATTAGGCAGCCACTCCTGACGTCCCGAGATAGTGATCCTGAATGGCTTGGAAAAGGAGTAACATACCTTCATCTCGTCAGAGTACATGTCCAGGACTTTGTTCTCCACCAGAAGAGTTATTCTGCCGTGGCCGTAGGGACGAACCCCCCTCCACGTCTGGCCACGTTGAAGACGATATGCAGACTTCCTCGCTACTGACCTGATAAATATGTCGAGTGGCGGGATGTTAAGACAGCAGTCAAGAGAGGCACCAGGTGTGCTGACAAAGGCACCTGACGCCAAGGCGCTGACGGCCAAGCACGCCAGTCTCTGGACGCTTGCAAGCCCGGCTGCCGCCGTCCCAACTTGGACTCTGGGCCACCATACGATAACCCCGTGCGTGAGAGCTGGTCTTACCACAACAGTATGCATGCCAAAGCATGATCTTAGGCTTCAGACCCCAGGAGCGACCGACTCTTCTGCAAGCCATGAGGTACTGCTTTCCCCGATCGATGACTCGTTTTACCTGTGCAGCCCAAGTGAGTCTCTTGTCCAATATGACCCCAAGATACTTGACCTGGTCCCTGAGTTCTAGTTGTATTCCCTCCATGACGACCGGCCCAAGTCCTTGAAGCTTGCGCCGATTTGTGAAAGGGACAATAGTAGTTTTTTGTGGATTAACCCGCAGTCTAACTTTCCCACACCAGATGCTCACCCTGTGCAGAGCCCTAGAGAGGAGTTCAGTTACCGTGGGTTCAAATCTGCCACTTACAAGTATCTCGACATCGTCCGCGTAAGCCTGTGCATACACCCCGGACGAGCCTGTGCAGTCATTGATTATCTTGATAAGCTCGTCCACCACCAAATTCCACAGGAGTGGTGACAGAACACCCCCCTGAGGACAACCTTCAGTGGTACTTACTGCTGACACCTAGAAGGGAGGCAGTAACAATCCTCCCTCTCAGCATACTGGATATCCACTTACATGTGATGTCATCAATACCATGCCTATACGATCGCACGATCTTCCAGTAATGTAGGCATGCTGATTGACATGGAGAGGACACCTGACCAGAGCCGTGTCCCACACATGTCTCAGCACGATCTTCTCTAGAGTCTTGAGTAGGAAGGACATAAGACTGATCGGGCGAAAGGATTTCGGTTCCGAATAACTTACCCTGCCTACCTTCGGTATGAAGACAACCCGAGTGAGTCTCCACGAAAGGGTATGTGACTGAGAGCTAAACTCGCTCTGAACAACCTGCAGAGAATGGGGAGAATGCACTCCATAGCCATCTGCAGATGAACCGGTCTGATCTCGTCTCCTCCTGGTGACTTGAAGGGACTAAAGTTCTTTAGGGCCCACCTTACTCTGCCATAGGTGACAATGCGACTGGCGCTAACCCAGTCACATCTAGCTGCTCCTGCCCTGATGGTATTTTCAGCTCCCACAGCATCAGGAGGGCCATCCCCTTCATTCGAACAGCCAGTAAAGTGAGTGCCCAGAAGAACCCCAAGAGTATCCGCTGGGCTGACTATAAACTCACCAGATTGACTTCTGAGCAAGCCGGCAGGAGAGATGTGTTCCTTAGCTAGGACTTTTCGTAACCTGGATGCCTCCTACTTCTTCGAGATATCAGAGCAAAACTTATACCAGGAGTCTCTCTTAGCTTGTCTTACCTTTATATTGTATTCGGTCAAACGTTTGTGGTAAACCTCCCAACAGCCTGTTATCCTTGAGACCTTAAAGAGGGCACGAACCTCTTTTCTAAGGGATGCAAGCGTAGGGTTCCACCAGTTGACTGTTTTGTTCTTATGAGCAGTTAGCCTCAAAAGTGGACACAATCGCCTCCCTAAGACCCTCAGCCTGACAGTCCAGGTCCCTGCACGTACGTACCCTTCCTGAGCAGGTTACCAACTTACCACCCAGTTGTTCTTCATATGACTCCCAACAGGTGCGCCTCGGATTCCTAAAGAGCACTTCGGCTGACCTGGGGAGAGACATGTTAAATACTATATGCCTGTGATCAGAAAGAGAAGGCTCACCAGACACATGCCAATTATGTATCAAGTGAGACACTGAAAGGGTACACATGGTTATGTCAATTACCTCTTTTCGAACTCTGTTTATAAAGGTAGGTTCGTTTCCTGTAATCTAGGACACTATATAATCTAGGAGGGCTTTAGCTCTGTTATTGGTGTCCTGCCCCAGGCTGTATTGTGGGCGTTCGCATCACAGCAAAGCACAAGCCCGAGCTTTTTCCTGTCCGCGAAGTCGACAAGGCTTCTGACTTCTCTTGCGGGTGGGCTTCCGGTATCGTCATACGGAAGGTACACTGACGATATCAGGAGATGCTTGTTTAGGTCACTCGCCAACAGCTTTATAGTGGTGAGGTCCCTAGAACAGTGCTCAAACACAGGTACACAATTCAGACTGTTACTGACAAGCATACAGGTTCGTGGTTTCTCAACTCTAGGGGCATAGACTAAACTAGCCCCAGGGCAGTTAAGTCCTAACACTTTATAACCTTTAACCCAGGGTTACTGTATAAGTGCTAAGTTGAATTATTCTGTCCGGAACCTTTTATTGAGGACAGAAGTTGCAGCTTTGTTGTGCTGAAGATTAGACTGAAGGACCTGCCCCTTCATCTAATGGCACATTAGTCTTATCTTCCTTAGTGAGGACCTTGAGTCTAACCTGGTCAGTTCCAAGGTAGACTTTCCAGTCCCTGGCCTTGAGGGTTTTTGTGGAAATGTCATCAATGTGTAGGGAGATGATCCGGTAATCCTTCCCCCTATTGTCATTAACCACCTTCCAGTCTTCTGTTGCAATAACTGCATTTTGCAACGACAGTCTACGCAGGATCTGTTTTACGTCCCTGTCAGCAAGTGGGTCAGGGGGTCTGAGAAGAATCCTGGTGGTACGCATGAGGTCTTTATACTCTCCCGCGACCACTTTCCTCCCCACTTCGCCACCCACTCTGAGCTTGAGGGCCGTCTGCATGACCCAGGCTCTGGTGACCTCGTTATCGCAGACCAGAGTGCAGACTCCTCTCTCGAAGAAACTTCTGCAGATCTTTAGCTGCGTCGGGTCAGGAGCCTCACATATCTCGTCTGCCAGCGCCGCTCGAAGCCCCAGCACGTCCGCCTCCGTGAATCTAACGTCCGGGAAATTCTCCGGCACCAGCACCAGCTTGACTGCAGTCAGCACCTGCGCCGCGGTGAGTTGTTGATCAGCGGCGTCAGCACCACCAGGTTGAGGTGTGGACACAGGAGGTACGGTGGGTGCACGTT